>VWZD01002254.1:79040-244169 GCA_013396695.1 Sakesphorus luctuosus | reverse complement strand
TGGTGAGGCCACACCTTGAGTATTGTGTTCAGTTCTGGGCCCCTCAGTTCAGGAAAGATATTGAGGTGCTGGAGCGGGTCCAGAGAAGAGCAACAAGGCTGGTGAAGGGACTGGAGCACAAGTCCTATGGGGAGAGGCTGAGGGAGCTGGGGTTGTTTAGCCTGGAGAAGAGGAGGCTCAGAGGTGACCTCATCACTGTCTAGAACTACCTGAAGGGAAGTTCTAGCCAGGTGGGGGTTGGTCTCTTCTCCCAGGCACTCAGCAATAGGACAAGGGGGCACAGGCTCAAGCTCTGCCAGGGGAAATTTAAGTTGGAGATCAGAAAAAAATTCTTCACAGAGAGAGTCATCAGGCATTGGAATGGGCTGCCCAGAGAGGTGGTGGATTCCCCATCCCTGGAGATTTTTAAACACAGATTGGATGTGCCACTGGGTGCCATGGTCTAGTTAATGGACTGGAGTTGGACCAAGGGTTGGACTTGATGATCTCGGAGGTCTTTTCCAACCCGATCGATTCTATGATTCTATGATTATTCTATGATTCTATGATTTATGGAGGTGCGGTCCTTGATCTATGGCATAATACAAGAATGTTCTTACCTGGAAACAGAAAAAAACCTGGACAATAGAAACTTTTGCAATATGTCTAAAGACATTAATACAGCCCTACACCTCAAGGGTCTTTGCATATGCACACAAGTACATGACACAGACTCTGACATCCTCTCACCACAAACTTTTCTGGCCATGTTCTAGAGCAGTTCACCATTGCTGATGACAATAAAAGAATGACCTACAAGGACTATATGAAGTTAAACACAATGAATTTAGAAGAAATCTCCTGGAATAATCTTCCAAGAAAAAAAAAAGTACAATTTTTACACTGGTGAATTATAGGCCTGAAAAGTTACAAAACTACCTTTTTTTTTTTCTGTATAAGTCAAAGCCCTCAGATGCCAGCAGTATATTTAGAAATGTGTCTATCTTGTATAGGAACAGACACATTGCTCTTCTCAGCTTCTTTGCATTACACCAATAGCACAGTGTTGGGCTTCACAGACCAACTTCCCTTAATATTGCCTTTTCTTGCAAATATCTTATTTCCCATTAGTTTGTGATGTATTATACAGTAAGACAGGTCTGATAATACAAGAATGGCATACTTTCTGTTATAAAAATACCTACTGCTAGGTTGAGAATTGTTGGTTCTCCACTAGTGCCTGATGACAGCTGGAAGGTCCTAGAAAACCTGGATAGATATCCTGGAAATACTGCCCACATGGTAGTGATTGACTGCCACAGCTGCCTTTAAAAAGTTTCTCAAAGGAAAGAACACTACTCCCTTTGGGTTTTTTGATTGCTTTTACAGTTCAATTTCCACAAGGGATTATTTCTAATCTTAATTTTCCTTCCTTTGTATTCAGCCCTCATAATATGTCTCCTGATGTAGATAGGTGGTTTCTCATGTAATGCCAAAGGAAAGCATCAAAATATCTGTGCAGACAATTCAAAATCTTGTAAAGGATTCTCTCTAACCTTCTCTTATTACTGCAAATGCTCTAGGGGCTGCAGTTACAACCAGGGCAAACAAAATCTGCATAAAAATAAAATGCTAGAAAGCAAAAATTCTTATTTTTACATTAGCTAAGGGTGATTTTAGATAGTTATACCACTGCTGAAATTTCCTATCTGAAAGGATGTGTCCAGCTTTATTCCTAAGCAGGGGCCCTGTCTTCATTTCAAGCAAGTATTGTTTCTAATCATTGCCTACTAATGAGCATATTAACCTGCATTTCTGTTTGCATTATGATTACTTTCAGCATTTCAGCCCAGTCAGCTACTGTATTGCTAAGGAGGATCATTACTGATGCATTAGTATTTATGAATTCAGGGTTACTGCACAGATACAAGCAAGTGGTATCTGTTTATATTAATTAGTTTCTAATCAGATAAAGGAATGAAAATATGATGAATCAAAGAAAAAAGTGATCACAAATATGATTCAGTGAATCATTTATAACAATAGAAAATGATAACAAAGTAATACTTGTTCAAACAAAAGTATGAGCATTAACCAGCCAAACAGTCATTAGTAGCAACATAAAAAATACAAATCCAAAAGCAGCCAAGTGACCTGCTGAACATCTCCCAAAATATGCAGAGCTAGAATGGGAACACACTTTTGGTACCCTATCCAGCACCCTGTACTCTATTCCCTGCCTGAACAGCCAGCCCTAACATTTAGCCACTGACATCAGTGATGGTCTTATTTCATGCTGTCCATCGGTGGTGAGGCTAGTTCAGCTATCTAGGGTTTGGGGTTTTTTACCCAGTTTTTCAGCACTATGAAGGGTGTGCTTTTCAAAACTAACTGCAAGACAAAAGGCTAACAGGAATAGGTGGTTTCATCTCTATGACCAAGAGCATTTTTTGCTCCAACTGACTTCAGTGTGGAAGATGCACTATTTTAGCATGCAGCCTGACCTAAAAGCCTGAGGCTCATCGTGACAGCACAGAGAGCAATGTGAATTTTCTAAACTGAGCACTCAGTACTCTTTGTAGTAAATGCTGGCATAAAATATTTGGTCATCCTCCCCACTTATTCTGCCCTTAAGATCCTCTCCTTAGATTTAATTTTAATTTACTCTTTTTCTAACTTGTTTTACAGGTTGATGATCTTTATCTTCTACAAATACAGAAAAAAAAAAATAAAAAAAAAAGAATACCGTATGTCCTGGAACCAAATAGGCCACTTAGGAAACAATTTAGTGTAAGTAGAAAATGTATCCCAGCAGAAAGGGACCAGTTGAACATGAGCCAATAGTGTGCCCAGGAAGGCCAGTGGCATCCTGGCTTGTATCAAAAATTGTGTGACTGGCAGATTTAGGGCAGCAGCTGTCTCCCTGTACTCATGAAGCAGCATTTTGAGTCCTCTGTTTGGTTCTGGGCCCCTCACTACAACAAAGACACTGAAGTGCTGGAGTGAGTCCAAAAAAGGGCAATAGAGCTGGTGGAGGGTCTGGAGCACAAGTCTGATAAGGACCAGCTGAGGGAACCAAGGTTGTTTAGTCTGGAGATAAAGGAGGCTCAGGGGTGACTTTATCACTCTACAATTACCTAAAAGGAGATTTTAGTCAGTTAGGGCTCAGCCTTTCCTCCCAGGCAACAAGTGACAGTGCCTCAAGCTGCACCAGGGGTGGTTCAGTTTGGACATCAAGAAGAATTTCTTCATGGAAAGGGTTGTTAGGCATTGGAACAGACTGCCCAAGGAGATGGCAGAATCACCAACCCTGGAACTGTTCAAGAAACCACTGGACATGGTACAGAAGAGCTATGATTAAGTTGACATGATGGTGTTTGGTCAAAGGTTGGACTGGATCTTGGAGGTCTTTTCCAACCTCAGTGATTCTATCACTGTTGTGTTAGAGCCTGGAGCACTTTTGTCCCACTCTATCCTGGAGGTTTCTCTGCTTGAGCTCATGGCCAACACTGGGCTGATGCTGCTGGGGAGAGCTACTCAAGACAGCACCACTGGAGAGGCTCGGTGGGGGTGGTCCCTTCTTCTGAAACCTGCCCAGACACAGCTTCATTGGTCCATTCCCTCACACCTACCTGCCCAGCCTCAGCCTGGTCCCAGGGATGTACTTGATATGTGAGGCTGGGGTGGCAAGATAGTCCTGGCTTCCAGGCCAGCGAAGCAGTGCTGTCATTGGGTGGTCTTCTGAGACACTGTGCTTCTAACTGGGTTTCTTCCAGTTTGAATCCAAGCTTTTCCAACTCCATGAGCACAGTCTATGCACACATATGTTCTTATGCAATGCTATGTGGGTTTTTTTTCTCTCATCTGTATAATACACTGAATAACAAATTTTGAAAATTGCCAATAGGAGCTTTTCTTTGTCAGCTATTTTTTCCACTACATTTTTAGCATATGTGCTGTTTTCTTCCTCCAAGCTAAAAAAAGAAACAGCTTTAAAGCATGTGTTTGATCAGAAAGGATGTGGTTGGGAAGAAGGGAAGTTTATTGCAAAGACCTTTGTGTGCAGATAGCCTAACAGGAATTCAATATATTGCCATTGATTTTCAAGTGTTATAAACATGAGCTGCCCTCAGATTCTGCATCTTGGGGAATAATTGTTTACTTGTTAGCCATAATATAAAAAGATTAAATATTCACATTTTAGTGGCAGCTGGAAGATTACAGTTGACTTCTTTTAGCCTTTTTTTCAATCCCTCTTTCAAAATACACCATTAGAAATCGACTGAATCACTGAAAATTAATATCAAGCTTGCTGCTTAAATTCATTATATCCCAAGCCAAAAGTTGTTCACAATTGCATTTGCCTGGAGCAGAGCATTGAGTAAGTTATGAAGATGAAGTCCAACTAATAGCACTATGAAAAAAAGGAGAGAAAAAAGGCTATTTCCATGATTGCTCCAGAGCAAAAATATTAACATATGTCTGTGAAGTACGAAGTCTTTTTTCATTCACACAATATACCTGCTTGAAGTCTAAAAATTATTTAATTATTGAAAAATCTTATGCTACAAGTCCACTGGCTCAGTGAGCTTGGACTTGACTCAAAGCCTTTTAAAGTAATGCATTTGTTTCTTTTGATGTAACTGTGTCTTTTGATATACTTGTGTTTTGTGTCCAGCCCTACTGTGCATCATGCCTGACACTTACTCTAAAAAACTAAATTAATGTTCTTTATAAAAGCCCAGCATCCTCAATAATGGGGAAAATAAGTGGTTGCCTTCAGCACTTAGAAATCCTTGTGCTTCCAAGTACTGTTGATCAGTGTTAAAGCTTTTTTGCCTGCTTTAACACCTTTCCTACAGGTTTAGACCCTTTTGCAGAATAACCCTGCAACCCCATATGGATGTGAGAATTAAAGCTTTCCACATGTTCAAGCAGAACACAATTCCATCCTGCTTGTTCAACAGGGAAACTAGCACAGAATATGTGAACCCTAATTTAAGCCTTCCTTTCATACTTTCAATCAAGAATAATTGAGTTTTGTCCCAGTTAGCAAATATGAACAAGTATTTTTGAACTAGCACTAAGTATAAAATCACCTATCCTCCCTATTCCTAAAGTCTTAATTTAAACACTACTCATCATTACTTCTTTCTGAATTATCTTCCCAGGTTGTCTTCCCATTAAACTTGTGTACAAGTTTGGAATGAACTAGTTTGAGAAGATACCAATAAATGAAGCTGTATGTTTAACAACTTCATTCAAAATTCCAGTGGGGAGCTTCAGAGCACCAATCAAGGCAGGAGAGCTAGGTAAGCATGTACATACAAGGGAAGCAATCTTTATTTCTGTCCTTCTTTTCTTATCTATATTCTACTGGAAACAGAGTTGACTTTCCAAGTCAGGCACTTTTCAGGCTCAAGGGAAGCAATTAGATGTAAAGCAGGCCACCTGGTATGACAGTAATTAGACTCTAGATCTGTTGTTATGAGGACCCAAAGTTGCACTGTGAAATTATCTCAGAACTTTAATTAAAACTGTAGTAACAACTTACTTTTATTTCTTGATTAGAATTTTATTGGGAACTCAGCTGAATGGAGGGCTGAATGGTTCACTGAACTAGTAAAAACTAATATAGCTATTTCCCTCTGCACTATCAGCAGACATCAGAACAACCTTAACTGTTATGAATGGTTATTATCATAAGTATCCCTCTGGCTTTTTGGCATCTACAGAGAATTAATTAAAAGGCTCAAACTGATGTGCAGTTATCATTTCCTACTGTCAGGTTAGACTCTTTGTAGGAGAGCAAAGGAATCATAAGCTGTACCTACATTAATATCAGCACTAGGGTTTGGTGCATTTTGATGACTCTTCTCTGTGTATCCTTTTGCTATGCACAGATCACGTATACAGAGCTTATTTGGTGCAGACAAAAAAGATTCATCCAGAAGAAATTGAAAAATTGAACCAGAAGGTCAGATCCAGACCTACAGCAGAAGCACTCCAAATCTGATATGGACACAGACAGTGAGTCAAAACAGCTCCAAACCCTTGGCATAGTGAGAATATACCAGACTAATTTTAGTCTGACCTGCACTCCCTAAACTTTACATTATANATGAAGAATATCACTATTACAATAGCATTTGTTCTGCATTGGTACTTCATTCACAGCTCTGAGCTTGGATGCTGTCCATCAGGAGTCTCCTGTATAATGTAAAACATCTCTGTACACATTTGCAAGTAGTATTATTACCAGCATTAAATATTAATGCCCAGGATATTATCCCAAAATATCAAAATAAGAATAACACAGACACGATCCAGTGATCCCTAGTGACAGATGAATGCCACTGAAGACNAAAATTCCAGTGGGGAGCTTCAGAGCACCAATCAAGGCAGGAGAGCTAGGTAAGCATGTACATACAAGGGAAGCAATCTTTATTTCTGTCCTTCTTTTCTTATCTATATTCTACTGGAAACAGAGTTGACTTTCCAAGTCAGGCACTTTTCAGGCTCAAGGGAAGCAATTAGATGTAAAGCAGGCCACCTGGTATGACAGTAATTAGACTCTAGATCTGTTGTTATGAGGACCCAAAGTTGCACTGTGAAATTATCTCAGAACTTTAATTAAAACTGTAGTAACAACTTACTTTTATTTCTTGATTAGAATTTTATTGGGAACTCAGCTGAATGGAGGGCTGAATGGTTCACTGAACTAGTAAAAACTAATATAGCTATTTCCCTCTGCACTATCAGCAGACATCAGAACAACCTTAACTGTTATGAATGGTTATTATCATAAGTATCCCTCTGGCTTTTTGGCATCTACAGAGAATTAATTAAAAGGCTCAAACTGATGTGCAGTTATCATTTCCTACTGTCAGGTTAGACTCTTTGTAGGAGAGCAAAGGAATCATAAGCTGTACCTACATTAATATCAGCACTAGGGTTTGGTGCATTTTGATGACTCTTCTCTGTGTATCCTTTTGCTATGCACAGATCACGTATACAGAGCTTATTTGGTGCAGACAAAAAAGATTCATCCAGAAGAAATTGAAAAATTGAACCAGAAGGTCAGATCCAGACCTACAGCAGAAGCACTCCAAATCTGATATGGACACAGACAGTGAGTCAAAACAGCTCCAAACCCTTGGCATAGTGAGAATATACCAGACTAATTTTAGTCTGACCTGCACTCCCTAAACTTTACATTATATAAATGCAGCTCTTTCAATCCACAGAACTGGCCCTATTGCACAGAATTTCTCAGTATCAACATCTTGAGAGGCAATGGGTCTCTGGGATGTTTCAGCACATTAAGTACAGGGAGAGAATGTTAACAAAACCAAGTAAGTTATCTTCATTTTCACCTCTCTGTGCATGCCACTTTGAAAAGAAGCATATAAACAACTACCTAAACAAAGTCCCCATACACATACTCCTTTGCAATGTAAAGTTAGAACTAACATATAATATACAGTTAGGAGACATGAAGAATATCACTATTACAATAGCATTTGTTCTGCATTGGTACTTCATTCACAGCTCCGAGCTTGGATGCTGTCCATCAGGAGTCTCCTGTATAATGTAAAACATCTCTGTACACATTTGCAAGTAGTATTATTACCAGCATTAAATATTAATGCCCAGGATATTATCCCAAAATATCAAAATAAGAATAACACAGACACGATCCAGTGATCCTTAGTGACAGATGAATGCCACTGAAGACAGAAGTAGATCTGCCAGTGTATTCACTGGGACATTCCCCTCATATTACCTGAGAGCATCTGGGATAACATCCTAAGAAAGGTGAATATTTCTGGAGAGTACACTGCTATCATATTCATCTACACAGCTGTATGAGAAGACACAAGGGAATTTTATTCTTCATTTGCAGCCAACCTTAGCTCTTGCACATCGTAATTCTAAATTTTCTGTCTATTAGACAAAAAAATTTACTATCTATCACTGTTAACTGGTGCTTTGTATCAAAGACTATTATTTACTAGTTATGAGCTTGGAACCAAAAGATAAATAAATAATAGAAAACTTCTGGGGTGAGCAAGAGAATTTTTTCTTTTTTATTTTGACTCCAAACAGGAGAAATTAATTGGGGTGCTCTATATTTAAATTATTATTGTATAAAACCTATTAATAAAGCTCATCTGGCCCATTCTTGTTGCCAAAGCACAATTGTTTCCTGAAGTACATAACCACATACTCCAGTATCATAGGATTTTCTTTCCATAATATTTTCATTTAAAATGGTGATAACATCCTTAGCTCAGGTTTTTAAACAGTGTTAATTAATCTAATTTTCACTTTTCATCATTTACGCTCTTAATTACTCCTAATTTAGCCACTTAGTATAAGAGAAGTTGTATGATCTGATTCTCAACAAATACAATTACAATACTGGTGATGTGTCTTTTATCTTTAGACTTGAAATCTATGCAATGCTACTACAATAATGGCTTTTTTTTTTTTTTTGCATTTCAAACAGCACAAATAAATTTTAAGTAGCGCACACAATCTCCCTATTGACAGGAAAAGATTGAATGCACTGATGTCAACAGGGGATTCTGTAAAAGCAAAACAAAATTCTAACTCTATTTAATTGATAAAAGAACAACTAATAAAATTCTTTAAGAATTCAGAGAGACAAAACAGTTTTCAGAAAAGCTATGTATAGTAGAAGAATGCTCCCAGCCTAAAATTCCTTTTAACCCCACAGATAAAGGTCTTAATGTCATTTTTGTATTATATAATATTCATATATTTACAAGCAGTCACTACAAAATAAACAAAACCACATTGACAACTTCGTTAAAGTTCAAGAAACATTGAATATGCTCAAGTTTCCCTGATAAATTTGTTTGTACATACTTTTTACCCAGCTGTATCTTCATTTGCCTACTTGGTCATGTATTTTGATGCATTCTTCCAGACAATTAGAATCTGTCTTTTACATGTATACTTCAAGAGACAAAAATAGTATTTTTTGACCTTAGCATAAATCTCAATAAAATCCTTGCAGATTTTTGCAATATGCCTGGACAGCCAGACACCACTATCTCAGACAGACCAGTCCTGGAGGCAAGAGACAAGATTGCGCTCAAGTGAAAACCTGAAGTAGTATGGTGCATTGACAAAAAATAAATGTTGTTCCAAGGCACCTCAAATTTCATCTCCTGAACAAGCCAAAAAGAACATCCTGCATGACTATTCTGATGGACATGGGGATAAAAAAAACACTTCTATGGCAGCCGGGTCTCAGCTTCTCATATATACTAGTCAGGTCTCAGAAGCATATTCAAAATTGGTTGGCAGGTAACACAGTATATAGAATTGACTTATTGTATGTTCCCCATGGGACGTGAAACTGAGCAGAAGGATACAGCTATTCCCTGCACTAGCTAATATTTTTGCATGGTAGCTTTGTGAGCATCCTGCAGCATGGGTGTTATGGTATAAGAATATATTATTAAAGAAAGAACCCCTAACTGAATAAAGAAAGTACCTCACATATCTTGTCAAGATGTCCATTATCAGAGACCACCTGCACTGTTCTGTTTCCCCTACAGTACAGCTCATATCTATTCAAGGCTTGTGAAATAATTGTTTCTAGGCAGCTTCTTTCTGCCAAAGAAATGCTATGAGCAGCACAGTTCTCCATGATAAAAGTTTATCGCTTTAAAAGTCTCACAGTCTTCTCTGGAGTACATCTAATGAAATCAATGAAGAAGTGAAAGAAATCAGACATCCACAGCAAAAGGTTTCCTTCCTTCCACACTTCCTTCCTTCCATCCTTCCTTCCTTCCGCACTTCCTTCTGCACTTCCTTCCTTCCATCCTTCCTTCCGCACTTCCTTCCTTCCGCACTTCTGCACTTCCCTCCGCACTTCCTTCCTTCCTTCTTTCCTTCTTTCCTTCTATGTATGTATGTTTATCCACAGGCTTTTCCTTTCCCCAGCATTAGAGGCCAACTTAGTGTGAGGAAGAAACAACACATTGAGGGACTGACATCAGCCAGCTACATCTCTCTGTTCCTGAGCTGCCTAGCCCAAGTAGAAATTAAAGTAGCTGAGGTTATAAAATTCCTACAACAGTTCTGAACTGATTGGGTTTTAGCCAAAGAGGGATGACAATGCCTAAATAATGTGTATTTCAACAATGGGCTGTTTCATAAATTGGTATTATTTTACTTGATGCATCAACTCGGGAGTAGCAAGAAGCAAAATAGTAAAAACTTCCGGGTTTTAATTTGTATTTTCTACTGCATTTTTAAATGCAGAGTAACATTGCATCCACAATTTTGACTGCATTTTAGAATTACAAAATATTTAAAAGTAGTGAAAATGAAACTACTTTTTAAATTGCCTCAAATGACTGTGTGCAATCTTCAAGTTGCCAGCTAAACCTAAGATAATTAAAGTAGAACCAGCTTTTTTTGTTTCTTTGATGGGAACTATATGCAAATTTTGAAATCAAACAGTGTCATGACTACAAGTATAGTGGAATTTTGGAGCTGCTGGACAATGGCATAGACTAGCTCTTTCCTGGTAACTACAGACTCACTAATTTGATACACTGTTTAGAAGTCATGAATTTTCACTTCCCTGCTATTCTTCCTGTCGTGACAAGGCAGTTCCTCTGTAGTCATGAATGTGGGCACTTAAACTATTATCTATTCCCTGCACAGCTAATTTAAGAATCTGGGTCATATCTCAGTCACACTGATGCCAAGCACACTATCTTTCTTCATTTTCATAATGATACCATAGATTTACACAGATGCAAGGAAAAGCTGGATTAGGCACACCATTTTCTGCAAAGACATACCTGCCAGGCTCTCAACACTACTACTCCTGTGCATAGAAATAGTATTCAGCGAGATACAGCAGGGGGGCCAGCATCTCAGCTCTTCACCAGTACATACCAGCAGGAAGTCTGAGCTGATGAATGATGTGTTTAGATACATAAACCAGATCTCAGTTCATTACAAAAAGGAAAGGGGCTTTTGATTGTGTTTGGGTTTGAGTTTTGGTTTTTTATTTTTTGGTAAATTCTATTATTTAGATGTTTTACATGGGATTGCTTGCTCAATGGCTTAACACAGCTGCTCTGCTATTCTGAAAATATGTCAAGCTGTCAGGAAGGCAGCTTCCTAATAGCCCTTAGAGCATCAGTTTCAGAGCACATAATAGACACTACTAATCCCCTCAAAATCCCTCTAAGGTACACAAGTCAATATCATTATTACTATTATTACTTTCTTTTTTACAGTTCTTGAAATTGCAGCAGAGAAATATGATCAGGCTTCATTGGCATTACAATGCAGAGGGTAGGTCCTCATGTGGCATAAAACTTGTTAATGCTATTGAAATCAAAACAGGAATAAAACTATTATATTGTGTGAGAGCCTGCACTTACAAAATGAGAGCTCCTTAATTGTTGTAGTGGGTAATTTTATTAGGAGATGGGAAGCTTACAGAGAGTAAATGAATTGTAAAGACTAATATCTTACCTATCTAACAGCTATTAAACAACAATTCAAAATAAGAAGCATTTAAATACTTTTCAGAGGAGATTGCTGTGATTGCCTCAGAGATGTTACACAATGCTGGCTGCAGCTGTGACAGGCTGGTGATCTACACTGTGCTATACACTCTTCCTTACAATGAAGAATTCCATGAATGAAGCCCTAAATGCACCAAAGGATTTCAGGTAATCAGTGTCATGACTGTGAGTATTAAAGGGAATTAATTAATAAGGAAAATCAATGGAAATCTCTTGCTGGGCCCTGTTTTCTGGTCACTAACTACATGTAAATCTTGTTTATCTTTCCTCTATAGACATTTGTGCCTATCTAGCTGACAAAGGTGGGTGTTAGTTCTCTCCTTGTGGTAAGAAGCAGCACTGCAAGGACCAGGGCAGAAACAAGTCTATCAGGTTTGATTTTTCATTCCCTTGTTGCAGGGCACAATATGGGTAAAGTAGAAGTAAACTGAGTGACAATCAATGGGCATAGAGCCAGAAGGAAGCAGCAACGCAGTGATGGCCAGAGTGGGTTAATTGTTCCATATTGTAGGCTTCTGCAATTGAATATGGGGCAGTGAATTGACCCAGGTCCAGCTTGAATTTAGAGCCACTCTTGTCTGTAAGAGTATTTGAACAACAGAACTTGACTTCTCTTCCCCATGTATTTCTCCACACTAAGGAATCCAGCTTTTTACCGAAATCCAAGTTATAATTTGGGAGCATCACTTAATTTCACAGAGATGTTCAGTCATTGTGAATGCTCACAATAATCCTACTTTAATATGTAGTGATATTTTAATGTATTAACATCTGTAAATAACAAGTGACACAAGGGAGACCCAATGTAAATACATTTCTAAACCTGTCACTGTATATAACTCAGCTGATTTACCTTATGCAACACTAAGTGGCACAGTTTTAAAAACATCAGAGATAGTCATGACAATAATAGGATCTATAATGAGATAAATTATTCCCTGCCCTTGGCTGGTCTGCTGTACAAACTGGCTACTTTTGGATGAAAAGTGAAACCTGCACTTGAAAACTCTTCTAGTCCTTGCAGGTTTGCAAGGACAGCCCACACATTCTGGGATGCTAATGTCCCAGGACTGAGGCAAAGCCAGTGTACTCCTTTTGAGTAATCTACTGGCCAGTCTTTCCATCAGAACAATTTTTTGAGTGCTACTCTATAAGGCAAGGTGTAAAAACATGTGATCTAGAAGCAAAAGCCTCTCTAGTCCACCACCAACTCCTTGTTCTGTCCAGTGTCTTGGCTGAGAATTTTACAAAAAATAGAAAAGCTTTATTTACTCAAGCATTACTTTCAAAACAAGAAGCAGCTCCACTGTCTTGGATCAGACTTCATAAGTGAATTGGGAGAGGGAGCACAACCATGGGAATAAATTTATTGGTAGGATGAAACTATGTCTTTCAATCATAAATTGACTGTAACAAGAAAATCAGAGTTCTCCCACTGGAGTGTCCAATGCTGCTTTAAAGAACACCCATCCACAAACACAGCCTGCCAACTGTCAAATATATTATTAACTGGAAGTAAAAGCTAAAATAATTTCTCCCCAAATTCTCCTCGGGGAAGTTAAGCTTTATGCTATTCTTAATACAAATAAGTGCTTTATGGGCACAGTTTAATCCTGCACCAAGGCACTACCTATCAGAATGGACATTTAAATACCTTTCCTACTGTAGGATTTTGGAGCAGTAACAACACTTTCAGCTTCTATAACAAATTTTCCTAGGACTTTAGAGTGACTTCAAAGCAAAAATTAATTAAAGCTTCATGAGTTAGAGATAGTGACAGCACTTTCCACACAAAGTAAATCAGACTGCCAGAGGCATCACACAAGGTTATTCATTCACAGGGCAACAGAGCTGGAGACTGGACTCCTGGGGCACCCCTGTGTCAGTGTCCTACATCAGGACCAGATACCACACTTCCACACTCTACATGTATTCTTAATGTTTAGCAAATTCTACATTATAATCATGATACTGTAAAGGTTTTTTAGTGCTTATTGACAGTAAATGTACATTATTATCTCTAGGTATTTTTGTTTTGGTTTAGTATGCTGAGGGGTTTTTGCCCTTCACTGAGATGCTCTTCTCCCTTATTACTAA
Organism: Sakesphorus luctuosus; assembly: GCA_013396695.1. Taxonomy (NCBI): domain Eukaryota; kingdom Metazoa; phylum Chordata; class Aves; order Passeriformes; family Thamnophilidae; genus Sakesphorus; species Sakesphorus luctuosus. Next base: position 230,505 of record VWZD01002254.1, on the reverse strand, counting down.
ACAGCCAAAGAAGTAGAGAGTTACCAAGGGCTGCCTACATTAGTCTCAAATGTCTTTTCAGTGTATTAAAGTGTTTTCAATTACCTCCTAATACACCTCCAGGGAGCCTAGGAGAATGGAGGGATTAGTAGAATAATGAGTTTAAATTATTTAAGGGTTTGCAGTTTTTTCCTCTTATTATGTGACTTTGTTGGATTTAATCCTAGACCAGAGACATTTGACAGTACAAGCCAAGTTATATCTAAGGAGTAATCTTGATCTCAAATCAAAGGGTTGAAGAAAAGCATATAAATATGCAAATTGGCCTTACATCTCCAAGAAGATACAATAAAAAGGGTACAGAGGTCTGTTTTATTTTGCACTCATTGAAACAGGGCATTTACTTTAGCAGTTGTTGAAACCAATGAGAGTCCTGAATGGCAAATGAATTTATCAGGAGAGAAGGTCCGTAAGAAAAAGAGGGCAAGCGATCCATTCTTACCTTATTGCATCATGATGTAATAAAACTCCAAAATCAGCCAGTTGAATTAAATTTCAAGAGCAGTGAGCTGAGCTAGCTTTGTCTAATTCTCTCTGATAGCTGCTTGACATGGCTATCACCACCCAAATACCTGAGCATCTAGAAGATATTAGATATATTTTAGGCTCAATACCATGGTGAAGTAGAAAAACTTCTTTTTGATTGCATTCAGGAACTGGAGATACAAAACCCACACTCTAATGTTTCCACTGAAAGTTCAAAGAAAACCAAGAGTTCAACTGATATCTCCTGCTCCCTGCCATATCCCTGATGGGCCAACGGATCACTCCAAGCAATAATGCCACCTAAACAAAAATGAAAGCACCAAAATGAAAACCAGACCACGACTCTAGAGGGAAGAAAACACACACTCTACAGAAGATGTTTATCATGGCTCAGTCTTTCCAATTTCAGTCTTAACCTTTTCTAGTCTGTTATGTTACATTGGTGGTTCTGCTCATGCTGCTTTCAAGTCTTTCCTTCTTACTATGATTTTCTGCTTTACCTGGCTATTGTTTGAGGCAAATATAATTTATCTGCTAGGTGAATTTTTCTGAACTGAAAAATTAGGCCACATAACACTTCCATTCTGATGACTATCAATATCTTCACCATAATTAATGCAATTTCCTTCACACTGCAACAGCAACTTCGTTTCTGTCCTATATGGTCCTGTGAATAAAACATGGATTTGTTGATGACAATCTTCATACCAGAGCTTTAGGTACTGCTTTAAAATGAGGATCCAGACATTTTGCTCAACTCCTACTTTTTTTTTTTTAATGGATGCCTAATTAATGTGGATTGCAAAGTGCAGCATATTTTCAGCAACAGAAAATATGACCAGACCTTACAGCTCTTAGGCCCTATGTATTGTCAACATCACAGCTGTATCAGAATTTACAGATGTCCTGAATTTTAATGTATCATCTATGAAAACCACTGGGGATCAAAAGAAATCAGTGGGAAACAAATGCATGTGAAAGATATTTCAAATAAAAATATCAGTCAGTTTATATTGTGAAAGAATATCAAACATGTGCTGAAAAAGAGCTGTTAGAACTACAGTAGGTTTGAGTAATTTTTCCAGCAGTGTTTTCCCCCTTCCAGAATTATTTAGTCAAAAATGTAACTTTAGGAAGAAAGGTTTGGATTTTGTTTTTTCCTCTCAACATCTCCAGATCTAATTATGAACTTCCTGAAAAATAGTTTCATGTCAGTTTATTGAAGATCCATAGACTAGCATCAAGCAGAGAAACAATCATGAATTTGGAATTTCTTATGCTCAGGCAAATCTTTAGTCACAAATGAGTATCTTTATTGGTATTGACTACATACACATGCATCTGCATGTGTGTATATTTATATGTGTACACAGGTGATAAATAAGTATGTTTCTCCTTGGCATTTTTCCTGCCTTGTTGTAAATATTATTTCCATTTTTCCTTCTTCCTCCTCCAAAATACCCTACTAGAAGAGTTTTGGTTTATCCCTACCAAAAGGGAAAAAAATTCTGTGAGCAGGCAGACATGGTTTGTTTTGTTTTTTTTTCTCTGCTCTTGTCATGAACACCTTACTGATTTTTAATCTTCATCCATAACTATTATAAGGGATTATCTATTCTTGCTAACAGATATAATGACTACTGTTAATCCAAAAATAACATTTTTTTCTCACTCATACTTTCATGAGACTGAGTAACAATAAATGAGTATGTCTAGAGATCTAATTTGAAATTAAAATCTAAAATGTCAGATACATGAGATGAATAAAACAGTATATACAAAATTATCTCAGAAATTAAAAGAGCAAAAATGCATCTAAGCCACAGCTTTCATAAGACGGATCCAAGCACTAGATAATCTTAAAATGGAGACATTTCTCAATATTCTGCCACCAGAATCAGTCCAGAAATCAGAGCTGAACAAGGTACGTTAGTCTCATACTGTACCCAGAAAACACACTTTTCATTGCTTTCACTGTTACTGTGATCTCTCATGACAATCAGCCTACAGAAGGTATCAATACCTTATGATGAATGATATGAAGTGACCAGTGTGTTTTCAAGACTTCTTTCATACTGATCTTCCTCTGCAGTACCATTAGTTAGTTCACTTAGGGGAAACTCTATGTTTTGCCCAGCCTGAGCAAAAGATGGATAGATGGATACATCCTAGCTCTACTAATTATCTTGCTAAAATCCTGTCTTCATTCTCATACAACTCAGAAGTATCTAATGCTGCAGAAAAACTCTACCTGCAGACTGCAAAGCAGTGGCTGCAGATGGTTTGGCTGTATATTAAATACTTCCTCACATCCCCAGGACGTTCTGCAAGGTAAGAATTGCTACCCAGAGGCACAGGAACCAAGGGATGTGGATAGGATGTGCACATATAGTCTGAGTGCCCTCCTCTTGCTCTTTGTAAAATGTGTTAATATGAATAGATTGAAAGTTTTAGCCTGAAGTAAATGAAATACATTATGTATGATGGTAAATTATGCAGATTTATACCAGATAATCAGTGGGTATGCTTGCCATTGAAGACAGCTGATGTCCAAATAGAATAATTTCCACTTGAACAAATAAGTTCAGATTGTTCCCACTGGGCACATCACTTCAGACTTCTAGTACACTACCTCATGATTGTCTCCCAAACTACTGTTTCTTATTATGTTCATATTTCAACTTGTTCTTTTTGACCTTTTTTGGACCCATCCATCTCCACCCTTCAACTCCTTTACTTCAGACAGAGATAAAAATGGGTTCAAAACTGTGCTGGAGCAAACAGAATAGAGTGCAGAGAGAGCTTGGAACCCATTTCTGAGGACTTGAGAGGAATTCTCTGGGCATTACCACTTCAGTAGACAAAGGTGTTAATGACAGGTTTTGGCAAGGAGGAGCAGGAAGAAGAAAGTAGAGGGATGATGATGCTATGCTTGATGAGAAGAAAAATAGGAAAAGATAGCCATGGGCCTGAACAATGACTTCCCCAAAAAGCAACTGGAATTTGAGCTCAGGCTGCTCTCAGAAAACTTCCTATTTATTCCAATACAACAAGGGGAGGAGTGGCTCTCTACAGAATGATGCACAAATAAATTCAGTGGGAACAATTTGTTTGTTCATCCTAAAGAGGAAGAGACTGACGAGACAACTCATTGCAGTCTTCAATATCCTTGTGAGAAGTGGAGGTGCAAGTACTCATTGGTCTCTGACCCTGAAAATTTATACTGCCAGAGAGAGACCTTTTCTGTGAAATCAAGTTATTTTTGTTATCTGTCACTCCACTTCCATCATTTGCTCTCTTGCTATGCATGTTGTGACCTCAATAGGGATAAGATGTTTCTTACCACATTAACATTACATACGGTACTGTAGAGACCTTGTGTAGGTTGGTGCTTTGTGTTAGTGCAAACCTGTTTCTAGAATACTTACCTCATTCTCCAGGAAGAGCAGGAACAAATAACAGACATTAAAAACAACTGATGACTCTGAGCTTGCACCATGCAGATCCCTCTGACAATAAGGTACAGCTTCTGCAACACTTCACAGAATCAAACTGGCAGTCTTGTGAGAAATTTAGACTCAACCTGGATGATCCAGGCCTCAAGTCAAGTACTCAGCTTTGAGAGAAATGCATCATCTGAAGAGTCCAGGGGGAAAATGACATGGAGCCCTAGCTTATTCCTTGAGAAGAGGGAATTTAAACCTCTTCATGGCAGCAAGCCCTTGACACATTGACCCCTAAACCTAGAAGAAGGAACACAGCAGAAAGATGCAAGCTGGGCCAGCAGTGCAGTCCCCCCACCTGAGTTCAGAGAAGGAATGACTGAAGACACATCAACAGAACTAAGACAGAGATCTGACAACTTTGTTGCCCTGAATTATCAGGTATAGCTGAAAAGCAAACATGAGACTGCAGCCATTAAATGCCACTGTAACCTTTCTGCTTGTGGAGACAGTTTCCTGATGAAGTGTCTCATTCAGTAATCAGAAAATATAAGAAATTCAGGATCCTTTTTCCTCCCTCCTTTAAGAGTATGACTAAGCCTGTGCCTGCTGAATGGGCATATTGATTTTTGTTTCATGCAGGGATACTATAGCTTGTTAGGAACAGTACTTTATTTTTTGTTTTGGTTTTAGGTATTTTCTTTTATTTTCTTTCTTTTTTTTTTAATCTATCCTAGCACTGCAGGTGCCAGGACCAGTGCATTATCTGCTCACTTTAATACTTACAGATGGAGCCCATATAAAAAGATCTAGACTTATCAGGCAGGACTTCTGACACACTAACCAAGTGGTGGTCTGTCAGCTGTGCCCTGACACTTCAGAGAGAGTTTCTAGATGAACAATCTGACCACATTTATCTGCAGTAAATAAACATGACATCAGCCTAATAACTCTCATCAAACTTTCTTTCACACAGATCCAAGTTGCTTGTGGGTCCATCTCTGTGGAGATGCACCTTTGTCTGATCTTGCAATTTACAATAGAGAGATGTTGCATTAATGAACCATCAGCCACTACACTGATCATGAATTTGTTGTTCTAGGATTTACATTTGAACCTCAGTTACCACAGATAAACTGTGAATCTAACAGTGGTAAGATCCTCTGCTGTGCACAGTTAACTCAAGGTTCACCATGTCAGCTGCCAAAGAGCTGCATTTTGACCTGGTGTCTCAGTAAGGCACCATTCTTACCTTGCCTTGGTCTCACCACAGCTGGGAAATCAGGAAGAGATGGAAGGTCCCTGGGTGCTGAGATAGGTATCTACTTCTCCAGACAGATCTTTGGAATCCGATGAATTGCAATAGAGATGAGGCAGGATCATTGCAAAGCCATTCACAGATAACTAGGTAGTGGGTTTAGGGGCTGTTATTTCACTTTTTGAAGATCTGGAAACAAGAGTGCATACATGAGTGAGTTTGACTGTAGCAGCCCTTCAGAGCCAAAGAAGACTGCAAAACTGACCATCAGAAAGGTTTGCTTAAAGCAGAGAATTGTAATGATGGAGAAAGTAGTTTCTGATGGTTACTTGCCTAGAACTCCTAAGTTTAAAGTCAGCAGAGGACTTCCTGAGTGAGCCTGCCCATAACAATATGTTCTCTCACACGTTTGGTATGATTTTTAACTTCTCACAATTAGAATGTGTGAAAAAATGTTTTCCTTAAAACAAATTTTAGAATTATCAAATTAAATAATTTCAGATGTCTCTACCATATAAAACACTATTAGTAAGGAGGCCTGAATACCACCCTTAGTCTCCATTGCTTTGATAATACCAGTAAATAAAGACTGAGGATCGTTATTTAGACATGAGGTTTGCTGGACTGGCACAGCTTGCATCATACAGCTAAACACTCATCACAAGTTATAGGATAGATGAGAAACCTGTATTTGGTCAAATGTCATATTTCTGTTTACTTTGCTATTTTTGCCCCCAGTTTATATATGATATAGGTAATGACTACATTTTCTTTTCCCCGAAACATTTTTAGAATTTGAAATGGTTAAAATTATTTTCAATTCCACTGGATTTTTTTGAGTGACAAAAAATTTAAACACAGATGTTTAATTAAAATACAGAGAAAACTGAAATCTTCAGAAAACATTTTTCTCTCTACAGTTTTCTGGGTTTGTTTCTAAAATTAAATATTGTAATATTACTGGGTCAATTTGAAGAGTAAAATCCTTGCAAAACTTCAAATGAGAAATGGGCATTTTTTTTTTGCCTATTCTGTTAGTGTTATTTACTTACATTGTCTCTGCTGTGTGTTTTAGTGGTATCAATGCAGACAGAAAGCACTACATGACAAGTAATTGCACTACTTACAGGGTTTTCACATGGTCCTTCATTTCCAAGAGATTTACTTTGATATCTCATCTCACTTTTACATGTTAAATCAATATCTATATTGGCATATATCAGACACAAACAGTAACAATTATTGGAAAATTAGATTCTGACACAAGACACTGGTTTCTCATAAAAGTGTTTCCCTATGGTTATATGTACCATATCTTATAATTAATATGTGTGTGTTCTGGCAGATCCTTGCAGTTTTGAACTCAGCGTTTCATCAGTATTTGTAATAGCACAAGAATGCTCTACGAGCTATATTATTTCGCATGATTCCTATGTGAAGAGTTGTTCAATAGTGCAGTAGCCTTTCTTTGCCTGAATAACATGGCAGTGCTGATTACTCTTAATAAAGTTATTATGCTGCGTGCACAAATCAAGCACGAAGAGCAATCAGGTGGAGAATTAGATTGTTTAAAAAAAAATGATCTTTATTCTTGCTACATGTCTACTGAACCTTGAAAACAGTAATAAGATGGCCTTTAAATTCCTACTGCTTTGAGAAGAGATGAGAGGTGAAGACAAATGCATTTCTTCCAGTTTGGTAGCTACAGCTTGCCAGCACTGATCAGTGTCTGGAAGTTACTTCTAGTGGAAGTTATGAAAGGAGGACTTGAACTGCATATGTAGTTGGTACTGATATATAAATACTCTTATGGCACATTTTATGCAAAAATATGGTGATATTAAACCTCAATTAGTCAAAAAACTCTCAAAGGCAATGAAAAGCCAAAAAAACTTCCTTGCCTCAAATGGTTCTGGATGAATTGAGATCACACTAGATAAAAATGTTAAAAACCAAAAGGCAGATTTGGTTTTACGTGTATCCCTCTCCTGATATAATCAGTTGCTTACAAAGTGATTTTTTCATACAGCCATGCAAAAACTGCTGTTGAAGCTGTTTTGGTTCTTCTAACACCCCAAAATGTAAAGTCAAATTGTGGACCACCTTTTCAGGGGATCAAGGCCTTATTAGATGATACCTTACCTATTCAAACACAGACACTTCTCCAAACCCTGAAGCCTTCAACATATATCGTTTACATCACCTACAATTTTTATATTGCCCTACATTGCCAAAGGACTGAACATGGATTGAAACCAAATTTAAAGACTCAAGGCAAGGATGGCCCTTGAGAGGATTCTAAGTAGATCCTTCAGTTTTTCAAGGGAGGTTCAGTAGTCATGGGAATTTGAACCATTTAATCCAATTTGAATCAGCAAGCCATTTGGCGGCTCCCTGCAAACAACTCATCTTCGTAGAAACAGGTCCTTGTTGGTCTGAGCATGGACAATACTGTCTTCTGATCCATTCCTTGTCTGGTGTTACTTGTGAAGTACCTGGACGATGGACACACTGCCAAATATAAGCAGTTTCTTGAGTGCCCTTTCATTTTACTCTTCCTGCCTTATTCAACACTTCAAGGTGGGTTGTTTGTTTGGGGTTTTTTTTTGATGCCTTCTAACTTATTTTCCATCTCTTACAAACCCCTTCCAGGTAAGATAATATAGCCTTAGGCAACACACTTGAGCAAATGACACAAAGAACATAGGTATTTAGTCTAGAAAGCTAATTAAGGGAAACTTTTGATGACTGCTGTTGGATCCAAAGAGGCATCACTTAGTGCAACCCAGAAAAAAAAAATCTATATTCCAATGGAGAAATTGGATGAAAATGAACTAGAATTTTCCACAGCAATATCTTCAGGAAATTATTTTACTTTCTAGTCTATTAACTCACTATACTTGTCACACCCGGAAAATACAAGTCCATCATAATCAGCATGTTGTGCATGGCTGAGTGGAGTTTCTCTCTTATGTGCCTTTTTTTAGTGTTTCAAGCATCCAAGGATTTATCAGTTCAGTTGCTGCAACAGGGCATGTAGCTGACAAGTTTTGGCCCACACAGGATAACGCACCTGATTATGCAATCACGGAGGTTGAGTGCATAGGTATAGATGGGAAGCACACCCAAATCTTACTGGTTTCAAACTTAGCCTTCTCCTCAGCCTGTCCAGTTCAGCAGATGATCCCAGCTTGGCTCTTATGGCTGCAGTAACTTGCAAAACAGACACCAGGTGCCAGTTATGTGACAGCAGAGGAGATGACTCAGAAGAAACTTCACTAAATGCCTAAGTCTTCTGGGTCTGATGCCAGTTGGCAGAGAGTGTAGCAGATTCACCAAGTTTCACTTACTGTGCTGCTCACTTCTAGATTGGGAAGGATGGCTGAATTAAAAAAATATAGAGAGGTGTTTCCACCCACCTCACTGCTAATGCCTGTCAAGAAGCAGAGATGCCTCTCCAAGACTAACGCTATTCAAAGAGTTTTTAAAGTCTTCACTTCAATTTACACCTGTGGAGGAAATCACCTTTTCTGGCTAGAAGAGCACCAGACTGAAGTATAGGAGAACCTCTCTAGTAGTTAAGAGCCAAAAGACATGAGGTGAAGCATTATTATGCATTCAAATTGTAACGTCAGAGCTTCTCTCTTCCCTCAGCAAGCACAGATTTGCCATTTCATAGTAAAATTAAAAGGCTATTTTCCCACAACTCTTTAAAAACACTGAAAACTAAGCAGCACCTGACCTTTCATCTAGAATAAAGTGCAGAAAATTAAAAACTTTTTTTACCAGATCATCCTCCCACAATAACAACAAAGCCAAGATACTTCCAGCTGCAATGTTTTTAGGCTGGTGGGATATAGATCCCCTGAAGACCCTTTTCTTCAGTGTGAGGAAGGACAGAAATGGTACATGCTAAAGACTATGTCACATTTTTGGGAATTTTCTCTCCATTCTTGGAGCCTGAATTCCAACTACTTTCCACACCTTCAGTTTCCCTGAAGCACCACTGTAATAGTTTTATTCAGAAGTCAACCTTCAAAATGTCAATTCAAAATAGGTTGCAGATGTTTTGCATGAGGAGATTGATTCCTGTAACTCATTTCTTGCTTTGATTAAACATAGCTCTGATGGGGCTCAGTTCCCTCTTTCCTTCTCCTATTTCTTCTCATAAATGTAAATTGACAAACTATCAGGATACAAACTATGCTGAATTGAACCATCCCTCTGCATCTGGGCCAAGCCCATGAAGTCCTGATGTCTGAAGAGGGAATAACAAGCAGTTTTAATTTATTTGAAATAAACAGAAGCTCTTCTACTCTCTGACATGATCTATTCTTTATTTCCATTTAACACAAAAAGGACAGGACGCTACACACATAGATGCTCTACAGCTAACTATTCAGTTTTCTCATTTTGCTTAGCAATACGGTATCTGTGGTTTTCTGCTTGCCTATCACTGAACTGATGTAAAAGTTCTACATGTTTATAAATACGCATCAACTAGACTCAGAAAATTAGGCACAGAGAGAAGTGATCTGTCTCAAGTTACTCAACGCATTGGCAAAAGATCACTGAATAAATTAAGCACCCTGACTCCCATTCTCCTGCTTTTCTTCATCATTCAGGAAGGAAAAGGGGAAAAAAAAAACCAACAAAAAACCCCCTGTTCTTCTCTGCAAAGCTCCTGCCAGAAATGGTTTCATCTGGGGCATTTCATACTGCAGTAGGCAGAAGACTTGACTGCTTCCAGTGCCCCCAAACCTTTTGCATTCTCCTCATTGCTTTCCCCAGTACTGAGCCACAGAAACCTGCTTGTGACTGAAAGCTCAGGAATCTGTGTCAGCTCACTTCTGCTTAGCTTAACAGTCACATCAGGATCTGAAGGCTCTGCCTTCCAGACCAGTGCCTGTATCTATTTGATTATGGAAATACATGCAGAGGTCCAGTTAGGAAAAAAATCCTAGCCTGTCTGGAATACTAATGGAATAACCCATCTTCCCCTGGAGAGAAAAGCATTCAGTAAAGGTTGCTTAGTAGATATTTAATAGTTTTAACTCTCAGTGGTGAAGCAAAACTCAAGGCTTCATATTTGATGTCTGTGCTTCACACAGTCTCACCTAGTCTCACAGGATGCAGTCGCAGAGAGGCAGAGGAGCACAGGCAGTACGCAGGAAAGAGTGCATGAGACAAATCAAGAGGATCTGAGATCTTCTTAAATCTGTGAAAACTTCTCTCTAAAGGACTGTCTGTCTGGGGGAAAAAAAAAGTGTTCTAGGAGGGATATATTACATAAATCATGAATTAGAAGTGATATAAAAGATATATTAAAACCAGGTGCCCCTTGTCCCTTCCACCCCAAAAACTAATAGGAACTAAACAGGGATCCTGTAAGCCATGCCCAAAACAAAGAAAGATATGGTTAACTACAGAGAGCAGATCTGTGAAATTTCTGGACAAAAGAAGCTGAAATGGATGCTAGAACTCTATGTCTGCCCAACAGAAGACTTCTAAAAAAATCATTAGGGATTAGGAAATGCACTAAAAAATAGGAATCATGTTCTAAAAGAAATCAAGTTTGGAAATTAACAGGGGTAAGAAGTGTTAAATGTTCACCTTATTCTTGTTCATTCTTAATCACTCATACACCTACAGCCAGCTACAGCTAAACCCAGCAATGAGTAGATGAACCTTTTGTTTGACCAGCATGGAAATTCTATTTTGTTTTTATCCCCAAATTTTCTTACTCAGGCCTGTCCCAAACTGCTCACAAATATTTAGTTTTGCCGTACTAGGATGAAACCTGTTAGTCTGATCTGAAACCAGAGTAATTAGGAAAGCATTTCTTCTGTTTCAGGACAGAACACTGAGACCTCACACCACTAACCTGAATATTTGCCTCTGAGTATTCTCCCCACCCACACTGACCACAAGACTCCCAGGTTCGCTCCACTACTCAGTCCTATGGACAAACACATACCATTTAAGCTTGATCTCAATGCATCAACATTCAGTTATTCCCTTTAACTACTTCTCTTCCATAGGAAAAGTATTTATTTAAGACAGTACACCTAGAGACAAAGTAGTCTGACAAATCAGGAGACCAATATTGGCTGTTGGTATAAAGGCAACAATGGTGAAGGACTTCACTTTCCCACATACACCCAACTTCTGGCTAACATGCTTTAATGGGATTGTTACAAGCAGAGTGAGTAATTCATTTTTCATAGTCTCCCTCACCTCTCGGCCTCTCTACTGAGTTTGACAACCAGGAGGGAGACAATTAGCAGGTATGGTGAGGTGGATGCATATTTTATGAGCTAGCTGGCAGAGCAGACACACTCCATTTTCTTTAATGTGCTTAGACAAGGAGCAGGGGTGGACTTGAACTGCTGACCCTATGCAGTAAGCCACCATGTGGCACTGCCACCCTCTTGAGCCATCTACTGATGCAGGAGACTGTTTTTTAAAATGTGATTTAAAGCAGTTTTTTAAGGGAGAAAAACCTAACAATCATCACATTTGTAGAGAGAAATCACACATCCAAGGTGTTGCTTTATTTTTTTTCCTGAAAGACAGCTGCAACTGTATTATTAAACTACCAAGAGTAAATTTGAACAACGAGACAAGCTGCATAGTTTTAACAGCAGTTTAACATCAGTAATTCAGATATTGAGGTGCATTTTAGTTTTATCATGTACAGATACATGTAATATCTACACACACAGCAGCAGCAGCATGATGGATGTTCTCCTTACAGAACTGTAATGGTGACACCAACAGGTGATAAAACAGTTTCTCTTCTAGTTGTACCTAGATGAAGGGATGCAAAATGCAGTTGAAAAAGCTATAAACACAAGCTCTCCTACACTGAGGTGAGAGAATATGAAATCTTGAAGCACTAGACTATTGTCTTTCACTAATAGGACAGCATGTTATGCTGTCAATTTCATCTTTCATTCTAAAGTAACCATTTTATCCTATTGGAGCAAGAACATATGGCATAGATGGTACTTAGACTGTACTCAGTCTAAGTTCATGTGAATGAGATAAAAGTTACTTCTAAAATACTGTTTGATCACTTAGAATGATTAAATTCTAATGATATGATTCAAGTCACTGGCATTTTGAAAACTACTGTCCTCCTTGATAGTTCAACTGAGGAAGTCTAGATCCTTGGTCCAGTCTGATGCATGTGTGCTTGTCTGTGTCGACAAATATCTTTTCAGTAAACTCCAGGAGGCAAAATTAGAAGCATTGTGTGCCTATTTTGACTAATTTCAAGTAACTAGAACCTTCAAGTTTCTTTGAAAATTGCTTCAAAATTAAATTTGATTGTGGGGCTGAATTCAACTGACAGGTAAAAATAAGTCTAATCTCTGAGAAAGTACAGAATTTGAAAGAAGCTGTGATGTTTCTTCCTTTCCTTTCCCTGCTCTCCCATCCCCAGTTCCTTTTGATTTTTCATCTTTCATGTTTCGCTAGTGACAGTTCCAGTAAAGCATTCATTTGTTCAGGAAGCTGCACTGAAATGAATCCACTAACATCATGACAGTTTCCAGCAGCAAAGAAACCTTTCTGTAGAAAAGTGCTGAATTGGTCATCAGCTGACTCATGCATTCCTGCTCAGCTTTATTTAATAAATTATGGAATAAAGTCCTGTATTTATTTTACCCTCATGATAGGTTGCCTGTCCAAAGGCATCAGTAATGTAAGTAGATAAACGTGAATGAAACCGTGCATAGAAATTCCTGTAATTATTGCAATATTTGGTTGTGCTTCAGCTCCCTTGAGGAACCTGAACTTCTCCAACAGGAGTGGGCAGGATTTGAGAATATTACAGGGAATAACCTTAATCTTCCCTCTTGGGATAGCCTAGGTGACAAAGTAAATTTAATCTTTAAAATCTACAAAAAGCAAAGTTCAGCAGAACAATGTGTAAAAAGCCCCTGGGGATCAGAATAACTGACCTAACAACATTCATCTTTAATGCCTTGTTATTTACAGCAGATACTGTTTTCCCCTTCATATAGCAACACCTGTTTCATGTTGTATTCTTACAGTGGCAGCAGCCATTCTAGTGAGCCTGTTCCAAGTGGGCATGAAAGAGCTCTGAATGGTAGGTAAATTACTTGCCCACATCTTTCTAATTAGCACTGGCAGTCTGTTCCAAAGCCTAAACACCAAACAAAATAAAAGGAAAAGTAAAGAGGGGTAAGAAGGGTGAGAAAAGAGGATGCTAATGATAAATAACCTGTTTTAAAAGCAGTTAAAAGTGGCCAAAAGCCTGAGAACAACTGTGCCAAGAGGTCCTGCTTCAATCATTTCCACTGTGATGTGCATATGCTGCAGTTACTATATCAGCTTTGTGCTACAGTCAGGGAATTATTAGTAACTGAGTCTCATTCAAAGTCCACAGATTTAGTGGGAGTTAAGCATGTGAACATCAGTAAGCATTTGTTTAAATGTTATAATAGATTTTTTTCCATGAATGATAGCCTCAGGGTTTATAACACTTAAGGGTTACATTTGTAGCAAAAACCTTCCACAACCCAGCTGACCTTTCCAAGCCAAATACAGTTATATCACTCATTTGCAATCTGTGGGAAGAGTTCCTATCACACTGCTGTCCCATGCTAATTAGCTCTTTTACATATGGAGCCCAAATTTTGATCAGTCCCTTCAGCATCTGAGAGATCACTCCCAACATGCACCCCCGCACAGACAATGTGCAGAGGTTGTAGGAGCACACATGGTGGCTAAAAGTCATTCCTGGGCAACTGAATTCCATGCCTGCAAACTTTCTCAAGCACACTGAATTTTTTACTGTGCACACAGCTAGACACAGTTTGCTCCTGAGGCAAACGAGAAGTAACTTAACCTGCCTGACCTTGCTAGGTAAAAGTTGTGGAGAGCTCCCATTTGCTGAACTAAGGAAGCAGTAACAGAAAGCCTGGGAGATTCAGGAAAGAATGGACTCCTAAATTGATACATCTGTTGAAATTACTTGCCTGCTTAAAAACAGCTGGGTCAGCATACTGAAGCTGTCTGTGTGCTAGACCTCTGCTCCTCCAACATCAAAAATCCAGCTATTACTAAAAAAGCACCACCATTCCTACCCAGCACTCCACTTAAGATCCCACAGAGTACTTGCATATCAGCTTTTCCCAATGAAATAAAATGATATGTTAACAAAAATACAGAGCTTTGATGTCATGGACCTATATTTCCCACCCATTGGTGTGTGGTCCCCAAAGTAATGACTTCTGGTATTGCTTTTGCTTAATTAGATCTATGAAAATTACCTTTAATTTCACTTTTGTCAGGATGCTTTTGAGGAATAAAAATATACTCATTCACACTAACCTAAAAAGTGAGAGACTTCCAATTCCATCCTCCCTAGTATGGGAATACTTGACTAACCATGCAGACCCAGACTCACTATGAAACTTAAATTACAAGAATATTATTTAAACAGACATATTATATAGCAATTAAACACAAATATTCAGTAGATTTATAGCTCACAATGGTTTAAGTAGGTTTGACTAATTTTAGGGCTACTTGAACTCTCTCCGAAGGACTAAATGTTAAATATAATTCCCTTAAGTACTTCAGAAATATTATGAGTGAAATAGATCAGTCAATGATCTAGTCAAATCTGACTATCATCCAGCCAACTTTCTCCACAAAAACTACAAGCCACTGCTAAGACCTTTAGCAGATCACATCACTAAGTCTGTATTTCCTTCTCTGATTCACAACTGCCTTTCTGATCTACCCTTGAGCTCTCTGCTTTATTTTTCTCCTTTAAAAATCTTCAGACTAAAAGTCAAGGGAACTGCAGAGGCTTCAAGCATTTTATTTTTCATTCACTTCTCATTTTTGTTTTCCTGACACTGCTGACAGCAGATTTGGGCTATCTGCTCTATACTCCTAGATAATTCTCAGATGCACAAAGAAAGAACAACACCCAGCAAAGCAGGGAGGTGAAAATGCCAATCCATACAGTCACAAAGCAACTGAGGTTTCAGAACTGAGCAGTTTTATATTCCCTTCTAAATTTAGAAAAAAAGGTAGGGAATGTAAAGAAATAGACCAAAGGCAACCACAAAGTTATATAATAACCAGAACACAAGCTGCAAGTCAAGAATTAAAAATAAGACAACAAGAATAAGAGTAGAGTCCAACACCACAAAAACTATAATGAGTGGAGGAAGGAAATTAAGTCTTAGATGAAGAAGATAGTAAAACAGAAACAGCCAGAAATTAGGTAAGTTGGGAGTTCTGTGGCCCCCAACAAAAACACATGGTCTTGTTGGAGTGAGTCCAGGAGGGTACTGTGGGGATGCTCAGAGGGCTGGAGCATCTCTCCTTTGAAGACAGAGTTTGGATTGTTCAGCCTAGAGAAGAGAAGGCTCTGAGGAGACCTTACAGCATGTTCCAGTACCTAAAGGGGGCTGCAAGAGAGCTGGGGAGGGACTTCTTACAAGAACATGTAGTGATAGGACAAAGGATAATGTCCTTAAGCTGAAAGAGTGGTTAGGCTTTGATTAGACATTACGAATTTTTTTTTTCCTTACAGTGGTGGTGGAACTCTGGAACAGTTTGCCCAGGGAAGTAGTTGATGCTCTATCCTTGGAAGTGTTCAAGGCCAGGCTGGGCAGGACTTGGAGCAACCTGATCTAGTGGAAGGTGTGCATTCCCATGGCAGGGTGTTGGAACTATATTACCTTTACAGGTCCCTTCCAACTCAAAACATTTTGTGATTCTATGATCAGCTCAGGCATCAGGTAGACTCTTAACAGTCAGAATTAAGACAGAAGCTGATTACATTGTCCAGATAAGTGACCAAGAGATCCTCATTACACACATGTAAGAGGTTAAACATGACATCATAAGAATATATCAAAGCAAAAGCTCTGTGACACCTAGAAGACTGACAGCAGGTGACCCATAAGGGCTGCTTTGCTTATTGCACCAACTTCAACTTTTCTTTGGAATTTATATGCCCAGAGTAAGAGTACCAAGCATTCAATAAGTGCACAGCCACTCAATCTAGCTGAAAGGCAATGAAAAATCAATTTTAACCTTATTCCAGCTCCTTTCATTAAGTGCTTTACCAGTTGCCAAAATTAAAGGCAGGAGAGATTACCATTACAGCCAGTAGTCTATAGACCAGTGGCATTTGAAGCAAGGCAAGCTTTTTTCATTTGTTTTGCATGGTTGGTTTTTCCTAGTTTACCAGGCAGGACAAAATGTGCT
Source organism: Sakesphorus luctuosus (assembly GCA_013396695.1). Lineage (NCBI taxonomy): Eukaryota > Metazoa > Chordata > Aves > Passeriformes > Thamnophilidae > Sakesphorus > Sakesphorus luctuosus. Next base: position 214,017 of record VWZD01002254.1, on the reverse strand, counting down.
TGATTTGGAAAAACAGTTTATCCATTGGGGCCTATTTACAAGGATAATTCTCCTCTGCTTCCCAAATCGCTACAAGTCTTGTTTATCTGGCTGACATAATGATGTCAGCCTCGAAGATGTATACTGAGCCCTGCAGTAAGGATTAGCTAAAAAGTGAAATGAGAGGATGAAAAAAAAAAAACCAGCATAATCCAGCCTTTATCAAGAAGAAAAACATAATTATTTTTAAACTTTCAGTTTCCTTATTTAACTTTGGAGGTCTTAAACTTGATTTTATTTTACTTTTATTATAATCAATTTCCCAGACCCTAAGACTCATGACTGCTCCTTAGCTGCTTTGAAATCATAATACTAATTTAATGTCTGTGAGATCTTAAATCAAAATGTATTTGCTTTTGACTTATGCTTTCTGTTCCTTGATCCAGCTCACAATCCCTGGCTTCAAATTTTCCTCTCCTATAGCTTGGATGGCAATGGCATTTCATTTGTTTATTTGTTTCTGTAACGTGGGAAACAACATTTAATCACATGCCTTCAGATGTCAGATCTTTAAGAAATAGAGGAAACATGACAGCATGGTGTCCCTTTGATGCTCAGCCTTGGCTGTTGTCTTTCCCTTAGTTTGCAGTTTAATGAACAGCTACTGACTACAGCTATTGTTAGCTTGGTGACCCTCTGCAGCAGACACATACAAGCTTAAGTTCATGGAGCAGAGAGATACAGAAAAGAAGTTCTACTATCCTAACTTTATAACTGGGGAAAAGAAGGAAACATCAAAACACATCTATCACATTCAGAACACTACTTTACTAACATGTTGAGAATTCTTCACATAATTAAGAGCTTTGATGACTGAGTCCATACTGATATGTGATGAAAGGGGGGAAGTGGGTTAGGAGCTGGGGGGAGCAGAAAACATGCCTTCTCAGAAACCTGGTTCTTTCCATCTGTGACCATTCCTTACATCCTGACTAGACACCCTCTTAGGAACTATATCTGACATAATTAAAATCTCTTGTCTAACATTTCATGAGGTCACTTCAAGAATAAAGATGCTCACTGTAGCAATCTAGTAAAAGATGTGTTTAGATAATCAAAATTCATTCCTGGCAAGACATATGTCAAGGGCATGTCATCTGGAGTTACAAACTGCTCTCAAGAGAAGGCCACTTACACTGGAAAATAAGAAGTAATGCCCTTAGCTTATTTTGTACAGCATTTCAGCAAAGGTGTGGCATTTTTCTGGTCATGACTTCCAAACATAAGGTACATGTTGATCATCAACACTTAAGCCTCTCATGATGGTCTCAGGTATGTTACATACCGAAATTATTTTAATGAAAGCTAAAAGTACTTTCCTAGCTCAGACATATTGCTCAGCTGGGTCGTTCAGGAAGTGTAAAGCACTGCCATGGGCTGTTAAAAGACATGGCATCTCTTTCACTTGTGAAAGTTATGAATGGAGAGGTGAAGAATTTTTCTAAGCTTGGGGAACTGGATCCCTCAAGAAATTCACCAGCATCACACTCCAATGTCCTGTTATCACACTTGGGCATACACTAGACTTTCTGTCTTTCATGGCAAACTGCTACTGATGTGCCACAGGAGCAGAATGAAATGCAATTAAAGAGTACCCCAGTTATGCACAGTTTAAATCAGCCTGTGTGTTCTTCCTCCAAGCCCTACACATCAAGGTGAAGCTACAGTATAAATTTGAAATTTCCTCATACATCTCCCAGGCTTCAAATCCCTGCTGCCAACACTGATACTCCCTGCCTATCCCACCAGGCTGTCTGCTTACACAGCTCTAGTGTTCACTCATCCACAGGGTTAATTTCTGTTGTCTGCAGCCTCCAATCTACTAAAAGAAATGTGAGGGTGTGACCGATGGCCTTTCACTTAGGGAAAGGTATTGGTAAAACATTTCTAATGTTATATTAAGAAAATTATACATATTACTCTAAGGTCTTCAATTTATATCATTTTAACAGCCAAATTAACTGATTTTGGCCGTCTAGATATTGAATACTTTAGATATTGACTTGCAGAGGTATTCAGTGTAAACTGCAGATCAAGAAGGGAGGTATAAAGATAAACGAACAACACAACACAGATTGCTTTAAAGTGAGGCTGAAAGATGTGAGCCTCAAGTTCCTGAAAGGAGCTCCAGGGAGCTCATCTGTCCAGTGGTCGCTCAGGGCACATCTGGCTAGCGAAGACTGTGGAAATCAGGGGCCGGGGCTGGTCTGCCTTGCCTCCTAATATTTTTGAGTAGTAGGAAGCAAGTTCTGCAGGTGAAATAGACACTAGCCAAAAGGCAGTAGTCGAGTTTACAGAATATTTCCAATCACATGTATCACCTTTTTCAGGTATAAATAAAAAATAAAGATTTTTTTTTCCCCCCAATCTCTTCATTTAGCTCAAAAATAAAAATAAAATAAAATAAAGTAAAAAATACAGCAAGATGTCTAGCTGAAATAAACACTACCACATTTCATTTCATATTTGGAAACCTTTGCCTCTTCCAGATTCTATGTGGAACATTCTATTTTCTTTGCTCTAGGGTTATTACACTGTTTCCAGCACTGATAAACTGCCTATGAACTGCATAGCTGTAGGGTCATGGCCCACAAATTAAGATGCACTTCTTCCCTCAGAAGCTGTGAAAGGTCCTTTTCCCCTTCCTTAATCTGTTAAGTGCAGGCTGGACAGAATCCTTAAAGGTGAGAAAAGCAATGCCAGCCAGGAGAATGGGACAAGATGATTTCATGTATCTTGACCATCTTTGTTTCTGACAGCTGACACAGTAGATAAAGTATGTGGCACTACATACATACTTTGGTGGTTGTATGCTAATGCTCCATGACAGACACTGTCTCCATATAATTAGAATACAGGCTGATATGAGCTAAGAAACAGCCAGTAGACTAGTCAGTGGAGGCAGGAAGCGCATGTTTCTCCATTTCCTGGTAATTAACTGGTAGTGAACCAAATTTATCTTTTTTAAACAATCCACTTTTTAAATTAAAAAAATAGATTGTATAAATTCCACAATCAATACCCAATAAGACAGAAGAAATCCCCCAGAAGTAGAGGATGCAGTCAAGTACTCGGGCAATTTTGCTTTTGTTACATTCAGACTCAGGCAAACATCTACTTGTTCCCTTACAAATATAATAAAAAATCTACCGACATTTTGTAGATTTCAGGCCAGAGGAAAATGAACAGAAAGTTTGGATTTGAAAAACTTTGTGACTTAAAGGCATTTTAGATTGTTAGAAATAGAATTTATTTAGATGAGAAACAGTTACCAACCACTGGAGGTTTCCCATACATGGACAGTAGACACATTGTGATCTGTATTAAAAAAGGCCATTCACCTCTAAATTTTTAGCATTAAAGAAACTTGCAAATAAATATTTGTAATAAGGGAGAACACAACCACATGATAGGTGACTGGAAATGACCTGCAAAATCACTTTGACTTTCAAATATTTTCTCTGTTATGAAAAAAAAAGCTCTACAGGTGGAAGGAATTAAGACATCCACTGATGGCAGTAAGTGTATTCCTGTGTGAATAAAGGTCAATTTTTTTTCCCACTGTTGGAATCCACCTCGTTCACTAGCTGCATTTTTAAAAATTAAAAATCAGACTCCTGCTTACCAAGATCTGACATAACAAAACTTCTTCCTGGTTTCTATAGCTACTTGGACACTAAAAAGGATGAGTAAGAGGAAGGAAAGGTACCTAGAAGCTACTTTTCCCCCTTCTACAATTCTCTGCTGCATAGACCCCAGAGAGACACTGATCTGAGAGATTTGCATGCTCACCTATTGCAGCTGTTGAGAACAAATTTCCAGAGGACTTAAGACTTTTAAAGCTTTAGAGTTGTTTTCAAGATGCAGTAACAAAAGACCACAGCTGAAATCCAAGTGGGTTCTCTTGTGCGTTTTTTGTGGCATATTAACCAAACCTCCCAGAAGAAGCCTGGCTGCTGGCCTCAGCCTCAAGGTGTATCTACAAAGACATATTTGATGTGCAGGAAGAATGAATACCCATGGGTGCTGCCATAAAAGCCTTGATCACCAGGCATTACTTATCATTTACTTTGGGAAAATAACACTGACATTGTATTTTGCCTATTCCTGTCTAGATTATTTTGAGCACTGGCTTCAGAGTCACAGTAAAGACAACATCCTTCCTTGTGTCTTCCTTAACTCTAAAGTTTACTATGGGCAAGAACTTTCCCCATGCAAGTAAATCTGTTTGAAACATACAAATTTAGTCCTTCTAAGAGCATTAAGAATTGTCCGCTTTAGGACTTCCATTGCAACACCAGACAGTGTCCCCAGAAGATCCTTTTTCTGTTTCCTCCATTTCTGCCCCCTTCTGAGCAGTTTACTCTTGGAGGGGTATAGGATAGGCACAGGCCTGCTCCAGTCCTGTTAGTCACTGACACGGACATGTTGAGCACAGCCCCTTTCTTCTGTCTTGGCTCAAGACATCTCAGAGCTAGAAACACTTCCATGCTAGCAGGCAGGAGTATCTAGCTCACCACATCCAAACTGTCAGTCTGCTTACAGAGTTAAGGAAGACTTGGTACTGCGATGAGCTTTCACTGTAACATGAAAAATCCCAATTTCATCTCAACTTTCCTGAGGGTGTCTAACCAAATGGTCTAAAATAGGTACTTTCATTTTCTAGCTTATATTTGCAAGCCCATCAGACAGTAACATTATTTTCAGGAAGGGATCCCAAGATTTTTTTTTTTTTGTAGTCTTCATAGAGCATTCTAATACATTCATCCATTTCTCTTTACACATATGTGGACAAAGGATTGCATTTAGTTTGTAAGTAATATCTAAAAGTAAAGCATTCATTTCTGGAGATTGCCTGTCTTCCTGAACTGTATCTTCCTATCGTCAGAGACACAGGGAAGCCACATAGATAAATGCATGTTCCTGTCCTCCATTTCTCTTTGCTCTAGAGGCACCACCGAGAGAGAAGTTTAGAGGCATTTCTTAAGCCATGGAAAAAAACATCCTCAGCTCTGCCAGTTTGATGTAATATGGTCAGATGGAGCTATCCAGGTGAGCATGTCAGTGATTTTGCTATGAAGGAAAATTTAAGAAAGGTGAGAAGCATCAAGAAGATGAGGAAGGTACATCCTGGGGCTGAGACTTGAATGGCCTTTGATTAGACTTCCTTTCCTGAATTTGAGGAGCAGAGTGGTTTTGGAACAATGTGACTCTCAGCCTTACAGAGGCTTCCTTTTCAACCCTCAGTGGTTTGCTATTATAAAAGTAAATTGACATATTTGCATGTGAAAGGTCTCTATTATAATCTCTGGGCTCAGTATGGATTGAGAACTAGCAGGGTTGGAAGGAAAATTAAAACAGATTGCCATTCAACAACAAAAAACCAATTCCACCTCTCATTTGTCCCCTTTCCTCACCCTCAAAAAACCCCCAAAAACCTAAAAACTCCAGAGCCTCCTTCCCAGGTGTCAAGGACAATAGAGGAAAGCTTTTCCTTTATCACCCCTCTTAATGCTCATTCCCAGAGTTTTCAGTTTGCGTAAACCTCAAGAAGAAAAGTGTAAAACGATGAAGTTCCCATTCTGCAAAAAGACCAGATTTTGTATTTTGCTTGCCAGTCAAGCTGGGATGAGCAAAATAGGGTTTCTTCATCTCAGAAATTCACTCCGTGTTTCACGTTGCAAGGATCTATGTGCAGGAAATATTAAGGTCATATGGCATCTGCTACTCATCTTGCCTCCAAGTATGAGCTTAAGGCAAGGAGCACTTTCCCTTTCTTTCCACTCCACTCATGATGGCTCAGCCCTGTGTCAGAGACAACTTGCACAAACACAATGGGAAAAGACATCATCCTCTCTCCATGAAAGAGATCAAGACCTGTTCTGAGCCTAAACAACAGATTATGCAAGCATCACTGCACTTCCTCTCCCTAAACTGGTGATCTTGGAGGAAAAGCAGACCCATTTGCTCGGGAGAAGGAAGTTATTGACAGTGAATTCCTTAATTTAAAACTTTCACCTTTCTACATCAATACTAAAAATTCTGGCCAAGGCCAGCACATGCACACTTGACACCACAATGTGAAACTTAGTAGCTACAAAGAACTGGGACACCCTGTCAAGAAGGCAGCCAGATCTTCTGTTCTAACTGGACAAAACTGCAAACATTTCAGTAACTAGCAAAGATTCAAAGTAGTCCCCACCAAGTCAAACTCAAGTTAAACAACAAAAAAACCCTGTAAAATCCCTATAATATTAGGTCAAAGGAAAAGCAAGAACCACCCTTGTTACAATAAACTTCCACTGAACTTTCTGAATTTTTCAGTTGCAAAGGAGTTTCAGATTATGGGCAAAGGAACAGATTACAGAGAGCCCCTGAAGAATCCTCTAATCAATCACCCACTAAGGTCTAAGAGAAATGAGTTCTGCTTGCCTGCTTTCATGTACTACCTTCCTAATTACTCTTTTACACCTTTTAGGTGCAAAGCTGCTAACAGGGATCCACTTTCCAGGTGTGTTGCAGCCATAAGCCATAGCAACCCCTCTAAAATCTCCTAGCATAAAGATAATGTGAACTACAGGCTAAGCTTACTGTCACAAATGAAACAGACTGTTGATGGATACAGATAATGCTTATAATGCTTCCGTGTTCTGTTATTTTAAAAAAATCATTCATTAAAATATGATGTTTATTGCTTCAGGTCCTGTACAATCTTCCTTTATTATCTAAGTCAAGCTGTGTACTCTCAGTTAAGAGCACTGTCTTCCACATATTTTATTCCTGGTGGTAGTCAGCCATGGTAAACTATATATGCAAGCAATATTTATTTGGGACTTGGAGATTTATTTTGCTTTTCCAGAATTGCTGTTCTTTGCACTGCATGATTCCACCTCAAGTGCTCAGCTCCTGCCCAGTTGCAGCCAAAGAGCAGTTCAAGCTGTCTGTTCTAATGGCTTGTAAATAATGTTGCTCATCTGGGGTGCTTGAACCAAATACTGGAAAAGCAACATGCCATTTCTTTCTTTTACTGGGAAGATTGTTTTTGTATCTCAGCAGACCATATTTGGAAGATTAATGTGGAAAATGTAAAACAAAGTGAGAAGGGAAGCAAGAAGGGGGTTGTTGGTTTTTCTTTTTTTAATGAGGGACATTCAGAATCTTGTTTGAAATAGCTTTTCTTTCTTCTTATAATTGGTAGTACACAAGGCTTTACTAATGCTTTATAATAAAAAAGACTGGCCCAGATCATCAAATTTTTACTTTTATGAAAGCAAAGCACTCAAGAAAGATATGGTCTGTGCTTTTCCTCTCAAATTATTAAGGCTAACAGTATGAGAATCTGGCTTAGTCGTTTTATACAGCACCTATCTTTCAAATTATTCAAGCACCAGAAACACTAGTCACCCTTTCCAATTTCAGACAACTAAGAAAAACTCATTCATAGCTTGGAGCACCTTTCCTGAGGAGGAGAAAGAGCCATCTCAGAAAGTAAATCTACCCCACTTTAGGTCCATGTTCTGTAGACATCCATCATTACATTAGAACAAACCAGGGCAACTTAATCTCTGCTGACCACAGTGATCATATTTGCTTTCACTTTCCAGATAAATTATACTTATATAAAGCTGGATTTATAGTCTGACTAGGAAAGTGGTGTCTCAAAACACATCAACCAGCATTCTATCAAAAGCTGAACAGGCTGTCTGACTTTTCTTTACAACACAAAGTTAGATTTTTAATACATTTGAGGCTCACATTTTGTGCCAAAAGGAGGAGGTATCCAGCCACCTTGCACACACATTTAACTTCAAGCTACATTTCAGGTGCTTGAAGACATCCTTTAACAGAGCCCAATTTTTCTTCATTGAGACATGGACCTTCAGTGTACTGAACCTGATGTATTTAAATTAAATCGACCCTCTCTGGTGAGCTTCACAAATAGTAGTGCCATTTCTCAAATATCTAGACATTTAGCTAGCTAAAATGCAGGCAGATTAGTATTAAACATACTGCACACCTACTGAAGTGATCTTAATGAAATATATAGAACTGACCAAAGGTTTTTAAATCCAACCAGAAGCTGAACTTTCATACTGGCTTGAAACTAAGCCTTTTAAATAGTGCTTGAAACAAACATCCTTTCAGGCTAAACCTTCAGGCTTTCTGTTCTTTTCTCTTTCAATTAGTCTGAAATCAGAGCCTTTCACATGTTGTTAGTGCCTTTCATAGAAAGAACAGTGTGCCCCTGTGCAAAGGGGACTTTACAAACCTTGTGGTGTATACCTTCCTTCTTAGGCAAACACTTCTGGTGAAAGTGCACTGGAGACAGCACTGAAGTTTTAGGTTCATCTTCTAGTAAGTACAAGTCAAAGTAAAAGTTAAAGAAAAAATAAAAACACATCAACTGAATCTAGCCCACACAGCTGGGAAATAATGATAGGTGGTATGACCCTACACTAGGCCAGCTGCAAGATGTTAATTGTTAGACCTACCAAGGGGGTGACATAGTGAGTAATGGTTTTTGCCATCTTTACTTCTTCAGTAGTAAGTATCTGCTTCCAGACATGCACAACAGATTAAAACCTGGCACTAAATGAATTATCAACTGGTGGATATGTCTGTTCTTATTTACATGGGTCAAAGAACCATTTGTTATGTGCAGCAAAGATGCTGCTGTTGATTAGCAGTCCTGTCTGCATATGAGAGTGGAGTTAAGTCCCACAGACTGAGTTCACTGAGGAAAGCAAGGTTGTACAGAGCTGTGGAGTTCAGCTGCTCCCCCTGCTCCCTCTGCAGCATGGTAGTTTATCCAATCAACTCAAACAGAACTGGAGAGAGAATCCATAATTACACCCAGAGCAAATGTGTGTGTAACCAAGCTGTCTCCAGTGGGTTGACCCTGGCTAGCCAGCAGGTACCCCCCAAAGTCGCTCTATCACTCCCCTCTGCAACTGGAGAAAGGAGAGAAAATGTAACAAAGGATTCATGAGTTAAGATAAGGACTGGGAAAGATCACTTACCAATCATTGTCATGGGCAAAACACAAAATGGAGATATTAATTAAATTTATTACTAACAGAATCAAAGCAGGATAATGAGAAGTAAAATAAATCTTAAAAACTCTTTCTGCTCACCACTTCCTCCTTCACAGGTTCTATGGTCAGTTCACCACAGATTGTTTCTACTGCTGCTCCAAAGAGGAGTCCTTCCCCTGGCTCAGCGTGGGGTCCTTCCCATGGGAGACAGTCCTTCACAAACATCTCTGACATTAGTCCAAATCACAGGCAACAGTTCTTCACAAACTGCTACAAGATTGGTCACTTTTCCATGGGGTGCAGTCCCTCAGGAACATGCTGTTCCCATGTGTCCCCCACAGGGCTACAAGTCCTACCAGGAAAACATGCTCCAGTGTGGGTTCCTCCCTCCACAGGTCAGCAGGTCCCTGACAGGAGCCTGAGCCAGCATGGGATTCTAGTGGGGTCACAGCCTCCTAATTGCATTCACCTGCTCTGGTGTGGGTCTCCTCCAGGGGCTGCAGGTGGATCTCTGCACCCCTGTGGTCCTCCATGGGCTGCAAGTGGGCAGCCTGCCTCATCATGTTCTTCACCCCAGACTGCAGGGGAACCTCAGGTCTGGCACCTGGAGCACCTCCTCCTTCTCCACTGACCTTAGTGTCTGCAGAGTTGTTCATATGTTCTCGTTCTGCTCTTCTCTGGCCATAATTTTCATCTGCTCAATAATTTTTTTTCCCTTCCTGAATATATTGTGTCATAGAGTTGTTACTATCATTCCTTATCGGCTTGGTTCTGGCCAGTGGTAAGTCTGTCCTAGAGCCGGCTGGTATTGGCTCTGCAGGACATGGGGAAAGCTTTCTGGAAGCTTCTCTCAGAAGCCACCTATGTATCCACCCCCCAACAAAACCTGGCCAGACAAATCCAATATACTGTTAAAATAGGGAATGAGTTTATAGGCTTTGCTATGTTGCTATTGCTGTTTATTGTATCTCTGCTTTTTTCAAGTCAGTTTGTTATGCCAACAAAGTGAAGTACAAACTTTTCACAGAGCCTTGAATCAACATGTCTAATTTCTCCTTTTGAAAAAAACACTCTCAGGGTTAAGAGGTTCCTTTAGTCTTCTTGTATATTCATTTGCTTCTCTGATGAAATTGTCTGTGGCAAATCAGAGTAAATGTCACCATGGTGTCCGCTTTTGGTCACTGCATCACTTGAAACTTTATACTGTACAGGTGGCAAAAAGAAAGATATTGTGCTAAAGCAATATTTGGCAGTAGTGACTTACAGTGCAGGTCTCAGGCTCAAATCCTACCATATGGTAGATTTGTTACAGATTATACCTTCTAGACACTGGAAAATGTAGTTTCCATTGACTCCACCAAAACGCCCTCAGATGGCAATGATGATGCTTCTTGCAAACATTGCCTAGATTGAAAGCACTGCTTCACAGAATGATCAGCACCATGCACTGATTTGTTTTTTGCCTCTTGCTTATGCATGTGCTCACTGTTAATTTTTAGGACTCCACAGCCATCAGGCACTGGGAACTTAACCAGAAACAGGTTCAAGGCAGATCAGACATCCCACATTTACCTCCCACACATTCTATCTTATCAAGAGGTTTAAGAATGAAAGCTATGGGCTAGAAAGCACTTCACTAACATACAATACTCACTATATCAAATATTCAGTGCAGATGAGGTTTAACACAACTGGAAAAAGGACCCAAGGAGTGTGGTGGACCCAGAAGGACCACAGAAACAAACAGAGAAGTGGGGATGGAGCATAAGAAGGCTCCTAAGGACCTATGGAATTTTTACCATCTCAAGGTAAAATGACAGATTGACTGGGCAGATTTAGAAATACTTTTCCGTTATAGCAAGTGGCATGTGAAATAGTGCACTGGTAGAACAGAAGGCCCTCATTGCTCTCTAACCCTGAACATAGTGTCATTTGCAACATAGGCAAATGATGTAGGCAGGAATGCGCCTGAACAGTAACGTAGGAAGAAAAAAGGGACAGTGAGAGGTGAAAGGACTTTCTCCAGGGTGCACAACCCTTTAATAGCACAGAAAGTATTCAGGCTCCTTGGTGTCCTTACCACTAAGTAGTGCTGCTATGTGATTTGGGATGACCTGTAGTTTAATGAGTCAGGGTTTGAAATTACTCAAAATGTCTTAATGTTTGAAGTAATTCTGAGGTACTCAGATCATTATATTAGTTCTGAGCATATTCTTATTTCCCCAGGAGCTCTCATCATTGTGCTCCACAGCCATGGGGTTAGGGATGGGCCAGGACAGGGTTAATCCCTTATTCTCAGTAGGCATGTAGTCTAGTAATAGAAAATGCGAAGATAAAAGCAGCTGCATCAGCACATTTTCCTCCATATCAGCACTTTGATGCCAAATTCATTGTGGTTCATACAGAGCTGGGCCTGGGTTGCTTTTCAAGGATGTAATGAGCAGTGTCTAATATGCTCATTATGGTAACTGTTATCAGACATATTTCTGCATCTGAGCGTATCATGACACTGCAGCCAGTTTTATGTCCGTGTGCACGTGAGGCAGGCACTTGCCAAGCAAACATCCTTAATGTGTGTGCATCTTCCTTTGGGTAGAAAAGGCCCATGATGATCCCCTCTCCATTCCAGCAGCCTTCAACAGTCTCAGAAGTCTGTTGCCCAATGCCCTTCTTTCCCCACAAGATCCTCATTAAGGTGTACACATGCAGTGGCTTCAGGCCAGCCTTCTGTTCTGCAGTCATTAGCTCATTCCTGTGTAGTGTGATTAAACAGGTACACATCAGATGCTGTTATTGGAGCTGGCATTTACCAGCAATTAAAACACAATAACTGTAGAGCTTATCAAGACAGTTCTTTTTTGCAGGATTTCTTGGTTTATTTCCATATTCATAAATGGAAATAGCTGCAATCCCTGTTGACCCACATCGACATCTTACCTAACGCACAAGTTACTTACATCTTGGGGATTTTGTGCTTTCCAATCTTTCTGTCCATTTACATTACCAAATTATGTTTCACAGTATTTCAGAAATGTTTCTACTTGTCAGAAATTAGTCTTGCCCCACACTGATCCTATGTAATACAAGTACAGAGCAGCTAAGTAATGCTATTGTAAACTCAGCCTTCTAGGGGCTCCTTTTCTGGCAGTGAAGCACCCAGTATGTCTAGGTTGGCTTGTCTTTCTGACATCCCATCACAGATGTTGTGTAATATCACACGTATCTTACTTCCCCTATTGAACAATCATCAGAGCTGAGAGAGGTTTATTCTTAATCAGAGCATATTTCGAGGTTGATATTTTTCTCTTCAACAGTGTTAGTAATTTCCCACTACCTCCATTCTCAGTAAGAAATTGTGTCTTTGGGAGAAGTCAGACCTCTTGTTCTGCCAAGTACAAAAATAACACCTAGTGCTTGTGATGCAATGGATTATATTATTGGGTCAGAACCAATACAAGTGTGTGCAGAGGGGAAGGTCAGGTCAAATCTCCTGGAGGTGAGGTAATGCCAACATTCAGTGGGCGAATTTTTGGAGCCTTGTGGATTTTTTAAAAGTAATACTCCTAGTTGAGATTGTTGCTCAGAGGCTGGGGTCTTACAGTGCTCCTCTGGAAAAGCTTTAACATCTGAAACCCACTACTAGAATTCAGCCTGCACTGAATTCAGGCAACTCCCATCACACATAGACAAGACTTATGCAATGCAGCCTATGTTTATCTGCTTTGGACAAAAGATTGCTCAATATGAATTGCTTAATTGCTGTATTTGTTACTAAGTGCATCTAAGAAAGAACGAACAACAATCAAGCTGGATTTTCACAGCAGAGAGTCTCATTCTGAGATCATTATCATGGCCAGGCTTCGTGAACAAAGATTTGGGAAGGGCTCTACCCACATGAATGTGTCCTCCCAGCCTGTGCAGTGGATTTTTTTAGGTGAGGCACAGCATGCACAGAACTGGCCCCACCCTTTATCTCCTAAGGTTCATCTGCCACGGCTGAGCGAGCTTGGATGGTGACAGTGAAGTCCCAAGGATCAGAACCTACAGCCCCCAGTATTCCCAGGAGGTCTCCCATCCAAGTACTAACCGGGGCTGACCCTGCTTAACTTCCGAGATCTGATGGGATTGGGCGCCACCACCTTCAGCTCCATTGGACTCTCTGGCTGGGCCAGGAATGGAAACTGACTGAGAACAAGGTCTTATAAATACATAGATAAAAATAAATAAATAGATAGATAGATAGATAGATAGATAGATAGATAGATAGATAGATAGATAGATAGATAAAAGGACTACTCACTGCTCTTAATTAAAGTGCTAAAGAAGGCTTAGGTCCTGCTGGCTCCTATGAATTGTCATCTTCAGTTTCTCAGCATAGCATCAGTGCTGCATCATTTATGCAGGTGTATTTGCTTAAGAGTTGTTCTCGTTAAAATTCAATTACATTGAACCTATATAATCCCTCATTGTAATAACCTGATAAAAAGCCCTTAACTGCCACACCACGTGCTCATTTAGCAAGGAAATTAGCTCAGCAAAGAACACAGTCCTAATTTAGCAATTAGGGTGCAGTTTGTATCAGGCTATTTCAATAAGATTGGAAGGCAATTTACAAGGTAGTTCTGCTCATTGCCGGCTGTTAAAGGCATGTCAATAGTGAATAGAATTCCCAGCGCACATTGGATAGAAAATTAAATCTTTGTGCATTTCTAAAAATTAAAAAAAGCTATCATGAACAGGATCTTCTGTTTGTAGTATATTTGCCTAATCAATATATTATATTTTCTTTCTGTGCTAAGTGGTGAAGAGGATACATATAACAAAAATGCATTACAAGATGAACCATATTCCTATGGCACCAGGGAATTCTCCTTAATTTTGAACTCCTTGATTTTTTGAAACCTTAGATTAGGGTCAAATTCTTCTGATAGTATCTTGTTGCTCTGGATGACTTCCCCAGATTTATTAATCATCAGAAGATCACACCCTAGAGAGCTTCCCACACCTCGACTCAATGAAGAATCTAAGTTCTCTCTGTGCAACAAGAATATTTGTTGAGGGGTGATACTGATACCATGAACTATATTCATGTAAGGTTCCAAAGAGTCAAAGAGATATTCCCTACTGCCCCTCTGTGGCTTTTATCAGCGGACATGATAACAGGAAAGCACATCTGTGCAGCTTGCTCTCTGTACCCACTACTATCAGCTGTAGTAGCTTTTAATTACTGTTATATAATGGAAGCAGTTGGCCATTGCAAATCAAAGCTAAAAGATGCCCTAGAAACAAAGTCAATGATGTGCTTGGAAAGTTTTCAACACATAGAGGCCTAGTAGTTCCCTTTGTCCATGTAGTGGAGTAATAAGTTTCAAAAACCATAGTTTAAGATAGCTCCAGGACTCCAGCTGTAAATTGGGGAACTTTCAAACCAAGACTGGCAGAGAAAAGTTCAAGAGAAAGTAATACTATGCTGATATTTAGGCTCTGGCTCCCAGTACAGCCAGCATTTGCTTGGACCAGGACCTGATGTGAACAAGACAAGATGGTTATGTCTTTTCACTTTGTCCTTTATTAGGCTGTGCAAAAGCTGGCTTCTTTTCTTGGGTTTTTGGTGGGTGTTTTATTTGTTTGCTTTTCTAAACAGTGTTTCATAACAATTTTCAAAAGCCCTTTCACAGCAGCCAATAAACTGAAGAGAGCTCTTTTTCTTTGCAGCTGTTTCTAAACCCTCACTATTGCAGGGAAGGTGGCATTAGGGTGCATCAGGAATGAGGATACAACTCTGAGGTTATTCATAGTGTTTTTAAATCATCTTCCTTCTAGCCATCTTTCAGTTTATATTTAAACTTTTGTTTGGTCCCTTGCTGTTCACTTTGTTATGGTTTCTCTACAAGTATGTGTCTTCTATTTGTACGAGTGATTTTTATCTCATACTGAGTCTTTTTGCCATGCTAATGAAGTGAATTACTAGCTTTAATTAATATCATTACTAGCTTATTTTTCCTGATATTTTTTAATAACAGACTTGAAATTCTATTTGTTATTTACAAGTGTTTACATAAAAACATAGATAGACTAATAGTTGTGCTGTCCTCATATACAATATCAGAATAACATAAAGGGGTACTAGTATTAAACCAGTACTGAAACTACCCTAAGTAGCTAATTAAATGAAAATTTATGTCCGTATTTAGCTACACATACATTTTTATGTGCAAAAAATATTATTACATCCACAAGTACCCTTTTTTCACAGACAAGATTATACATGCTGGGAGGCAATGCTTATAATTTTCCCTTAGCAAAGCAGAGCTGCTTGGCAAATATGAATTTGATTGAGCAGAAACTTAGTGGTAGACCACACAGCTGTTGACTTTGGGGGTCCTAAATTATTCACAGAAATCAAGATTTTGTTTAAAAACAATGAACAAAATAAAACATTTCCTTAGCCCTTGTAATCTAAAGAAACCCCATTCTTGTCAGACTCTCGCTGTGGTTTTGCTCATTTTACCACCTGAAACAATCACAAATAGGAAAATGTGGGACGTACCTGTATGGTTACCCAAGTTTTGCCAGTTTTCAATCAGGTCACTGTGGTTACAAGATGCATCACTCAAAGTACAGAAAATCTGAAATTGTCATATGGACAGAAATGTTTTGACACAGAAGAAACCATTTATCAATGAGTCAGTGAATTCCTGTAGCCACAGCTGTAGAGATCTCAGCGACTAGGGATCTGTGCTGTGCCCCTGTGATAACGATGTATGACTTTTGAGCCTTTGCTCAGGATCTTGCAAGGTTTAAATGATGTTCTGGAAAGGTTGCAAGTGAAGACTAGAAAAATACAATCCAATCTTGAAATAGCTTATCGAAAGTCATATAATCCACACCTTGTGTCAACTCTCGACAGGCTTTTTACATATTAGAAATTCTTTTATTACTTTGTCTTCACTGGTCTAAGGGCGGTGGCTTCTGTTGCATTTGTTCATGACTGATTGGAACTGACTCATAATATGATCTCTCACATTCCTTTGTGAGGGTGACAGGAGAACTAGCAAAGCAGTGCCTTCATTGGTCACGACATAGTCCTATAGTATCTGAAGTAGAAGAGCAGAGCAGGTCTGGTCATGATGGCCTCAAACACAGGCAACCAGGCCACTAGGGAAGTCAGAGAAGAGGTTGCAATGCCTGTGGGTACACCCAGTCTCTGCTTCCAGCCTGTATAAAGAGCCCAAGAAGAGCACCTCCTGGCTCAGTAGAGGCTCTCAAACTACATCTAGTGAATTGCATTTGCCTTTGTGTGTTACAGTGAAATCTCACCTGTGAAATAGCTTTTCGTCTGCAGCCTATGGGCACTACATAAACAAATACAATGAGTAGGCAAATAACTACTGGGTGACCTATAAAGAACTGCAAGATTTACTCTGCTACGAGCCTGTGATAATCAGCATCCAAAGCATCTGTACTGTAGTCCAGCCTGTACAAATTACCAGCATGCCACTGACTGTGGCATAAAATACTGCCAGTGTCCTGAGCTTCAGCAAATTGTTTCCTTAGCCACATATATCCTAACTTTTCCACCTACAAAATGAGGCAGACAGAAAGGTTTAGAGCCTGAACTCCTGTGTATTTGTTAATCGCTTTGAAGACCATGGATGAAAGACATAACTGAAGGGCTCACTCACTGGAAGCTAGCACTTGAGAAGATGTGAAGTAGAAAGTGCTGGGAGCCGGGCAAGAGACAAGAAGTAACTTGAGAAGACATATAGCTTTGGTTCTTCCCTTTGGTGAGATTAAAAAAGGGACAAAAAAAAAAAGGAAGGAAGTGGTAGGCTGCCAAAATGGACAGGCCTAACTGATTACATCATACAAATGACCTCCTCACAGTGATTTATGGGCTAATCTCTCACCAAGGGTGCAACTTATCAGTGAGTAGCCAGTACAATTAGTGCTGCTCCATGAATCACTGGAAGTGCTGGCTCCTCTGCAGGACTTACACACACACACAGTTTGTTTTTACAACAAATGAAAGGTTTGCCTGGCCCTCCTTTCAAGCGGCACAAGAATTGATGCTGATGGATGAAGATCACATTAGGAGGTTTCTGCAGCCTAAATAGGGATCTGCTTAATTGATAGGACTGAGATGAAGCGGCTGTATAGAGGGGCATAAACTGAGAATGGGGCTCAAAACTCCATGAGCAGGATAAATGATATACTCAGAAATGGAAAACTAGGTTTGGCTAAGGAACAGTTGTACTAGGAAGGGACAGAATCTACAGAAAACTTACCCAAACTTTCTTTCTGTGTTGTCCTCTCTTCATACAATGAGGTTGAAAAATGGACAGTTTAATGTTTTTGAACTGGAAGAAATGAGTATGTGTATCTACAGTTCACCAAATTAATGAAGAATTAATCCTCTGTGATACATGAGTAGTGAGTCTTAAAATGCTAGAGATACCATAAAACCAGTAGCACAAGTAGCAGGGGATCTATATAGATGTCAGTCTGATGTTTTAAATCATAAGGGAACCACTGCAACAGCAGAGAAACTGTTCTCCTCCATTCTTGCTATCCTATATGCTCACAGAACTGACTGTAATTTAAAAGATCATAGCCCCTGAGTCAAAGATATGAGCTGCTTTCACAGCTTACAGGTGAATGGTTACAAACTTTACCATACGTTATGGTTCCTGAAGGGACATTACCAATCACATGCCTTTTGTGGAATAGGTTTTTTTCTCTTTTTGGGGTACTCTGAGATCACAATAATGCCATTAGAAAATCAAGACTTAAATCTGTATACAGGGAGTGTTGGATGATAATTTTACTTTACAGAGATAAACAAAGAGCAGAGCTCCCTTTTTTACTTCCTTTCAGCTTTCATTAGTATCTAAATCTGCCAGTCTGAAACAGGTTCCCTTGTCAGAAAAGTATAGCCAAAGAGTATGATTCAACTCTGTGCTGCATGCGAAGTAGCTCAGAGCTGCAGTACTGATGAAGGAATCAATACAAGGGCATCGATAACAGGATGAGTGGGAAGTCTTTCACACTTTGCAGGTTTCTCTTGGGAAATGTGCTGTTCCTGTGGAAATGATTGTTCATACATTGGTGTTCACTGTAAGCATGTGAAACTATGCAGAATTTATCCTGGTTATTCTTGTACTTCCATATAGCTTCATGGCTCCATATGATCTGTAGAGCAGATAAAAGGCCACCAAGTACATAATGGACGGTCAGCAAAAACAGGGGCTTGAGGGTGGTTCTCATTGCACAAGAGTGGAAGGAACAACTTAGAAATCAGCAGTGTCTTCCATAGAAACTAGACGGTAACACAGACCGAATCTGGAAATAAGAGCATTGGCAGGACAGAGAGTGCCTACTGTAAAGCCTGGCCTACAGGACTTGTCCAGGATGTCTTTTCTGCTTAGCAAGAGGAAGGAAAAATGTACATTTTTATTGCAAATTTCTACTAGTCACTGAACTTTTCCCTGGATCAAAGGAGTGAGATCCGCCTTTGGATATCTGGAAGTAAAATTTTTCCTGTTAATTTTTGCAAAGCAAAATGGAGAACTCTAGGCTTCTCTTTGAGCCTGTAAATTTCCACATTTGAAAAGGTTTTGATGAGTATCTGTCAGGATAGGTAGATTTGCAGCAGTCAGAGGAGGCGGAGACAACTCAGGCTGCAGTCTGATCAGAAGGCAACACTGAAGACAAAGGACTTTATTTTTAGTTACAGCTTCACCTTTATCTACTCTTGTATATAACATACCAGCACACTATTGGTTAGTTAGTTCACCTAACATACATGGAAACTTCTTACTGGTTACAAGGTATCACACATTCTACAGATGGCCCTCTGGTCCTTAAGGGTGCATTCATTATTTACCTCAAACCTTAGGAGATACACACACACACAGTTACCCCCTACAAGAATCTTGTGGCTTTAAACCACAAGATGAGAGGATTAAATCAAGGCAAATGGAGGTAAATCTGTTCTGAGGCTGTAATGGTAAGCAAGAAGGGAATATAGAGGTAACTGTCTAGAACTTGGAAGTGTTAAACTGTTTTTTGTATGTGATTTCCACTTCCATGTATGTCAATTGACATCTATGTCCTAGTTCTAATTCTGCCCTTGGGATGATGGGGCATTGCCAGTTTTTCAACACTTTCAATTACTACCTCAGCAACATCCCCCTCCAGCTCAGAACAACTTTAGGGATACAGAAAGATTTCGCATTCAAAAGCAAAGCTATGCTGGTTATTCCTGAGGATATGAGTCATGCTAATCTTCTCTGAATGCCTAACATGAGGTGCTTCCAAGCCTAAGTCCAGTTTCTGTGTGCTTGTATAATGCACACATCCACTGCTGTCCATTGAGATGCACAGGAGCCTCTTGGGGCAGAATTTAGCCTTGTAATCTCTGACACCTACAAATGCAAATATCTTCACTAGTAAGTCCATAACAAAGTGATGAATTAAGGAATAATTGTCCAATAATTTATATAGCAAAGGAATATATTCAACCAATAAAATACCTGAACAATACAAACAGAAGAATGAACTCACCATATACCTCAAACTAAACCTGCAGAACATTGTGTGCAAGACGTTTTAGGGGTCAACAAAAGGGTCATTCAAAAGCAATGAAACACATCTATTCAGGTAGATCAGTTGGGGTCTATTAACCATCACAGTCTAGATATAACCTTCAACTCAGCAAGTCTTAAAGTTTATTGGCACTCCGGTGGGTGTATTTCAGGAAGTGAGCCATACAGGCACTATTCTGATATGCATCAGCTGCTGGAGATGAGATAGGGACTACAGAAAGATGCAGGTCTGAACCAGCACAGCTGTGATTGTGCACTATAGTTTTAGATTCAGTACTAAACATCCTTGTCCTCACCAGCTTTGAAAATGCCAGATGAAATACTCCTATTTTCTCTTTCTGCTCTGAGACAGCAGCTGCATTCTTTCTCTGTAAAGTGTTTTAGTGTGGTTTGATGCTGTATTTTGTGCTGCAGTAACGGCTTGTAATCCTAAGTGTAACAGGAATTTTTCACTGTTTGCTCCATAGCCCAGTATTTGTGAGCTGTGTTGTGTTGTTTATCCTCCACTGCATTAGGCAAAGGTATGCTTTGACCACTGGCATTTCAAATGCAAATCACTGAGAAGAATCCATCTCCTCAAAGAAAAAAAAAAACAACAAAAAAATTAAACATGTAGTCCCATAATTTTTAGTATCCCTATATATCCCACTAAAGTACAAAGGAAAAGCTATAATTTATGCTGAAAAGTGTGAAGTGGTATGGTGGATGAGACCAGATTAAATTAATTCTCTCCTATAATTTAGATAATACTGATTTCTAGATTACAGACCTAATTTGTAGGCATGATATGTATGCACTACCTACAGCTCATATCAGCACATTATTGGGGTGTTATCTCCACACACTGAGACCACAGTTGCATGGAGGTAACAAACAGGCCCATCTCAGGGGGAGTTAAAAAGTGCCTTTTTCTTATTTGATTACTTCTTCCTTGCACAAAAAGACACTATAGTACGAACTAACCGAGCATTAAGGTGTGAAATTAATTTCTGATTTTCAAATAAAGAGGAAGATGGGACTGTAGAAGAACAAAGTATATTCACAGTGAAGAAGTCACTTTGGAATACCTCATGTTATTCTACTCTGTCAGTTCCATTGTACCTACAGGACCATCAGCTTCTCCCATAAAGCAGAAGTTCTTCTGGACATCAGTTCTGACTTCATGACCTGACTTTGGTCACAATCAGGTCTTGCTCCAGCTACAGCTTCAAAACACTTACCTAGAGAGGAGAGTATTCTACACTGAATATAAAACTCTGAAATATAGATTTGGGAAATGGTCTAGATTAAACCATCCTCAGATATGTGTGGCATGAATGATCTCAGAAGTGCTGCACATTTGATTTTTGAAAGGAAGAAGAGTTGGAGCATTTGTGGCAGAGGTGAGTACAGTCCACAGTCATGATATTGGCAATTTCTATAACATATCCCATGCTATTTCCATGTCAGAATTTCAGTGCTCTTTACTTCAGACAATAAACCCATCCTTGCTTATGACTGAGAAGTAAAAATTTGGTGTGCTGGAAATCTTTTGGGTGACTTAGGCAGTGAGGCATGCTTCTAATGCTGTACTAATTTGTGTTCAATTTGTCTTACCCAAATGTTTTTATTTAAAGGAATTCTGTCAAGAATCTGTACTGACCATTTCTGGATTTTTGTAATTTCTCTGTGAAAATTCTTACTCTGAGATCAACTTTCCAAAGCAGTGATACTTTCTAAACACAGCAATTGTAGCCCTTTTCTATCTGGATCCATATGAAGTGGATGGAGTGACAGAAAATAAGCCCACTGCAGCTGTGTTGACACAAATTGCTTGACCTTCAGGAAATCAACCACACTGTCTTTCAGAAAATGCTTTTGACAGCTTCCCTGATCATCCCCATCTACTGAAGAATTATGCACCAGAGCACTCATCTCCATACACTACTGGTAAGGTCACTGTTGCATCTACAGCTGCTGATTTGATATTGTTCAGGTTGAATTTTGCCTTTCCTTGTGAAGCTCCTGTATCCATGCTTGGACTCTGGGATCCTGTAAGTCTAGGGAACCTTTACTTCCTTAGACCATTGCCACATTGCCTGCCTTGTGTATGTTGGGAAAAATAGTAGTTTTCCACACTGGTCCCACTTATGAGTATCAACAAGTCTGCCCTGTGTCTGTGCATGCACTGTACATTTCCATCTGAAATTCTTGAAGCTGTGGGCTCAGAGCTGCCTGCACAGCTGCTTGGTGACTACTCAGCAGAAACTGAGAGTTCGGATTGCCTTCTCAGTAGCAAAATATGAGCCCCTAGAAAAAAAAAATGGATGGAGTTTTACAGTGCATCTTCCCCGTGATACAGTATTATTGATCCTGTTTTCACACACGGAAAGTGAAAAATTCATTCATGCTTATTTACCACAAGTAATGGAAGAGTTAAGAAGAGATGTCTGATTTTTCAGTTCTGTCTTTTGCACTGCTATCCCTTCCCTCATCTTTCTGTTCTAGTGGAAACTTTCCTTCCGTAGTGCCAAAGCTCCCAAAGAATGATGGACACTGTGAGGTGAACCTGCCAATTTACAGTGAGCATAGGGCGATTCCAAGCATTTTGCTAGAACCCATCCTTCAGTGATAGCCTATACAGGGGACATTTTTTTTTATACCAGAAACCCAAGAAAAGCCATACTATCAGACCAGTACATCACTCTTCCATGACGTGGCAAACACTCTTCCCATGAGGAGAATGTCCAGAATGTCCAGAAGCTTCTCCTATGTGATCAGAGGCAGGTGACATCATATACATAGAGTGTGCAATGCATATACTTAAGTCTCTCCTTTTTGAAGCAAGTCAAAAAGCTATTAACAAACACAGCACGAGTTTCTGTCTAAAAGCAATTTCTTGCCTCCATAAAACAGAACAACTCCATCTCCCTTTAGGGTTTTACTGGAAAAGGGCCAGTGATTTCTTATAATTAAATACAATTGCTTCAGTTGTATGGACATTATCAATAAAGAACCATGTTCCTCCAGCAAAACTCATCAATGTAAATGAACTGTTTTTTAAAAAATATGTAACATTACTATTACTGTTATTTGCAAACTTCCTTCTTTGATTTTGAGCTTAATCAGAAATTAATTTTAGCAGGTTGCTTTGAGATGTCCTTCTTATAAGATATGTTTTGTGAGAAGTAGTTACAATAGTAAACATCTCCTATGAAAATATCACTATCAAGGATTTTATAGCCTTGTGATTTTATGTTATTCATTCAGTTTTCATCACCGAACCAGTGCCTCTCACCATTTATACTGTTCTGATGCAGTGCTCCACACAGAACTGGCTTCTTTTTAATGCAATGTAATGCAAATTTCCTCCACAGCGATTTCACTGTGAGAGTTAGAATCTCATACAAATATAACATTAACTAGCCATATACACTTCTAGTATCAACAGTATCTTGTGGCTCGACAGCTGATTAACGGTTCTACAGTTAAATTTATTCGTGGTTCTCTATCCGTCCTATCCTTACCTCTGAAGAATTTCTTCACTCTTTTTTTTATTTTATTAGGGACTTGTCTGATTCCATAAATCCCTATAGGCAGATGACTTAAACTTTAGCTGTACCATATATCTGAATATATGTGTTTCTAAGACTATACAGGTTTCCACACTCTCAAGCTCTTTTTTCTCTTTTAGAAAAAAAAGTAAGATTGCATAGTTACAAGCTCTTGTTCAGGAGGCAAGTTATAATTGGTATTTGTCATGTTGATGGGAGAAGCCTATAAAGAATGTCAGGAATATTCAGTGATTGTCTTTGGCTTCTGAAAGGCATCCTGTCAAATTCTCTTTTCCTGAGGTTAACATAACTACAAAACTGTATAACCATGTGGCCATTGCATTTACTAAAATTGTGTATTTTCATAAGAACAATCAAGGCCTTCTGCAGAAATATTTCTCCTCATGTTTTAGCATCAGCTGCTTGCAATATGATGGAAAGCAGATGTCTTGCTACCAAGAAAACATTTCTTTCTCAAAGTAAGTGGTTAAATATTTAGAGTACATTTCAAAGGACATGAGGCAAAGATTTAAAAGAGCTGTGTATGGAAAGAAAAAAATACTACGTGAATTCTTGAGATGTGAAAAGATAATTGTTCCAAAGCCCAAAACACTGCTTTACAAACATTTTATTTTTAAAGATGATCAGGTTTGTTTTGTCACATATTCCATTTTCAAAATGCATCGTTAAATCAAGCAGTTGAATTTGTTTTAGAGAATCCTTTTTAGACCTACCAGGTCAGTCTCTTCTCCCCCTTCCAAAATAGACATAGAACAAAGTGACCTGGAAAGTCAATTTGGTGAAAATACTGACTGAATTTTAGAACAACTCATAGAATGTCCATAATATTTTCAGGTTTTTACAACTTTAGATTTTTAATTCTGGCTCTTTGTCACCTCCTAGACTGAGAAGAATGTTACTGTGAGCAGAATACAAGAGCATAAGATTTTTCCAAAACTAGGTGATTCTAGGCTGAAATTACTTCTGACGTCTGTTTAGTCAGTTTTTGTGCCTGGCTGTGCGGAAGCCTTATAAAGCTCTGCTCTTAAAGAACAAGAGAAGCAAAAATTAGCACAACTCAGCAAACTCCTGAAGCTAAACAAGGAACACAAGCAGGTTTCCTTTCTGCTCATTGAAAAGTTCATCTTTAATCAACTTCAGTCCATGGATACCTTCATTTTCTATGGTGTGCTTTATTTTGTCCTTTGTCGTTTTGAGATTCTGTATGCCATATCTCTGCCCTGGCATCATAGTTTTACAAAGAGAGACTTAAATTACAGCAGTATTCGACTCGTGTAATGCTCAACATCTGCAATACAGATGGCTGCACTGAAGACAGTTCCCCTACAGTCTCCTCACAGTCATTGGACACAAGTGACAGTGGAGATTAATTACAACATCCAGCTCAGTTGTAGATGTCTGTAATGTTGCAAACATTAACATTTGTCCAGATTAATCCTATCACCAAGGTCTGATCAAAAAATCATTCTTCGATTCCATTCTTTTTACACTTCATTTCCAAGTCTATTTCCTTCCCCCTAGTTGTCAATGGAAGTAACTTTCTTCTCCAACTACCTGCCCTTTGCTCTCCTACTTTGTGTGGACACATAAAGCCATCGCATTCTGTTGGGCCAGGACACCTCCTGGAACAGAGATCAATGACCCATTTTTATGTGCAGCCTTTTCCCAGACAAAAGGACCTCATATCCAATCTTCCTGGCAAGACACTAAAGGACAAAATGACTGGAAGGTTTGTCACTTACACCACACAGGAGCTCAGTCCTGAGCTGAAGGTAAAACCAAACAATTATTCATTTTCCTTTGTTGAATGCATCAAATTCAGAAGCTGAGACACAAAAATCCAGATGAAATATTTCATTGCAATTTGATTGTCATTGTTTTGCCAAATAGCTAACATGGCCCTCAATTTATTTCTCAGCTGGTACAAGCCTTCTATTGTTGTAGGAAGAACTGTTGTCTCTCCAGTACTAGAGTCATTAGGATGGAGATTTTCAAAGCAATCTCCAGGACACTAAGAACTTCAGAAATTCCATTTAAATTCTTTTGGTAGGGCATTTGCTGCACTGCAGGATTAATTCTTTTGAATAATATTAAGTTCCCTCAAAGGCCTGCATAGAGCTTTTTCAGGACAGGTGGAATGTTGAAATTATAGGACCATCCTATATAACGATTGCTCCAGGGATAAATAGGCAAAGCTTGGGTCTGCATAGGAATAAATGTATTAACAATGCAAAACACTGTCTCAGAGGAAAAAAAAATAATCTTAGTTTCCAAGATCATACACCACCTGATTGAATTCCCCTGCTGGGAAGAGCAGAATCACAAAATCTGCTGCTTCTTCTGCCCTTTCTGATTTGCTTTGCCATATATAAATGCTCCCTCCCACACAAGAAGGAGATTTTTTCTCCTTTCTCTTTGTCTTTTTTTTTTTAAGTCACTGTTACAGATCAAAGCTTATTCTCTTGCTTTTGGAAAAAATAAAATCCTTCATCCCTCTCTGTTTATCCATATATGCATATATATGTTCGTATATATATAAATATATGCAGAACAGTATTATTCAATTTATCTGAGAATTACTTTTACAGTTCTACTGAAAGAAAAAAATCTGTTTAGAGGAAAATATAAAAATGTTATTCTTGCTGTATAAAATTGTTACATATATTTATTGTCCAAGTCTGCAATTCACATTTATGCAGTGGGTCCCAGCATAAGCTGTGCATGCCTCATTCCTAAAGGTCAACACAAATGTCTCTACCATGATGCTTAATTTTCAGTCTTCTCCTGAAGGTCGTTTCTGTAAGTCAGTTCTTTATTATGTATGACAACGAAGTGACCAGTAGGTGGATTTGTCCAAGTAAGGGCAGCCTCCGATTCTCCACCTTATTTCTCACAGGTTACAAATCTTCCAGAGGACAGCAGGTTTTGTGATCTGAGACTTCTACCACTGAGCTGAAATGTAAGGCTGGACTTCTGAGAAGTCCAAACAATCTGCTACCCCTGGAAGAGAAAAAGTTTTCTAATTCAAGTGCATAATTTGCTTTCTTTATGCATTGATACTGATGCATAAAAAAACATTAAAGAAAAATCTCTTGGATGCAAAATGAGAAAAGCCCAGCTGAGTTCAGGCACATTGCATATAGATTAATAAGTTGGATGTCCTTCAGAAAGTTCTTTTGAAAACTTCACAAACCTCTGGGTTAAAGATAGTCTCCAACACTCTTTATAAAAAAATACTATTTTGTAAACCACAGGAATTTTGGTACATTACAGGCATGTCTAGGGAACCCAAATTACACATTCATAGCAAGAAGCACCTGTTCAGACCCTTATCAGGGTGGCCTCAGATGCTGCTCAGCTCTGTGGTCCAGGGTTGACACCCCTCAAGATAAGTTAGTGGGTGCTCTTCCATCTCTCTGGATACTTTTCAGACAGAGGAGGCCAGTGCTCAGGGGTATGAGACACATTATGGGATGCAGGGGAGAAACATTTCAGCATTTCACAAGACTCATTATGGGATGCTTAGATGAAGAACCAAAGGTGAAGAAAGAGATGGATCTAGGAGATTTTGGGCACAACTATGGGAAAACAGAGGGAAAAGTGGATAAAAGAGGCTGATGGCCTGTACACAGATTGCTGACCAGTACACTTTTATGACTGTGCATGGTGCCCAGCAGAGTCTGCCTTATATTATTAAATTCCCTTTTTAAGTATTCTTCTGTTATGAGTGTGTGTGTATGGGATGGGCGTAAGTGCGAATAACTGAGGTGAGATCAAGGGGCAGAGGCCCATGTATCTGTGGGGCAAGCAACTGGAAGGAGTGCAAGTGTATGAGTGAGTATGTGAGCTCTAGCAAATGTCAAGCCAGGCTTGCTGGTGAAATGGCCTGAGAATCAGGGGTGCTTTTGTCTCTGAGGGTAAAACCACATAAGGAGCTGGCTACCAGAGAGACCAAGGGAGTCTTGGCCAGCAGCTATGACCTCTCTCTGTGTGCATGCATATGTGTGTGAGGCTCTGGACCTCTGGGGTTCACATGTCCAGGTGCTGGGAACAGGCAAGACTGGGTTCCAGAGGCCCGGTACTGCCTAAGGCCACATGCTGGAGGGATACACATGGTACAAATATTCACGTGTATACATATACGCATTTCCCACTCATGGACCTTCCTCCTGGACAGCCATGCAGGGGAATAATATGAGACTGCTGAGGCTGTTTATGTTTGTGTCAGTGCTGAGTTAGCCTGTCTGTGCTGATCTGTGTGTGCATTTGTCTATATATGTGTTCGATATGTGTATTTCAATGTGTGTGCCTACTGGGAATCCATGCACAGCTATGGGCTGTGGAGCTCTGACAGCTTCACCTCTATCAGGTCACTGGGTTTCACATACAAGCACAGAGCTAATAGTTTACATTTGTTTTACTTTAGAAATGGGACTTGAAGTAAGAAACTGAAATTTCCCTCTGGGTTTCTCATGAACCATTACCACTCATGCTGAAGGTTTTGCCAGCCCAGCTCCTGGAGTGAAGCATCTGCAGCACTCAATAATAATGGTAATATCGACACAGTGCTTACATTGCAATCTCTATTTTAAAAACTCTTTGAAAATATCTGCTAATTAATTCAATTAATTAATAGAATTAGTCCATAAAAATGCTACACATTTGTCAAGTCATCCACTTGTAAAGAATTTCCGTTCTAACTTTTAAGAACTAAACATATAACTGCGTTCAATTCCCCTAATACCTGTCATTCTTACTCTATGAAAATTAGGAGCTTACATATTCCTACCTAACAACTAGAAATAGAGACACAGTATGATAGAAGAGGGAAGATTGGTTTACGGTATTAGAGAGAATTTAATTAAATATTTGTTCTGGGGTAATTGTGCATAAATTGCATGAGAATTAAGTTTTATATCATTAGTACATCTTAATTAGTGTCTTTTCATGATCAGTGTTTAACTCACAAGTGTTTTGCTTTATTTTAAATTAAGTGCTTCTTTGTAAGCCCTTTACTTAAATCCATTACTCATGACTTTTTCACTTTGTACTAGAACTGATGTTTTTAATGTTACTAAATGTCTGCAGTTGCCCACTATAATTTCATAGAGTCCTAACATCTCAACTTATTCCTCATATTAATTGAAATTAATTTTAGCATTTCTTGCCTTAGATATTAATACATTTTTATATATCTATGTTAAAAAATACATGGGCAAAGGAGACCTGTGCTCTTAGGTGGAAGCAGCTGGCTTCTCTGACCTTTGGAGATGAAAGGTTCATTGTATCAGGGGAAAGGGAAGACAGTATTCAAAACTAGAACAGTAATATTTGAATTAAGTCAGAGCATCTTTTGATTTGTATAAAGCACCAAATTTAAAATAGGTGCACCAGAGCTAGCTTGGCTGCTGGAGGTCATCCAGTCAAATATTGCTGAATTATGCAGGAACAGGCAATTTTATGGATAATAAAAACACTGATAGGGTTTTGCATAAGAATATTGCCTCCAAGGACAATGACTGACTCACTATCTTCAGAAACATAAGGATTTTGGCAGCTCCTAAACCAAGATTTCCATCTGTAACTAAAGTTGCAGTTCAAGATAGAGAAGCCTATGTCTTAATCACAGAGAGGGTGATGAATTGCCACTCTAAAATATTTAGAAGGAGAAGTAATTTAAAAAAAAAAACAACACCAAAAAACCCCTCCACACACAAAAAAGCTAAAAGCCAAAAAACCCACCCAGGTCCATGTACTCAACATAAGATTTGGCACTTTCTTCTCTTTCTACATGCAATTTTCCATATGTGAACTGTACATATCCATGTCCCTACAGATAATTCATCACATCTCCATTTCTATTTTTCATCCTTTAGTTTAGAAAATACGTGCAATCTTGTTTTTTTACTGACAAAAAATGGGCATGACAGACAACTGTTAGCAATTATCCAAGAATAACTGTATTGACAGTTCTCATTAATGTGTAGTTTTGTGAGTCAATGTTAGAATATAAGAACAGCTCTACTGGATCAGACCACTGGTGGATCTGGCTAAATACTAAGAGAGCAAGGGAGCCTGGGCTTTTCCTTTAATCCATTTTCTTTGTATTTCCTGGTATTCACACTTGTTTTATCAAGAAAAATAGAAGACATAACCCTGTTAATACTATCCAGTATATTTTTTATGAATCTGTGACCCATGAATTTGTCTAGTTTCTTAGAGCATTGAGATACTATCTACCTCTACAGATTCACATGGCAAAACTGTTGCAGTAATTTCAGTTATCATTGCACCTTGTTGAAGAAAGTAACACCTCCATGATTCAGTTGTTGTTCCTTCAATACCAATTTATGTTTAAGAGATTCATGCCAAATTGTCAGAAATACTTCTGAAAGAGTAGCAAATGCATGTGGTTGACAGTGGGCCAGCATCCTTTTTGCCTGAGGATTTTCAATGTGATAATAATAAAGCTGAGCCCAGATCTTGAAAGTCTTTGTCCCTAGCCACTAGGTCAAGCCACTCTTACTGTGTTGGATTTGAAAGGCACTGCAATCACAGAGGAGGTGAGAAATAGGAGGAATTAGTATAATTGACATTTTCAAGTAGAAGATGAAACAGCCCTCACTGCATGCCATGCCCTCAGAGTAAGAGTTTCTGCTGTAAACAAGGTGTCAGTGTGTAAAAAGGAGAAAGATCAAGAAGTGGATGCTTTAGTCAGTTATAATGGGACTATAGGACATTGCCACAGTGTGGACATGGGAGACCCAGATACAGTCTTTGACATATATTCAAGAAAGCTGAAATCAAAGGCCAGTCTGAAAAGAGCTACTAGGACAAACTGAGAATGGTAAGATGATCTTAGTCCCTTTAGACTCACTAAACAGGAGAATGAATTGAATGACCTGTCATGACATCTTCTAGCCTCTGTTTCCTCTGTTTGAGAGTCTGAGGAAAGGTAAAAAAACACAAAGTAAATATTTATGAAGGAGAGAAGCTATTTCTGTTAAAGCAACAAGTCATCTTTTTAAATTAAAGCACAAAAAGGGGATCTAAACTGGCTAAACCAAAAATTTCCATATCCATTTAGAATATAATTTCCAATGATATTCTAAAACAGTCTTTCCATAGGAATGAGAGGGGCAGAACCAATAATTTTAAGAAGCAGTTAAATTATGTTATTAATAGGGTAGATAATGAAGTTACCATTAATAATTGAAAGCCAGATTTGATGATCTGGAAATTTCTATATTTTGAGGACTTTCTGACTGTTAGATTAGCACACTTATCTTCAAGGGATAACATCCAAAATTACTCACACCTGGAATAAAACCAATATTGCTTAGTAACACAGCATGAACCTTCTATGTAATTCTGATCTTGAAGATGATGTGGAAGGAAGAGCAGTGATAATCTCCCTCCATTCTCACAGTGAGTTCATTGCCCTGATGCACTCTGCTTCGATCAGTAAATATGATACCTGTAGACATTCATTCTAAAAGTATTCTGACAGGATCCTGCTTCTGTATTAACCTCTATGGGAAATAATCTAGTGGCTAGCAGGAAATTATTCTTTCAAGAACTTTAAGGACTTTAAAAGCTGCTCATTTGCTAAGAGCTATTTCAATGATAACTGAAGAAAAATGTTGGACATAAAAAAAGACAGTTCTTTGGCCATTTTCTTCTGTTTTTCTTTGGACTTAAAACCACAGAGACATGACAGAATAAAAAGGAAGTCTAGTTAAAGAAAATGCTTAGAAATTAATAACCAGCCTTGACCTTAACTAAGATATGAAAGGATAAAGTTCTGGCAATTTTCTACATCATATATTACATGCTGTCAATGTTGTAAATATGTGTATCTTTTCACACTCTGACAATATCCCCATGCTGACATGTTAGTACTTTAATAATTTCATGAATTTTTTCTCTCAGTCACATCTTCAAATCTCCAAGAACAAAAGGCAAGTTTACATATCCAAATCGTCAGCAGCCAGACATTCCTATAAAACATTTTTAGATATTCTTTTAGAATATATCAGATATAATTAATGTGGTTCAACCGTATCTTACAAAATGCACAAGGTCCAGTATATTGTAATGTAACACTTAATATTAAGATGTCAGAAAAGTATGGCACTGTACTCTTCATGAAAATATGATTCAGCTAGGGATCCTAGACTGCTGAATATTGGTCTTTAAATCAATCAGATTATAACTCACTTGGAAGGCTCAGTCCCACTTTCAGAGTCTGCTGGAGCCTTGGCACATGACTGCCGTGAGACTACAATCTATCATCAAGTCAATATTAACACGAAAGTAGCCAAAGCAGCGTTTCTAACACGTAATACTTGATTTAAAGAATGGAGAACAGGATGTGAAAGAAAGGAGAACAAGATGTGCATGTGAAAGTGTAAGACAGACAGAAATATAATTGCCAATAGGAAAAATGCAATAAGTTTCTGAAGGTGATATTCTTGAGAGAAATGAAAATTTCCATATTTTGCCAGTAGAAAAATACAGTGATTTTCTGATGGTGAATGTTGAAACCCCATCATCACTAAGTGGAGTTAAGATAAAACACCTCCACACAGAGGATAATCTCAGTCGTGTCAGGATGGGGGATGGTACAGATTCTCTATTCAGTACTTCAGCTCCCGCATTCTGCCATTCTGTCTATCAGCCCTGTTTGCTTCTCTCTTTTATGAGATATATAATGATTCCACTGTACAATGTACTGTTAATCTCTTACTGCAATTTCTGAAATCTGTGAAATCAATTTTTATGCAGTTTATACTTCAAATCTCTTCTGAGTAGATTTGTGGCTCTGTGTAATTCTTTTTTACTTGTATGAAGTGTATCAAAAACAAGATCCAGTCACAAAATGTTCCCTTTAGTGGATGAATGTACATGTTCATTTGATTTTTATCTTTCTGAAGACAAACATATCATCACATTCTCCCAGGAATTTGTAGTGAAAAAACTTGAAAAAATTTCTGTGCATTTTATGAAAATTGTGATAACATTCATATGACTGAAACAGGGCTATGTTTAAAAAAAAAACCAGATAAAATACAACATTCTTCAGGCTTAGCAAGATTTATTAGTAGGCATGTATAAATAATCTCAATGTCTTTTACTAAAAGATTCATGCAGCAGCTTGTCCCACTGTGGTATCCCTACCCTAAGATGCAGACAACCAAAGGGAGATTTAATATAAGAATATTACTTCTGATGTCTGTTGATTTAACACAAAAGCCCCTCTCAAAAAAACCCCAAAGCAAAACAAAAAAACCAACACTATTTTCATATCCTTTTAGATGCATACCCAAAGCAAAACAAACAAAACATCTTCTGAACAAGACTGTTAACTTTCATGAATATGCCTATGGATTACGGCCTTAAAAATCACAGAAGTCTTTTTAAGGTAGTGTTTGAGGTATTGTGGGCATTTCTCAAATACTTCAGACTCTTTCTCAAAACACCTTGAAGAAAAGCCAATCCTATCAAGGAATAGAGAGCCTGAGACCCTTTAGCATCTTGTCCTCATTAAGAAATTGCGTTTTGAGTGTTTGGGCTTGCAGAACTTTCTTAGGAGGACACTTACTACACATCTGAAGCAGAACCCAGGCAGCCTAACTACAGCCTTGTCTGGACCAAAACCTCCTGCTCCTCAGGCTTCACAGACCTATTGAGTATGGCTGTGTCATAGATTTCATTAGAGAGATGGACAGAAAGTGGATTTATCACCACGTAAGATTTCTGTAGACCTAAAGGAATGAATGCTGGAGGCAAGACAAATGTGGACTGTGAACAGTTTTGTCTTTCCAACAATATGCTTATCATATATTATATGATGTGGTATTTTAGGGGGTTTCTATTACATATCAGTTTCCAAAGGTCTCATTCTAGGTTGTTATTTCTTTGATGATTTGTGTATGGAGGTCTTCTAGCCTTTTTGGGGATTCAGACACTACCAATATTGACAATTATTTAAGATAATTATTTAGAGTTTGTTAAGATGTTTAGGTTACAGCATAAAAAGAATAAGTTATCAGTAAACAAGAGTAATAACTGTTTTATCATTTCTATTTCTTGACCTCAAGTGCTTAAAAAGTCTAATGTACTATGTCTACATAGTAGACCCCTACTAGGTGAGTATAAGCTGCAAAATCTTAGAACTGAGCTAGTGCTTTAAATTGTCTGCAGTATTCTGCTTTTAAATTTAACCAGTTCTGAGTATTTTCTCCAAGTGAAAAATGCACCTACTTATTCTACCCACCACAAAGGAAATTCTGAGTATTTAATCCCTTTTAACTCAACAGACTAAACTATCATGACATAGGAGTGACTATCATTCTGAACATTTTATCTCTACCAGTTCTTCTTCAACAGAGAAGATAAAACAATTTTTCTCATTGAATATACTTTCCAGTGGACCATATCATCTTAAGATTCTTTGCCAGTGAGGAAGGGTTATATGTACAGGGCTATATGTACAAAGCTTTTGTTAGTGGAGTGTATAGGTGATGGCTCACCTTATTATCAAAATTACTTTGGCAATTAAAAAAATGGAGGTAGAGAAAGAAGCAAAAGACTCCTACATAGCTACAATGAACAAACCACCTCTCCTTACCATCATCTGGGAAAAGCAATAACAGGATCACAAGTGAATGAGTGTCACCCTCTGGGCAGTCTCTCCATCACCAGCAAGTTGATATGGTGACAAGCCATCATCATTTTCCCCCAGGACTTTGTACTTTCCACCAGGACATGCTCCAGATCCTATGGACTGTTCTCATTGTTGATGTTCTCTGTGCTGCCAGGAATATGCTTAGTTGTACACAGGCATTGCACACAGATTGGCTGCTAAGGCTTTCATGCATGTCTTTAACTGGATAATCCCACACAGATACATAGATGACCACTGCCTACTTTGCTATGCTCTGAGTTTTAGGTTTCCTTAACACACACTAAAAGCCATAAGACAAGTTTTAGGAAAGGAGCAGGAGAAGTGATTTCATGTCCTGGCGGCAGTTACATCCCATGAGAACCTGCCAAAAGATCAGAATCTGGGTTTCTGTACGGAAGACCATGAGTAAAACCATGTAATATTGCCCTGTCAGCTCTGGAAAACCCTGCCACAAAAGGTCAGGTGAACAGGTACGGCCAGCTGACATTGGGCAGCAGACTCCTGAGCAATGCCTGGCTCAATAGATGGGCATTCATGAGTGGAGGTTGTGATGCTGAGATACCCTTCTGTGTACTGCATTCATGGCCTGAGTACTGATAGCTCTATGAATGTAATACCAGTCTCAGATCAACAGTTCCTTACTAATGGATTCTCTTACACCACCCTCCAAATTAAATGACTGTTTCCTGCAGCAACCCACTTCACTCGTTACCTATAGATACTCTGACTCAGGTTCTGTGCTTCTGTGCAGAATGCACTGAATATTGAGTTGCACATCTCCTTCATTTTTGCTCAGATAGCAAAAAAGTAAAAAGATGTGCATTACACTATTATTCCAATGGAATTTGCTCTTGAATTTTTATTTTCAGCTTCCTTTTATCCAAAGGAGGCAAGAAATACAAAGTGAAATTATCCCTTGGGAGGAGGTCAATATATTTAATTTGCTATGTAACAGAATATTAATCATTCATTGAACCTGTGGTATTCAGGTATATAATTTTTACCCGTATAAATTTTTCTTAAAAAAACTTAACAAAACAACCTACAAAAGTGTCAAAATGGTCATTACAACACAAAGCTTCTGTAACTAATATGAGAAAATGCAGAAAATTATAGCAATATTTTCAGGCCCTCAACAATTTTTCACAGGAAACCTAGAAGATCAGCTTTAATTTAACTGACATATTTGATAGGCTAGCAATGAATTCTTGCAAAAGGTACTAACTGATTTATGTTTTTAATCTATATACAGTGAGTGTTTTATAGAAATTGCATAAGTTGTGGGCTATTCCTAAACACATCTCTAGCAATAGCAAAATTAAAAAAAAAAAAGTCAAATACATAAAAACTCACTCGTTTGGTCTTTTTATTTGAAAATTAGCACAAGAATGAAAACACTGAATGTTGGTGATATGATGATAAGCAATCTTAAATCATCTATAATTGCACCAACAGACAGAAGTTATTTGCTTTTAGGTTTTTTTCTTACTTGCTTAGTATTCTTTCTTAAAAAGTTCAAGGTGCCCAGTCAGAGTGAAAAACAGTGTCATGTAAAACAGATGACTAATCCAGAACTATCTTAATGAACCAAAATGAAAATACAGAATTATCTTTGAGGGGGAAAAAAAAGTGTTCCTGTTTTGATAAGTTTTATTAAAGGAACATTCTGGAGAGACACAGATATCCACATACACCATTCATAACCAGAAAAGAAATGTTTAGTGACAGGTTGGAAACAAAGATTTTTTTTTAAGTGTGTTCTAGATTTTTTTTCTGTATTTGGTAAATGATTACTCTGTAGGTAGCAATATTGTTGTGCAATTTTTGAGTGCATTTCAGAATTATCATTAATTGCCTGTAACAATGATGCAATGAAGTTTCCAGAACAAGAAGCTCCTACCAGGACCAGTAAGTACAAAATACATCCTAAAGCCACAAATATATAAAGTTTTGTCCCATGAGAGTTGTGGTTGCTTTAAATACAGGCAACAAAGTAGTATATCCCTCTTCCCACCTCTCCTTCAGATCTATCATAGAATCATAGAAGGGTTGGGGTTGACAGAGAACTTAAAGATCATCCAGTTCCAAACTCCTGGCCATGGGCAGGGTTGCCAATCACTAGATCAGGTTGCTCAGGACCCCATCCAACCTGGCCTCAAATACTTCCACTGATGGAGCATCCACAGGTACTCTGGGCAACCTGTTCCAGTGCTTCACCACCCTCACAAAAAAAGAATTTCTTCCGAACATGTAATCTAAACCTGCCCTCTTTCAGTTTAAAGCCATTTCCCCCTGCCCTGTCACTATCTGCCCATATAATAGTCCCTCTCCCTCCTTTTTATAAGCTCCCTTTAGGTATTGAAATGCTGTAATGAGGTGTCACCAAAGCCTGCTCTTCTCCACACTGAACAACCCCAGCTCTCAGCCTGTCCTCATAGGAGCTGTGCTCCAGCCCTCTGATCATCTTCACTGCCTTTCTCTGCACCTACTCCAAGAGGTCCACATAATTCTTGTTCTGAGGACCCCAGACTTGAATGGAGTACTGTAGGTGGGGTTTCATGGGCACAGAGTAGAAGGGGAGAATCACCTCTATTGACCATCTGGCCAGTCCTTCAGTGTAGCCCAGGATGTATTTGGCCTTGAGCGCTGTGAGCACACACTGTTGGTTCATGTTCTGCTTTTCATCCACAAGAACCCCCAAGTCCTTCTCCACAGGATTGCTCTAAATGAACTCTTTTCCCAATCTGTGCTCATGTCTGGGATTGTCCTAACCCAGGGGCAACACCTTGCATTTGGCCTTGTTGACTATCCTGCTGCCATCACCATTTTCAGTTCACACTGGCTGACTTTCCTCTTAAGTCATTAGCACCCTGGAAAAATCTGTGAAACTCTTCCTTGAAACAGTATCCTGCTTTCAGCTGGGACAGAGTTGATTTTCTTCCTAGCAGCTGGTACAGTACCCTGTTTTGGATTTAATCTGATAATAATGTTGATAACACTGATATTTCAGCTGTTGCTCAGTAGTGCTCACCTTAAGTGAAGGACTTTTCAGCATCTCATGCTCTGCCAGTGAGGAGGTGCACAAAAAAGTGGGAGGAAGCATAGCCAGGACAGCTGACCTAAACTGGCCAAAGGGATACTCCATAAGACAGGATGCCATGCCCCATGTATAAACTGGAGAAGTTACCCAGAAGATCATGGTTCAGGGATGGGCTGGATATCAGTCAGTGGGTGGTGAACAATTGTATTGTGCATCACTCATTTCTCTTGGGATCTGTTATTCTCTCTATCCCTCTCCTTACCAATACTACAATTATTATTATCATCATCATTGCTGTTATTATTGTATTTTGCTTCAATTATTAAATTATTCTTATCTCAGCCCACGAAGTTTACTGTTTCTTTCCAATTGTCCTCCTTGATGTGGTGGTGGGGCGAGTGAGTGAGTGTCTGTGTGGTACTCATTTGACAGCCTGCTTTAGACCATGACAAACAGTAAAATTCCAGACACAAACCAAACCTAAGGGGCAGGAGCCCATTCAGTCCCAACACACATGAAAAGCACCATAAGACAGCTAAGTAGCCATGATAATGTTAAATGAAGGTAAAGCTAGATTTAAATAATCTTGATAGTGCTTCTATATAGTGGAAATTTTTTTTTTGAATCTACATTCTTCAGTGTGTCTAAATGAGACACGATAAAGAAAAAAACTTTTGTAAGATGTAACTGATGGAAGATAAAAGAAGAGTACCTTATATAAGGTTCCATTATCAGCAATGCAGGCTTCTTTGGCATTTGTTTGTGATATACATAATCAATTTGCAGATGGGTGTTGCAGGTGAAATCAGAATATATCATCTTTGATGGCTCCTTTCATTGGATTATGATCTTTCTTCTATCAACAGCAGGAATCTGAGAACCAGAAGTCCAGAATTCAGATTTAGCTCACTGTGACCCTGAGCAAGACTGTTGACTGTATGATGTCCCAGCTGCTTCTCACCCTTGTATAGAAAAGAATTAAAAGGATCTAGAGGCAGAAAACAGTTTAAGTGAAAAGCCTGATAGCTTTATCCTATACCACAACATCTGTTTTTCCTCTTCCCTTGAAAAGCCTGCTGCAGGCAATGCAGCACAGGTTGGTTTTAATTGTTCCTGCTGTCTGCCATAAAATACATTATGCCATTTTTTCAGCTGAATAATGGAAGCAGAAGCATGATTGATAAAGAGATAAGCCAGGTTAATTGGCTTTATTTCAACAAACATCAATTAATTAAATTTAACACCAGAGGGAGGGCATCTGCTCACTCTAGTTCAGCCTGGAGTTTCTCCTTTTCTCTCTCCCCTGATCATGAAAACCACAGGGCTCTTGCAAATACCTTCAGGAGGGGCAACCTAATGAAATTATTTCAGAATAGTCACATGGTCTATATTCTTAACCTTTTGCAACTCAGTCAGCTAAAGCAGGCATTCAACATAGGTAGTCCTTCATGACTCCTCATTTCTCCCAGCAGGAATCAAAAAATTAAAATCTGGAAAGGAAACTGTGAGTAATCATTTTCCTGCAATTTGGCTTGCAGGGATTTTGTTAATTTTCTTTTTTAATTATGGTTTACAGTCATGGAATACATTTATTGCTAAGGTACATTCCATCCTCTACCTGCCAATGCAAAACAAGATTGGTAATTTTCATCAAAACATTATTTTTCATCACAACATCTCAGTTAGCAAAAATGAAACTTCCTTCTTTTTTTTTGCATAAACATAAGCTTTCTCTGAGCAAAGAAATTTCCTATCTTCCTTATCTCTTTTTTTATTATTTTTTTCTAAAGGTGATTCTGTTGCCATGAT
Source organism: Sakesphorus luctuosus (assembly GCA_013396695.1). Lineage (NCBI taxonomy): Eukaryota > Metazoa > Chordata > Aves > Passeriformes > Thamnophilidae > Sakesphorus > Sakesphorus luctuosus. The sequence goes on along the minus strand of VWZD01002254.1, from coordinate 175,243 downwards.
ATATATATAAGAAATGAGATAGCAAAATGGGTAGAATTGTCATTGCTGATTTTTTTGGTAGCAGTAGAAGACACTTCCATGCTACAAAAGACACACAGACCCACATGTATGGTTGTATGTCACAGACTTAAGATCATAGAAAATACAGGTGATGATCAGGAAGTCACTGGAAAACACTTCCCAAATTAGCATAAAAATACAAATACCACCCCAAACAGATGCTACCTGTTGTGTTCCTAATTCAGTGTTTACAGCCTTTTCTCCATGATCATGACTCTCAGACCTGTCTAACTCTCTTCTAGATCTTCTCAAAATAGTCCACATCTCTCCTAAAACATTATGGTTAGAATTGTAATCTAGCACAGAACTGAGCATTTTGGGAGGATTACTTTGAATATTTTGTACATCACATTCATGATTATATCTCCTTATATTGAATATGTTATTTTCACCTTCATAAAATTTGTTGAATCACTTTCAATTTGCCATTCCCCTTGCCTCAATGCCAGTTGTGCCCCAGTTCAGTTCTGTGTAGCTGGGAATTCTTACTGAAGCACATCACTTCATTCTTGTCCTTACTAAGTTGTATCCTATTTATTTTAAGTCGCAAATGCAAATTGTGCAGCTTTTTTTTAAATTCTAAATCTGCCTTTCGGTGTGCTTCAATCATGTCTCGTCTCAATACAGAAGTTCAATACAAGTGAAATAACAGGATTGCCTATTTTACTGTCCTATTAGTTCATGAAAATGTTGGATAATACCAGACACAGAAAAAAACCCCACAGGAGATATCACCTGATAATATTTTTTCAATTTACTTGTGACCCACTAATTATTACTCCCACTAGCACAGCTATTTTCTCTAGCCTTGCTTAAAACAATGTTGTTGAAGACAGTGTCAATAACCTAAGATATACAGTCTCTACTTCTCTATCTAAAAGCTCTCTTATCTGTCACACAATGTAGTTTTATGTGACTTGTTCATGACAAAGACTTGCTGGTTATTTCTCATCCCTTAAAGGTTTGCCCGTAGATTGATGTTTCAGTATTTCTAGAGGCATTGAAACTTAAACAACCCAGTTGTTCTTTCCTACTCTTTTAAAAGAAGGATCTATCTTTCCTCATTTCCAATCTTCTGGAGCTCCAATCACTCTTGACAAAATTTCAAAAGGCTTTGCTTCAAAACTGCTGTGTATACAGTACCACTCTATGTACAATACCATTGCTCTCCTAAGCTTCTTCCAGTGTGACATTGTTCTGAGAAGAGGAGTTTCCTATATGGAAAGTGGCGTCATGCAATACAGTTTGATCCGCAGCTCCGTGTCAATCATTAAGGTATTTCCAGTAGCTTCTATGAGTTCTGTTCAGGTGTTATATGTGTCTTAATTCCTTACTTCATATCCTATTGAGAATTTTAATATTATAGTAATTATAGAAGTGAACCTTAACACTTTAGCATACAAAACCATAGAAATTTGCAATCTATGATCTCTACTGCAGTGTTAACTCCAGTGAACTAACTCCTCTAGGTAAAAGTTGTTAGCATAAATATTCAATCAAAATCTTGTTAACTGTTCTTTGGCCAGCTGTGGTCTAATGTTTGCTATTATGTGTCAAAAAAAAAAAAACCTGCAGTAATTTAACTACAAACACTTCACAGCTGAAGCCATATGGGATCTGTGAGACACTCCTGTGTAGTCCTGATTCCACACTCAAAAATATCCATCTTGAGCATGCACCCACATTGCAAACATGGCCTTTTTATGTTGCCTAACTCAAATTTTAGTATGCTTTTAGTACTTGCTCTGTAGAGAGTACCTGTATCTGGATGTGAAATACTGGCTTGTGTAGGTTAGAGCCTGCCATTCTTTCCACACACAATTTGCTGATCTTATGAGGCCTGTGTTTCAATATGGTTTGTCTGCAGAATTCTCAAAACACCTCCAGGTCAGGTATCAGAGTTACAGGTGGCATCTCTCCTTTCTTGAAAGGAGACCAGAACTGGCTTGTTTTTCCAGCATTGATCCCATGACGTTACTTTAGACCTTAGGAGTGAGAGGTACTGAAAACAGGTTTTTATGTTTATCAGCTCTGACCTAGCTGCATTACTAGAAGAAATACTTGAATCTGGTCTAACAAGTAACATAAATAATGTCTTTAATCTAGACCTCAGCTATGCCTAAGAGTGGATTAGCAGCCAATAACCTAGGTTTTTTTTGGTCTAGGCACACCAGGCAAAGTGTGCAGTCTGCAGCCAGAGAGAACATAGAAAGAAGAGTGGATTTATTCATTAATTGTCACTTCATATCAGTTCAGCAAGAGTTAATCTTATAAAAGTAGAAAAAGTATGGCAGCCCCTTGGTTTACAATTAATTCCATAAGTTTTCATAGGTTTTAAGTGTTTTGAAATCCTGACTGAAATTCATTCTATAGTTGATATAGTTGTTGAAAAACATATGAAAGGAACTTTGCCAGTCTCTAAGCAAGGTTGTCACTACACCTAAGCAATATTTTTGACCCATAAATATATCTCAAGATTTTCATCATGTCCATGTGTTTTTGGAGCTTCACCTCTAGGCCAACCCAGGATGAGAGAAGCAGAAAGAAGATGAGCGTGCAAAATGAAGGCAAAACCACTGTGGATTTAGTATATCTGTCTCTCTTGCTTATTGTTATAGACAGTCACTGGCCTCATAGAGGGACAAATAAGCACAGTTACACATACATTATTAAATATTCTATTGTTACTTATCGGTTTAATTAAATATCTAGGAAAAAATTGTACCAATTCAAGGCACGGCATAAGCAGCAATGGCATTAACCTTTAATAATAATCTGTTCCCTTCACACTGTGGTAATGACCATATTAATTAGTAATGAAATGTTTAAATATGAAGAATGTGAGCTGTGCCATGATACAGACACCTTTCAAGGACTAGTTGGCTGCACACTTTGAAAGATGCATTCAGGGAGTTTTATTACTGTTGGCTGAAGCCTCTGGGCACTGCAGAGTTTTCTACAGCCAGGAGGGCTAAACTAATCGACTGCTGTTTTGGAAAATTGAATGATCTAAAACAAACACAGCCAGATTGTGCTGCAGTCTTGGGAAATGTTATGACCTTGACAGGCCTTCTCTCAGCTAAACTGTCTTCCTCTGCTCTGTGGAGATAAAAATCTGTCTTAATCCTGAAAATCACATATCTCAAAGCACAGCTGATCTTCTTAGCAGTCTCTTTAAAGGCGCAAGCACACGAGTGCAGCTTCAGTGTTCCAAGGGGTACCTCTAACTTAGGATATGACAGCTGGATGCTTTTCATGCATACCAGGGTGTACATTATGCTGTACTGGACAGGTAAGCAAGAGTGAAAGCTGTGTATATTTTTCTCACTCCTCCCACTTAAATTTAGAGACTCTCTCATCTTTCTCTTTCCAAAGGCTATAAGTCAAGGTAATTTTTATCATAATAGTTCTCTTCTGAAGGACTAGAGTTACTTCACATGCCTTAATTATTCCCAAGACTATAAACACTGTCCTTCTAACAGAGGCTGTCCTCCAAGTTTTAGTGCCAAAATAGTGATGTGATACCTGTGTGTGTATACTAGCACAAGACTGCTGCCTGATTTCCTGATATTTAGGAGATCTTACAGCCCCATTTTAGACGATAAGAGTATTCCTGTGTTGACACAACAGACAAGGATTTGACACAGTATCAAAGGATAAACTTCCTCTTTTAAGAAATGGACAACTGGATTCCAGGCTTGATAACACATACAGTTTGAAATATCACTAAATGTCTGCTGCAAGGGAGATGAACTGCTCCAGATAACTCTGACATGCTTCACAGAACATCTCAGGTTGGAAGGGACATCTGGATGTCATCTTGTCCATCCCCCTTCTCAAACAAGGTACCCACCATCATGTCCAGCTGACCAGTTATCCCTGGTTAATCTGAAGTCACTCCCCTGTCATAAGCAGGATGATGCCAGTTACCCACTAACATGACTGGAAACAAACTTTCTAAAAAACATTTGAAACAGGTTATGTAAAATCCTCTCCATTCTCAGACCTGTTTTCGCTCTCCTAGGAATCCCGAGTTATTCATTGTCATCCGTGGAACAGAAATACTTGCACAGAGTAGGGAATTAAGAAGTCTTAGTAGTGTTTCTGTGCATTGCACTCTCTCGTAAAACTGCAACAAATACCACTGCCTCATGCCCACTAAAAATCAACAGTAAAAACCTCTTTCCTCTCATTGCAGACACAAATGACAGGCTTTCAGAATGATTATCTGGAAATTGCCTTTTCCATCAGATACAAGCCCAGAGGAAGGAGGGAGCCAGAGAAAGAAGATGCTTATATGGGCTTCTTTGTAATGTAAATGTAGGAACAGGCTTTTTATCTTCAGACAAGTGCAAGTGCTTCACAAAGATTTTATTTAAGGCTTGTGTTCTCATGCATTATAAAAGTGAAGCAAAGAGACATGCCAACATTAATGAACTTCTAGGGGCTGTATTATTAGTTCCAAGCAATAAAGAGAAAAAGAGAGAGAGAGAAAGAAAGAGCACACAGTTTAATGTTGAACTTATTAACAAAGAGATAAATGCTATTCATGCAAGGAATATCGTAGAATTGAGTCACATCCCTATTTACTCTGGGGACTTCATATAAACACAAAACTGGTGCTGTGTCTATCAACATCTAAATCCTCCACTGCATCCTTAAGGTCCTTTTTTTCCCCTCTGTTCTTCTCACATTTTCATATCACAAAGCTCTGATAGCTGTGGTGACAGGAAGATGCAGTTCAAGTGAATGCGTCTGCCTACAAGGCACTCGTTCTGTCTTATGCTTGCCTGACGTTTAACAGTGATGTTGTAAATACGCATAATGTCATGACTTCCTCTCATTCACTTTCATTTCTGCTCAGAAACGTGCAGAGTGGACTCTGCAGAATGGGTAGAGCTTCACAGGCAATTCAGGAGAGATGAGAAGCAAAACCACAAAACAAAACAAACTCCAGAAAAATAGATAATTCCATTCATATAATCTTTTCTTCCCTTACACTATCACCTAGTTTTCCAGGTAAACAACAACAAATGCCACATCCCAATACGGATTTTTTTCTGCACTTCTTAATCTCTGCTGTCACAGACACTCTATTTTCTTCTAGATAGTATTTTTCAAATAGATGAGAAAGGAGAGGACTGACACACATCTAAGGGTACCCAGAAGAGGTGGAGTAAAACCATCCTACAGTTGATTTATGAAACCCAAGTTAGCCAGGTAACTGATACAGATTACCTTGACAAATACAGAGTCTCCAGCAGTATAGCTGATCCAGCACTGGACTCAGAAGAAGGAATTTACTTTGCAAGGTCCTTTTTCATCTTATTTTCTGCAAGTCAGAGGCTGTGTGAAATTCAAGCTGGAATTGACTGACTACTGACAGTGAGTAGGAAAACTTAAGATCCCATACCTAGGTATTTTGAAGATTATGTAGTCCACAGCACCTTGGTAATTGCCTGGTTTACATATGTTTTCCAGGTCTCTCTTTCCAAAAGCACCCAGCAAGGCAGAAGATCTTTCCCCAATGCCCAACATCAAAGGTTGTGGCACAACTGCCAGTGCAGTTGTCCTTATGGCTATTTTGCCATTCTTGAGACGAAAAGGATAGGAACACCTCATTTAAGATGATGGTACAGGTACCTACACTGTGGAATATAAAAATAGTTTTAAAAAAATGCTACATCTTATTGAGGGAACAACTTTAACCTAAATTAAGACAGCTCCCTAAAAAACTTTGAATCATACATTCTGCAATTAAGTCATTCTGGGAAAAAGAAAAAAAAGTAGGGAAGGAAGGAGAGAGAAAGACCACTTTATTGTAGGAAGAACTGTTGAAAAGCTTTCTACAGCCAAAGAACATACTGATTAGAGGTTTTCAAGGGTACTCATAATGCTGCATACTCCTTAGGCAAAACAAAAAAAAAAACAAAAACAAACTCATTTTGCTAAAGGAGGTGAACTCCTAGCATCTGATAATTCAAGAGTTTTCTCAAGCAAGCTGTTCCTTTAACAGAGCTTCTATTCACATTTAGAACCACCTACCCCTCCCAAACACATGCACCTTGAGGAATGGTTTCCAGTTCAGTGACCAATACATACAGCATCTTCAACATCTCCCCTTGTATGCTCAAAACCAGAATACAACTGGTTATGACACTGTGACTGGTCGTAACACTAGATACTCCCTTCAGATGAGAAGAAAAAGACAATATTGTTTCTCTTCCTACATGGAAATAGATGTTGAGCAGTAAACTCTGCTTCTCTCTGAAAGCCCATGACTCCTGACTCATGCAGCACTTACAGTGTGTGTCCTGGTTCTCTACAGGACAGAGTTAATTTTTTACAGGAGCCGTGAGGGGGCAGAGCCTGGAGCTGTGTGGGCATAGCCAAGAAGTTATTCTATATCACCTCACATTGCCAGGTGTGGGGGTAAGGATCTCTCTGGCTTCCAAGAAGAGCAGGGCTTCCAGTCAAAAAAAAGCATGGTGAGAGGGAGAAAGCCATCCACCATTTCTTCATTGTCACCCAGGGTCCATCAGTGAGGATTTTTGAATGTGAATTGCCCTCTCTCTTGTATAGTTCTGTTATTAATATTGTTTCTGTTTGTTTTCTTATCGCATTGCTGCTTCCAGTAAATTGTTCTTATCTAAACCCATGATTTCTTTTTGTGCCTCCCACTGGAGACTGAGGGTAAGGTGAGCAGCTGGTGGTCTTTTTAGTGGGAGTAATAAATTGGGGAATACCATTTCTAAAGCATCGCAGGTATGCAATTCTCAAAAGATGGAACATTCAGACAATCCTTCTCTAGGTCTTCAGTAGCTGATAAAGTTCATGTTTAAAAAGACATGATATTTTCAGTGCTTATGCTCCTGAATCCTTTGATACCAAGTCTGCTTATCCTCTAAACTTCCCCTCATCCCTCCATCCCGCTTTCAGCAGTCATGGGTCTAAGAACCTTCCTGGCTGGGCCAGCACAGTTCACAACTTAATAATGGTGGGACTTCATTTTGCCTTCAGAATTTGATGACTTCTGTCTGTGCTAAGGGAAGCAACTTCTCCCCTGACAGCCTACTCCAAGTAGTAAGCTTTTGACTTTTTCTTCCGCCTGTTGTCCTACCTTAGAAGCTGACTGTGTTGTAGAAATAAGGGTAGGCATATGGCATCTATCAAATGGCTGTGAAAAGGCATATAAGAGGTAGAAATAAAAAGCAGAGATTGCCTGGTAAAGAAAACAGTTTCTTAAAAGCCTGAAGAATACAAGGGAAACAGTCATCACCTTCCAACCTGTAAAAGGCACTCACTACAAATGAAAATAAAGCAGAATTTAGAACTCTTGCTAAACTTTTCTGCTGAAGAGTTTATGAAAACAAAAGTTGGGATTGCTTGAACATCTTCACTAATCATCACGGATTTGATTATTGCTCAGTGGAACACAATTTAAAAACCAAAAACAAAAAAATACCCCCAAAACAAAACAAAAAACACACCCAAACTTGCAAATATAAAGATCTTCAGAAGAAATAAAATATTTTCAGGCAATATGTGGTTCCCAAGTAATTGAAGTAACCTCTGCCTTCCCTCAAACTCCATTCTCTTGTCAGAAAAATCCCACCTGTATTGTAGAGAACAAGGGTGTTAACTATCCAGGCTCATTGCTATTTGCTGAGGCTCACTCTCCACAGCAATAAATCCCCTGCAGGAGGATTTATTGAATAGTCCTGGAGCAATAATGTGAACAGACAAAAAAGGGCTTACTGGGACATCTGACTGGAAGAGGTGCCTGATCTATCTTATCGATTCATCAACATGGACAATTCATCATGTCCATTCACCAATTCCTGCTCCTCTCAACACACACCTTTCAACAACATATGACAAAATATTTTTGCCCAAATAGAGGATTTATTTCCTTCTTTACCAAGTCTAATATTTACAAATGGTTATTTTCAACTTGCCTAATACCATTTCTGTTACCTGACTTCCTTAAAGCCATGCCTGTGGCATATCAGGACATTGGTACATCCAGACTGGTACAGCAGCTTCTTCTACCAACCTGCCTGGCAAAGTGCGAAGGTATCAGAAATTACCTGTTGATGTGAGAGAACCATCAATTTCTTTATGGAACAATTGAGATGTAGAAGCATGGTCATCATGTCCAAGCAATTGCTATTCCCAGTTCCCCCTCATAGGAGATGCTGGCATCACTGTGCCAACAGATCGTTGTTCTGAGCCCTTCTTTCTATGTCTCTTCTCCTTCTGTTCCTCATTCTAACTTCCATAAATTTTATGTGGATAGTCAGTATATAAAAGTGAGGAGGCTTCACAGTGAATTCTGCAGTCACATTTTCTCAGGTGATTGACACCTGGTAACATAGTGAAGCTAGAAGTGTTCAAATGGCTACCTTGGGGTTTTGAGAATGGATACTTTATTTCATGTCTGGATCTCAAATGACAGACTATGGCAATGCATCGGAATATGAAGACAACCATGTCCTTTCCAGGATAATAGACTCTGAGAACGGCTCCTCAGTGTGATATGTACCTTCTGCCCCACAGATGCAAAGGACTGTCTGTAAAGCTTTAATACTGTGTTTGAGTTCTCTTAGGCATCAGAGTATCCTTAAAAATCTGTAACTTAAATCAGGGGCCTAAATACCCATTTTAAATACCACTTCTGAGATTCTCATTATGTTATCATGGAAGAGAACACTGTTAATGGTGCAAAATGAAACTCTTAGGAAAAAAAATGCAAATTGTATGTATATATTTATTGTCTAAATCAAGTCCCTGATCAGGATGGGGTGGGAGGAAGGAAGACATAGGTGGAAAAGGAATTTATGAGTAATACTCACTTGTTTTTCATTTTCTATTGGGGCCCATATATTTCTTTCTCTTTAACCATATACTTCTACATGTATTAAAACCTCCCTAAAAGATTCAGATTTTTTTGTCTATGAAGATTTAATATGCAATTAAGGAAGAGGTGAGAGGGTTTTTTTTATTCCAGTATTTCTCTCTACATTCACTGAAACTGTGAACCATAATTAATTCAGTCAAGAGACAAATAGCAGGATTCTGCAATCTATTGAAATGAATCTCGTGTATTTGTTCACAGAACTGGGAATTGCTTTATTGTCTCTGTCAAGAACAAATCCTCAACTACATAACTTCCCAAAAGTCTTACAACTGAGAATCAGATGTATTCTCTATGGAACACTTTTTCTTATGGTACTCTTCCCTCCTCTGTTTTTGTACAAACTCAAGACTAGTAACTTGGATTTCAAAGCTGAAACCCATTGAAATGCCATGCCCAAGGACCATCTCCTGACAACTCCCTGCTGAAGATTATAGTACATTATTTATTGGGCTTTGACTGAACAATATACTGAAAACAGCTGGATCAGCAGCATGCAAGTCTGAAGCTTATCATTGTATTGGGGTATTTTCAGGAACTTTGAAAGTGAGCACACTCAAATACCTTTATCTGCCTTTCCTGGAGCTGAAAATCAATACCTTCTCCCCATCAAAAGCACAGTTACTTTACTTTCCTACCTGCATTGCTACACCTCACCTAGCACAAGGGAGAAAGAATGCCACAATACAATTTATGTGCAGGTCTATAGGTACAGAGACAGTAGTGCTGTTACTGTCCTCTGCCTTCAGTGTTCTTCATTTCCAGTGAAAAAGGACAATATTTTGATTGTCCTTGTATGAGAATAATGAGGAAGACCTTCATGGTTCAGTAAGTTTTTGGCCATTCCTCTCAGCCATGACTGTGTAATAAAGTGCAACAAAGGCACCAATGCCGCACATATACACAATAGAGCCAACTGTATCAACCAAGAGAATTTCCATAGTTTTTGACCTAAGATTGATTTAAAGCTGGACCTGGCTACAAGAAGCACACAAAATGTTCTCTTTTGATGAGTTACAGTGTTTCTGGAAGCCTCCGTCTACAAAACTGTGACCTCCTATTTTATGAGCTTCTTTGTGTACCACTGTAACAATGCATGTTGGTACATATATTGTAGGAACACAAAAATCTCAAGTCCAGAACTAAATATTGGTCCCTCCCACATGACCTCCTCTTTTGGCAGATGCTTCAGAGTAATGGCAGAGGCTCCACAGTGTGTCTATAGTAGAATAAATGTTGTCTGGTCAAGGAGAATTAATTCCTTCACTCCTTATATTTCAATCAGAAGTAGTCAAACTCATTTTATTGACAAAATGGCTAGAAGAAAAAAAAAGAGATCTCAAGTGCTCCTGATGGCAAACTTATAATGTTTTTAGAACTCAGTCCTATTACAAGTTTCAGACCCCACAAAACTGCAGAAAGCTGTATCGTTCAAAGGGAGCAAGGCTGGCCCTTGAGGACTCCTTTATTAAGGCAGCAAATTGATCTTTAAAATAGGTATTATAACATCAGTGATGATGAAGGGCAAGATCCCATCAGCTGATTGCAGTTTTAGTAGCCTATTATTTATTTACACAGATAATTAATTCCTCTGAAGTGCAAACATTTATCAACAATTCCATTACCTAACTCTTCCTTCTCAGTTCTTTGTAGGACTAGGCACACTGACAGCTTCAGTAACTACCATCTAATTAAAGCAATTGTGGGACTGCATTTCTTATTCTGTTTCATGTATAATTATACTCCATGGGAAATCTTGTGGGATTTGAAACAGTCTTCTAATGTATTCCACATGAATCAAAAACAACTCCCAAGAAAATAGTTTAATAGTCATGTTTAACAGTGTGCCACTTCATTTGCACCAGAGATTTCACAGTCTCAGTGCTACTCTCAGACCTTTCCAGTCACACAGGGACAACAAAAGGCTCTTTCAAAAGGGAAAAGCTTTCTAAAATTTTTGCACATTAATTACGTTGATTTTAAAGGGAAATCTTTGCTGTTTTGTTTGGACAAACTCTCCTAAAGTGACTGACAGCTGCTTATCCTCAAATTTTATGAGCAGTTGCACTTTTTTTTTTTTTAATTGGTTCCTTAGATTTACCATGACCCATTCATACTGTCATGAATTCTCTTTCCTTAGTACCTGGCATGAGAGTACTACCAATTTTAGTTCAGTGATAGTATGTGTTTTCACTACTGCTTTGTTTAGAGCATCNAAAAAGAAAAATGAAAAAAGAAAAGAGTAACTTCACTGGAGCTACCACTCCTATGATACTTCTATGATCAGAGTGATGTAACTAGCATTCAGACAGGACATGTGCATTGGAAAAGAACATTTTTGGGGCTACCTGTGTCTACATTTAAATTCTATTGCTGCTGTGCATCATATCAGTATGCCAGTTCATCAGTGAAAGGTCTAGTTGAGCACAACACAGTTCCCTTAAAATCTATCCCTGGTTTTCTTTTTGTAGAAAAGAACAAATGAAAGCAAATGATGAGAACTGATCTCAGTTGAGCACAGAGACAGGTGCTTTGAAGGCCAACACCTTACTGACCCTTGCTCCTTGTCCTGTGTCCCTTAATTTAAACATACCACATAGAGAGGACACAACTTCTTATTAATCTTTGTTAACCTTGAACTCTTCTCTTGCTATTTGAAGTGGAAATTTCTCAAATTGTCAGGTTTCTAACTCCAGAGCATTTCAAGAAAAAAACTCAAATATGCTTTTCTTAGGGCAGTTTTTTAAATCGTACATGGTTATGGATGTCCAGCTTTGTTTCATAGATATAAGCAAGTTAAACCTGTCCAACCCTACAGATGTTTCATATACAGGACACAAACACTTCAGACACGGAAGCATTCAGGGATCTTTATTTTGTCCCCTAAGGAACAGAAACAGTGCCCGTAGTTATCCTTCAGAATAACAAACCTTGCCATTCAGATTGAAACAGTGTAGCTTGATTACTTGCGGATTTTCATATTGGCTAAAATTACCAGATAAGTGGATGTACAATGTTCTCCTTTCATGCTTTATCACACTGTCTTTCTGTGATTACAGTTTATTAAATTAGGAGTGGTCATTAGAAATAGAGCTTGCCAAGCTATTTATCAGGTTAATTAACTCAGCATTTTCCTGCTGCCTTATTGATTTGGCAGTCTGAAGCCATTGGACAAACAATTTTGTGGAGTTCTTTATTGCTGCTATAGGAGATTATATAGGTATTGAAATTTACTATCATATTGACCAGCCAGTACCTATATAAATTGCAATTATCTTATGCAGGGAGATTTCAACCTCCACACAGACTTTATACTGACTCGTTACCTTCACCCACTGAAAGCACTCAGCAGTTTGTTGGGTATTAGCTGACAGGACTTGCAGCTGGCCAAGAAACGAGGCTATTTCTTATCCCTGAACAGACAGCCTTAGCAGGACCATGTAATGGAGATGGTTCTGGGACCCTGCAGTCAGAGCGCATGGAAGACAGATTCATCCTACAGACCTGGGATTACTCTTTGGCATTATCTACCACCTCACCAGAAGAAGGATCTAACATCCAAAACTAGATAGTGTAACATAGGTTGAATACAGGTGAATATCTCCTTATATACTTAACTGTAAAGCCCTCCGTGATCACTTTCTGAGGCTTTTCTAACCTTTTGCAATAGAAGTGATGCTCACTTTTTCAGAATTACTGGGGGGGGAGGGGAGGGGGGAACAACAAAAAAAACGCAAACCAACAAAAACACCTTTTATCAGCATGATTGCAGTGCCTTGATGAAGAACTAAATGGATTTTTCACTAATATTCATATATTGAAAAATTTGAAGACTATCCCTCTATATTTTTGTAAAAAAATAATGTACAGCCCAACTGGTAAGCTAATGAATTGTTTGTGAATGAGCTTTTATTCTAATGGACCACTTACAGTTAATATCACTTGTTAAAAGATTAGACATTTTGAAAGCAAGAAAATTAATGTTTTTCAGGAAACAAAACATATTTCAAAATGACAGCAAGCCAAAGGCACTATTTGTGGTATTTCTTGAGAGGGTCAGGCACCCAAAAACCTTTCAAAAGCATTCTGGTTTGGAAACACTGTTCACAGATGGTACATTTCTATGGGGTTTTTTACCTTTCATAATTTTTCTTCTGTCACTGTAAAGCATAACTTCTTTACTTTAGATGGGTAAAGGCACTGTGTGAGGCAGTGACACCCTGGGTCTGGAAGAGCTGTGAGAGATTGCCAGGATGGAAGAGAGGGAGCAGAGCAGATGGGAGCAGCCCCAGCGGTGGGGAGTGGACACCTCTCTGGTAGCACCTCCAGGAGATGGCAATTTAATCCCATTCACTTCTAGCAGAGATGGTATCTCTGGTTGTCTCTCATTGCTGAAGCCAACAGAATTCCTTAAACTGATTACAGGAGCAGCCACATCAAGACTATATCCCCCACTGTAGGCAAATTACTGCTAAACTAAGCACCTAAGTATAATTACTGTGACAGGATATAATGAATATTATTATACCTGATTAATTTTGAACAAACAGACTACTGAAGTAGCAGGCTTTCATTAGAGGGAATTTGATCTTACTACCTTTTGATCATCATCAGTTCCAAGAAGACACACTACTCTGCAAACACTTCCTGTTGAAAGAGAAATCAAAAAATTCCTAATTTCCTTCATGCTTGACTCTCTACATATTCCTTTGCTTAAAATATATCTCTCTCTTTTTTTGCCAGAAAAGGCAAGTTTCATAGAGCCAGACAATGGAAGACTAACATAAGGCCAAATAAGAATTACTAAATAAATGTGAAGGAACAAACAGCAGGTGTTCACAGACTTGTGCTGGAGGTGGTGGCTGATAGGTCCTTCTTGTACTTCACAATCAGAGCTTTTGCTCTCTCAAGAAAGCTCCTCTTTTCCAGTGCTTGATTTCTTGGTTGCCCATCTCATTTTTAGACTTGTTACAGATGTTAACATTTACCTCTTCCACTATAATAATCATACGGGAAATATATATTTGTTGGCCACAATAAAACCAAGTCTTTTACCGTAAAGAGGATCACTAAAAATATGTTTTCATCATAGAAAAGACCAGTAGAAAATCTTAAAGACCAAGAAAATGCCCTTCTGTTGAAAATGGTGTGAGCATTTGGTGCATCCCATGTGCGAAGGGTGTTATTTACTTTACCAAGATTGCAGTCAAATGCTATATTGAAAATTGAAATTATGAGATGCTCTTCTACTGGGGGCAAATCCAAGTCCTTAAGGATTATTATATTGCATTTAAGAAAGCTAATGTCAGATGACAAAAAGGAGCAGATTATATGGGATTTCTACACAGAGCAACCCTGTTGACCATCTCTCTAGTGGTAAGTGGGTCATAAACAGAGAAGAAAAAACATTGAACTGCATGGAAATTGTTTTTAGAACAGCATTTTATCTTACTGAAAAAGCTTATTTCCTCCACCAACATCAAATAGCTGTTTCACTTAAAACTTTACTGCTATTAAAATAAATGCCAAGTTCCCCAGTGAAAAACCAGAGTAGAGAGAGAATGCATGTGAAATAACACATGCATTGACTTGCTGACCTTCTGTCCTCCTGGTAGTCAGAAATTCTATCTGATGGCTGTCCTAATAAAAGCATAGTAGAGGAAGGGGTGATCTATGCCACATGTCTGGAAATTGATATGACACAAAGTCATAAGGTCTTTTCCATTAGATGACTCTCATTGATGCAGAAATTATGTCAGAATCTTTATCAGAGGCTATCACGAATGCCATTGAAGGGGAAAGATTCCCAAAAGGCAGCTGAAGCTATCATGAAACAGGGGAAAACTGGACCCTAAAAAATGCAGATTTTCTTCTCCTCCTTCTAGACTGATAAAATCAATTTGTGATGCATTTAACTCCATAAATAAGAGTTAATCACATTCAGCTTTCACAATTCATAGGTATTACCAAATATTGTCAAGCCCATGAAATAATTTAAATAAGTTTATGTAATGCAGATATGTAAGTACAGATGCATATATAGACTATAAAGAATTTTAAAATACTTAGGGGGAAAAAGAGTGTTTAAAATAGGTGAAAAAAAAAAAAGGTGAGTAAAATCCCTAAGAGGTTCCATATCACAAAAGGGCAGGGGTGAAAGGCAAAAAATAGACATCACAGTTTCACAGATGTAGGCATCACAAGTTCATGAACATATCATTCTGTGCTCTCTTTCTGATTTGTCAATGCAGTCAAGTAACTTTAATGCAGTGATGCCAAGTTCCTAAAAGCTGAAAAAGCTATTACAACATCTGGGATCAATGGAAAAGCTATCATGAAATGTATTGCAAAATTTCTGTGGAAGTAATTTACTTTTTAAAGAGCAACATTCTTCTTCTCTGGAAAATAACATTGCTGCATTTGGAGAATTTATAACAACCAGAAAAGAAAATCTACTGTAAACAAAACTGAAAGTAATCTTTCACTGTTCATACTAAAAGGAATGAAAAACCCTCAATGAATTAAATAAATAAATACAATCATCAGGCTTTCTAACATCATTCCAGTATGAATCCAGCATACTCATTCAGGCAAGATCATGTTTAAAAATTCTGTTGGATGACTACATTGTTGAAGGATTTTTAGTCCACTTTTTCATGGTAAGTCTTACTCTTACCTTGGCTGAAATGTTTGGGCATTATTAGTAATTAGATTCCTAAACTTTACTCATATAAATGTGATATAAGCAGAAGCACACCTAGTACTGGTGGCTCTGAAATTATGCAACACTTCACAGTAATATATGAGAGTAATTTGCAAGCCCTCAGAGTATGACAACAAGACATGCCCAAAACTGAACTGTAAGGATGGTGAGACACTGGAACATGTTACTCAGAGAAGCTGTGGATGCCCCATCCCTGGCAGTGTTCAAGGCCAGGTTGGGTGGGGCTTTGAGCAACCTTGTCTTGTGGAAGGTGTCCCTGTCCATGGCTGGGGGCTTGGAACTAGATGATCTTTGAGGTCCCTTTCCACCCAAGACATTTTATGTTCTATTAAGACCTAGATGTTATAGAGGCAGGAGAATAGCTAGTGCTTAAACATGCAGATATGCTGCTCATATCTGAGGCCCAGGGGAGCTTCTTCATCACACATCACTGTCCCCTTCACAGTGGAAATACCAGATGTGTGTACATTAGAAAAGCCTACAATTTTTTCATGAGAGAAACGAGCCTGACACTTTTGAGAGGCAAACAATCAAACAGTGTTTTCACAAGAACCTTCCTGAAATCAAGGCAGAGGAAAAAAAAGATGTTTCTGCCAAGATAAGCCAAAAGAACTTGTGTTTGTGGTCACTTAATAAAAACTCAATAAATGTAATAAGTCCTGCAAAATCATAAAGCCTAAATACCCCTTAGCCACGCTGCTTAAAAACTTTACATTGCATGGTACATATATTTATTTGAGTGTTCAGAAACTGGTGTTGGTATACCTGTTTTTGCTCTGAAATTCTCTTAGTTTTGTCATTACAATGTGCAATTCCAATTTTTATTCTACAGGATGTGATCTTTGACTCTCATAGAACTGCTGGCCATTTACATACTAACTCTTTTATTCACATCTTTTCTCTTTCAATGTGCAGCTTTATTGCTCCAAACATGGCAGAGAAGTACAGCTACTCCCAAGGAGTGATGAAGACCCTTCCCCCTGCTTTGTAAAGGTCCATATAGACACAGGAAAAAGAGCCATGTGTTTCCTTGGCCTCCCGATCCTGTGAAGACTGTTATGCCTTTGTTTGGCAAAAGAGTGCCTCCTCTTTTATGATGTTCCTTGAACTGACATGTAGACCCTAGACACAGGCTCTGCTTTGTAGGTGTGATGAACATCTGAAATTGTTTTTAGCAGCATTGTGACCTATAGTTGTGGTTCTTCATGAGAGCGATGAGGTATCAAGAAAGAAGGTGTTTCTAAAAAAGTTTCTATATCTTACATTGTAGACATAGGAGACATAACTGAGGTCCTTAGACCTTAGGACTGCATAATTCAAAATTTCAGTCAGTCTCACTGTTGAGAGGGACAAAGGCAATGATTACATAGTGACCACTTGAGTACTGTATTAGTGGAAGGTGCTGATATGATACAGGATCCATTAAGAATACATTTGAAGTTGTCTAGAAGAAATTCAGGGTAATATTGGTAGGACTTAAAGGGGAGCGTGCAGGTATATGAGTTGGTATCAGCAAAGTAAGTTTTACCCATGAAACTCCATGGAGTGAACTTTGATTATGTTTGCCAAGATCTTTCCTTTAATTTTCTTTCTGTCTCTAAATTCTGTGGTTCTATCTGTAAAATTTCCACAGAGAAAGAAGGTCTTAGAGCATTTTGAACTGGGCTAATACCTGAAGAAAAAAAGATATCTCAGAAGATAACTGCAATTGAATATCCACATCAAAGGAAGTAGAGAAACTTCTGAACTTTGGTTGCTTATTCACATCATATCCTTGGCCTTTCACAAGATACAACCATGGAACTGATAGAAGACCAAAAGAAAACATTATTTTTCTATTACCTTTGCCACATCTTTAAACATGGAAAAACATCTAGTTCTCAGTTGGGCAGGATCTGCATTCTGTATGTCAGTTGAGGTAGTCGTTCAAGGTTAGTCACTGTGCTCATACTGTCACTCAATAAGCCTTTAGTGTTTTTTACTTCTCAGTGAATACAAGTTAATCAAAATAAGGCATGCCATGTGAAAGGGAGGAGGGAGACAGAAATACGAAGACTTCTAGTCTTAATTGTATTAATTAAAAGTTATTAGCTGTAAGCGCTTCCAGACAGTCAAATCCTTATGTGCCCAACACTGTCTGTCTTTTAACTGACAACACACGGGTTGGAAGGGGTTCTGACCTCTGATATGAAGCCACACTTCAGCCAGGGAGCAATTATAGCAATGAGCGCCTCCAGAAAAATTAGAGCCTTATGAATCCAGCACTGCCTGCCAAACTAGGACAGAATACAGGCTGGAAGGTTTTCTAACCCCTGATATGAGGACCACACTTAAGCCAAGGAGAAAATTATTAGCAATAAGCGCTTCTAGACAATCAGAGCCTTATGTTCCCCAACACTGTCTGTCAACTAATGGACAGCCCATGGGTTGTAAGGGTTTCTGACTTCTAATATGAAGCCATACTTAAGCCAGAAAAGAACTTTTCTCACAACAGCTCCCGAAATAACATTTATTAATACAAATATGTGACAGTTATTGTGGGTTCCGCTTTGCTGGTGATAATGTTCAGCTGCAAGATTGTATTTAATTGATAATAAAAGACCCCAAAAGAAACCAGCACAAAACACATTCTACAAAGACAAACACACTAAACTCAAGTTACAATACAGCAATGTATCCCATTCTCACAGCAGACAGAAACTAGCAACAAAGAACTACTAACTGAAAACACAGCCACCTAAAACATTTATCTAGAAACTCTCTCAATAACATAAGACAATAAAATATCTTGCACACCACTCTCTCTGTAACACAAAACAAAAGGAAAGAGCAGAGCTGCTTCTTATCAACACACATGTCGAAAAAAGAAACTGCACATTGAAAGTAAAGCAAGTTACTGTAGTTGCAAAACAGCTGATCTTATAAAGTAAGAATAGCAAAAAGCAATAACCAATATAAAGTAGCAAACTGTGAAGCAAGTTACTGTTATTAGTATTAAGGTAGCATAACACATTTAGTAAAGGAAATGCTTATAAAGTAAGAATCAAAGTAGCTGTAATGTATAAAGGAAGAAAGTAAAGTTAAGAAAGTAAAGTTAGAAAAAATAGAAAGCACATGGTCTCCTCACCCTACATTGTCCCAGGAGGAGGAGGAGGCAGGACAAGCTGTAGCAGTTACCCTCACAGAGATGCTGGCATTTTTTCCTCTCCTACTGGAGTTTAAACTCCAAAATTTTTATACCTTTTTTTTTTCTTTCATGTGGTTTGTGTGGCTAAAAGTCAATCTATTGGGGGGGGTGATGGTGATGCAGATGCCTGAGGGAAGGTGGCTCCTTGAGTGGCTATAGAAGATATCACAAACGGAGGCTATGTCAGTCCTTAAACACTCCACCCTATGTTAATCTTATCAGTTTGAAAGACTTTGTCCTCGGCCAGGAGCATCCCTCCAGGGGGCTGAGACATCTCCTTCAACCCATCAGGCCTTATCAGGGGCCATCACCCCACAAAGGCACATAACAAAAAAAGTGCTTTGCCACAGAGACAACCAGACAACAAACTTCTAATTCCCTGACTTTTAATTTATTCTTGAGCCTTTAAAAACACTGGAAAATCTTTGGAACCAGACTCTCCCAGTTTCTCTGTTTTTCATAGTATGGAGCACTCCACCAGAATCTATTTATTTAACATTTAGCAATCCCCATTGAAAATATGGATGTGATACCAGTTTATAAATAAATTTGTTTGCTTCTGGGTCCTAATCCTTCCTGACACTCCTAGGATGTTTTCAATTTCCATGGCAGCTAGGAATTCTCTGGCTTCATTTTAACAGAAATTTTTCTCCAATCATCTATGTCTGTAGTTTTAAGGTAAACTCCAAATATCAGGACTGTCATCATAAAATTTCAGGAATTGGAAGCACTGTGATGTTGAACAGATAATAAACAATTATGCAGCAAATTACTCCATCACAGAGCTATAATCTGCAGTCTCCAATGGAGCATTAGCAGTTGCAAGTTCTATATCTGAGCACATCTTTTACTCAGAAGCCAAGGTCATGCTTCTGAAATGATGATGGATGGCTTAGCTATGCCTCTGCAGAGTTCCCTTTTATGAGTCATAAGGGGTGGTTGGAGAAGACATCACTCACACTGTCAGTGGGCACCAGGGGCTCCAGAGGAAAGGTCAGTCTTCTCCCCTGCCACCACACAGTGGCTCCATTCCATGGAAGTGGTACCTGAGGGTGAATTACCTGGTCTCCACTCAAACTGTTTGTAAATCAGATGTCATTTGCTGCAAAGTACACACAGCATGTCAATGGCAGAAAAACACCAAAAGTTTCCCAGGTACAAATATTTACAGGCTGTGGGAAAGGTTTCCTGGATGGATATCAAGAATTTGCCAATTTCCATTAAGTACATGGTACATGATGGTTTTTTCACCATTACTCTGGATCCCCACTTTCAGTAGTGACCTCTTCAGGTCTCATTTTGAAGGGTTGCAAGACCAATGAAAGAATAGAAGGTTCTGTAAGAAATGGGAAGGAGTAAACTGAATTAACAGTCTGTCATGAGAACTGGTACCAAATTAAAACTGCAGCATGCGGCCCATGCGGCCACAGAGCTGTTTGCATGACATTTTGAAGAGAGATTTACAATTAACTAAGTGCTGTTGCTGAATTTCAATCATGTCTTGCCTCATTAAAATAGGACTCTGAGTTTATTTTTACAGGAATCTGAAGGTTAAGGTCTTTACCTTCGTGAGTTGTTGTACATAACAAAATTTGGATCCAGATGGAAGAGCTGGTGTTTCTTGATCATTCCTTTGCCATTTGCTTCTGGAAAACTCTGTTCAGATCCGTTCCACTGGGAATAATCTATACATACCCCAAACAAGCACAGATGATGTTTACTAAACACTATCAAAACTTAGTATATGGAAGATTGGAGTAGGACAGAAAGGCTTCTCAACAAAAGCAAATACTACATTAGCGTATGAGACCTTAAGAATCAAAATCTTTGGACAAGGCAATATATTTTCATTGGTAACTACAGAGGTATATAATGTAATCCCATCTGAAAACAGTGCAAGCATCAAACAAACAAGAAACTAATTCTCAATCAGTTCCAGGAATCTGTCCATCTTTTTGGTAGAAAGTTGTCGTATTTCCTTCTTTGTCTGAGCTCTCTCATCTGTGACCACATAATGGTCTGACAAAAGTTGCTCTAAGTTAGGGTTATTTAGCTCAAGGTTTTCCAGGGAGATTACCTTCTGATCACAGACACTAGCACTTTCATGGATATCTTTGATTTTATCTTATTTTACAAGGTAGATCTGCTGCCAAGTCAAAGTCCTTTCACTGCACAGCTCAAAGACTATGAAAATGAAAAAAAATAGCTGCACAGGACATAGAATTATTATTTTAGAGTGAATTACAAAAACAAGACTGGAAGATAAGTCAATATTCTAATGAAGAATATGTAAATATTAAAATTAATAGAAAACAAGAAAAATTGCTAATTTAGCAATTTTAATATTGAAAAGATTTTGACATACACAAAAAAAAATTTAATAAAAGTCACTGATGTCTCTCCTTAAAAAAAGAGCATGTTTGTATGCTTAATGCCAGCTGCAACTGAAAGTGATTAATTTTATCTTTTTATGTTAGCAAGAATGAATCTATCTTGTGATAAAATGTGACAATGTATCACAAGTATAATTTTTAGAGAAGTATATTTCGAAATCTTTGAACCCACTAGAGGTTACTTGAATGGCCATTTTCTGAGGAAAAACAGGGCAAAAATTAATTTCAGCATAAATCTGGATTTTATTAACACAAAAATGAGTTTAGGACAGAGATTAAAATAAACATATATATCACATAGTGAATAGGACACAGAGATGTAATTTGCATTCATTCCATTTAAAGCATATTGTAGACATGTTATGAACATGAGGATAGAAAAATAACAAGGACGTCAGAGAGTCTCCTGGGCCTACAGTCTCCCCCGTGAGAAGACTTGGAATTAAAATTATGTTAATTTAGTGTTATCATGCCTTGCATTCAGGGAAAGAAATTAGAAGAGTTCAAGGAAAAGCAGTAAGACCACAGCTGACTTAGAAATAAAAACTGTGCTGTGTAACAATCATTTAACAATATGCTTTGGTTTTTTACTACTATTAGTTTAAGCACATATATGCATACATCCAGAAACATTCTTCATGTCCACTGTATAGGCATAAAGAGAAGAAATTAGCAAATTCTGTCATTTAAAATAGATGATGTGTGAAATTGGTCCATGCAGATTTCCAGTGCTAGCCATCTATCTTAAACTAATGGCAAAGAAGACCTAACAGATAAGAAACAGAGTCAGAAAGTAATGGAGTATCCTCTATCACTTCGATACTGCAAAGCTTAGCAAAGCACATGATCAGATAAATGGGCCTACTTCACAAGTCACTTCTGAAATATAGTGAGATTTCTTAAACCTACTAATTTTTATCTTATAATTCTCTCACTCATTTACATAAAGCAGCACCACATACACAGGAGCTGTCACAGAAGACCTGCTCCCTAGCATAGGATGCAAACAAACACAATATACAAATCAAGGCATCTGTTCTCTGGTTCAGGCTGGGCATTCCCCCACAAAATATATAGTTTCTGATACTTCATTCTGGTAATCCGTTACTGTGTGCTTGAAGTTCTTCTTTACCTGGCAACCAGACACAGAGGCCAGAGATCAAGAGCTTTGTACATTCTGCAGTCTAAGTAGAAAAGCCAGCTATACAGTGGGTAGGAAAAAGGAAATATTTTCAGTCAGCTCTGGGTGATGATAGATGTTGAAAGCAACGTTTTCAAAGGATGGGGAAATTAGAGCTGAAAACGGAGAAAAGTCTTATTTTTCCTCTTCAGGCTTAATAGTCTTTTATATGTCAAACTCCCCACACATGCAACACATCTAATGAATTCTACACCCAAAGATCTCTATCTCATTAGGAACGAAGATTGCAGCACCAGCACACAGGCATTTCAAATGCAAGATTACTTCAAGAAATTAAAAGGAAATGTACAGCAATGGGCAAATATTATGGATATAAGCAGTCTTTCAATTTTAATCCAAAAGGTTTATAATTAAAAATTGCAGGGCTTAGCCAAATACCTTTGTTTTTTTTTTCCTGAGACTGATATTTCTGATTATATACCAAAGGGTCAAGATTTTCAACAGAAACATATTTGATTAAACATTTTTTCCTCACACTCTTAGTGCCTTTTCCCCTAAGGAAAAAGTGAAAAACTAAACACACAGGAAAACATTTTCTCAGCTTCTCTCTCAGACAAGAAATTAAAGCCAAAAAATTTTACCAAACTTACCTAAGACTCCTCTAGAAGCTGAGACTAAATCACAGACCTAAATTCAAAAGGTGGAAAACAGAGAATGAAAGATATCACTTTAACTAGTAACTGCCATTCCAAGGAAAGGCACAGAAAATCAAAGCAGAGAATGCATTGTCTGTTTAAACTTAAAAAACATTTGGGATTTTAGACAGACAAATCTTGATTGTATGATATGTTTGAAATTCAGGGGACATAATATACAACTTCTGGATTCCAGCAATAGCACCTACAAGATTAATTACCCTTCTCAGTTAGAACTGAGCAAAGGCCCAGGAGAGGAAATGTTTAATTAGGATGGATAATCTATCTAGGAAGAAATCTGCATGATTGTTTGTCTTTTGCATTAGAAACAGGGGCAGTGTTGACTGAATCATTACTTCATTGATATGATTTTACTGCATTGACGGGTATTTAAGAGATCTCCAAAGTCAACACGAACCCTGAGGCCCTTTATAAGTAGAGGAATCATGAAAACCTTGGACTAGTTGACTTTTTACTGATAAACTAGTAAATCATTATAGGCTAAAGCCTTCAATTCCTTCTCCACAATTGTTACTCTCAATACTAGAATCTAGGGAGAATTCATAAGAACGCGCTGTGACAAATGCTCAGCACTTTTTCTTAATGCTTAATGTCCATTCTATCTGTACAATGACTAAATCTGATTATCAGTGCAAAAAAAATTTCTGTTCTAGCTTTCTACTTTAATTCCAGTTACCATATCTTTATATCATAAATTGAGACTCCCATTCGTAGCACTGATATTTTTTATAAAAAGCAATTTCTTAATACTCTCAGCACCTCTCTAAAGTCTTATTCTTGACATTAGTATCGGGGGAAATTATTTGCCTATACCTAAATTGCATATTAGCTGCCAGCACGTAAAAAGAAGTCAAATCTCCTGAATACTAATCCTGTGATACAATCGTAAGTTGTTTCTTTTACTTTATTTTCCTCCAACCGACAGTGCAAATTTTGGACTCGTTTTGGAGCACTTATGGAGACCCAAGACATCAAGTCCAGACTCTTATCCATTTAACTTCACAACAATTCCCCTTTCCTCCCAACTGGGTATGTTTTGCATCTGTATCATTGGCATTTATAATTACTTAAAAGGAAGTCAATGCAACATCTTTAGAAGCTTTTTTCCTGTGGAGTAAACTCACCATTCTGAAGGCATTACAGTTCATAAGGAATTATCAGCAATCCTAAACTGACTATACAACCAAGGCTCTGACCTTGCTGATTTGCCAGTGTCAGGGTTTGAGAACAACTGGACAAAGGAGTCAAAGTCACTATCATAACAATAAAAGCTATCTATCCCTTAAAGGAAGTATTCAAAATCAAGTTGAATGAGTCCTTGAACAACTTGGTCTAATGAAAGATGTACCCACCCATGGCAGAAGGGTGGCAGAAGGGTTGGACTAGATGATCTGTAAAGGTCCCCTCTGAGCCAAACAATTTTATGATTCCATGATGATCATAGCATTTTAAAGCCTCTCCCCCTTGGGTCATCACAAACTTCAGTTCTCTTAAACATAGCAACTATTTATCCTCAGATATTTTACAAGAAAGGATAACATACTCCCATTTCTAATCAGCTTAGCCTACAGCATGCTGGCATATTGCAAACTGCCTTTTGGACCAATCCTGAGGATGAAAGGAATACACATCCACAGGTCTTTTAACATTTACTGCTATGGTATCTGAGAAGCAAGTTTTCCACATGGTCGTAGAGCTCCCAGCTTCCACTCTTGCTTTCATCTCTCTTCTGGTTAATGGAGTGGAAAATGTGGCTACATTCCACAGGTTTTAAAACTTCTTTGATAAAAGCAAATTAATTTTTTTTTTTTTTGCGGGCTGCCCCATCAATTATAATTTCTAGTGTTCTTATCTCTGCTTTCTTGGACTCCAATCTGATACAAAATGGATACAAAAAGATCACCTACAGAAAGCTTTGGATGCTGCTGGAACTTACTTACTCGCTTAACTTCTTAAACACAAGCCATCCAAAGCAACAGCATTCATCTCTCACATTCCCTCATTATCAATCATGAGACTAATCTATGAATCAAGCTGAAGCCTCAGGGATTGGAATGGAAAGCAAGAAGAGAACAAATTTAACCAAAAATGAGCAAAACAAACACACTTTTTCACAGATTGGAATCTCACAAAAATAAGACAGAGGAAAATGAATTTATTTTTGCCCTCACAGAAAACAAAAGTAGAATGGATATTTCAGTCTTCCTTTTGAGGGCCTTAATTCCCCATTTCTTCCACTGTCCAGCTCTTTGTTTCTGTCTCTTCCCTCATGGCCCACTTGTAGGAAAAGGAGGTTGACCTACTCTAGCCCTAAAGAATGAAGGAAAACCAAGAAACTTGACACCTGGCAGACAAGCAGGCAGGGACTGTTTCATTGCTTTCGCTACCAAGAAAGAAAAGTCTTGTGACCAAACTGAAACTCTCATGAGGAACTTTGAACAATGTTGTAAAGAATTCTCATTCAATATTTATGTCAGCAAACTGGGAAGTTTCCTAGTTAATTCCACCTAAAATTCTTGCTTTATTGCCATATATTGAATTGTTCTTATCTTCATCATAAAATGAGTACCATAGAATACTTGAAAACTATGTTAATATTTACCTTTTTATTTTTTGTTTTAAATTTCCTATGTCATCTTTTAAAATCACTCAGGGCAACACCTACATTTTTCATTCCCTGGATAAATCCTATCATTCCTACTTCTCTTTCAGGTTAGAGGGTCCCCTGTTCAGTGCCTCAGCTGCTTCTGGTAGCTGCACTGGAACTGGCTGACTTGTGCCACCTCCTTTTTATTGTTTATATGATCCCATACTGATCCCTTGGCAGCTGAACTTCCTGGAGTCCAGCTGAAGATCTGCAAGTGTGTACCTTCCCCCTAAGGGAGGTGAAAGCTTTTCCCAGCCACTAGCTCCAGATGAACAGAGGGAGGCCAGCTGACAGGTCTTCTTGATGCAAGTGCTGGCAGTGCCTTCCTCAACAAATCCCAGTGCTACAGGAGACACTGTTATGAGTGATTTGATGCCAGTAGTGGTGATGGTGTGACTTCTCCCAAGCCCAAACCACTGTAAGGCCCAAGCATCTGCAGTTTTCCCACTTTTTTCTGATTTTTGGTGCCACAAGTGTTTGTCTTGTACAAGAATCACATGGCAGATTGCAATTGATCATTAGCAGCTCTAGACTTCAAAGTCTGAAGCTTCTACTCCTTCAGTCTGCAACCCTGGGCTACAACAAGTCCTCAGCAATTCTGATTACTAGGCACTGCACACAGTGTCATGACTTCCCTTCACAAAGGCATGTCTTCCCAGGATGGAAGCTGTGTCCTTAATAAGACAAGTTGAGGTGGATGTCATTTTTGTCATAAGGGGAAAAGATTCTTTGTCCAGATAAAGACAACTGCATCATCTTTGAGGAAGGCTGCATCTGCAAATCAAACTGAAATCTGGTGCTCTTAATGACATCTATAAGTTCCTGTTTTCAGCATCAATGTGGCTGTCATCATTATTTTTGGCTTTTTAAGCCCATGGATCCTTGTGGTAAGCTCCTTTCCCTGTGGCCAGGACTGGAAGGCAATTAGACCAGGAGTCAATGGAAAATGAAGCACAAAGCTCTCTGCTGAAAGGTTTGGTCATTTGAGATCCTTGACACAAGCTGGCAGTGAAGAAACTAACAAGCAGAAAAACAGGGCTCGCTGATGCTTTTTCCCTATACTTCTAATAAGTAGAAAATAACATGTAGAGATATCAGTGATCTTGTTAATATTTTTTTCTTTCACCTTCACAAATTTTTGCAGGCTTGAACAGATTTACAAAGCAGGGATTAAAGTCTAAGCCAGCAGAGAAACACCAGGCTCCAGGTGAAATGGCAGAAAGTCAGCAAGGTGCTTCTCTCATGTCTGTGTTGAGACTGACCAGAATCCCAAACTCTCGTCTCTCCTCACCCATGTAGCTGCTACACAACAGATGAAGGATGAGTTGAGGTGGTTTATTTTGGTCACAAGGGTCCCGTGCCTTCTCCCACATACATACAGCTTACACTAACCTCTGAAAGTACTCAATTTCAGAATCTAGCTATGTGTGAAACTACATGGATTTCACCTCAAAAGTGCAGTCATCTCTGAGAACACTAAATGTCCATTTAGGGTAAATACAAACATAAACTTCAAAATTGAAACTGCTGGTCAAAATCATGTAGATACAATGGCTATGCTGTGAAAAATCCATGATTTTGCTGGGGCACCAGAATTTATTCCTCAGCCCTGTGTCTTTTTAGACCCACAACAGTAAGGAATGCATGTTTTTGGAAAGAAAATCCTGAAATCTAGTGTGGACAAATTTTTCATAAGCATGATATAAAAAAAGCTTTGGTGTTTGGTTTGCACTAATTGTGTCTAGGTTCCTGCAAAGAAAAGGTATCTCCTTTCTCTCCCACTCTCCTTGCTGAGTACAGAGGTTATTAGGACATGTTTAAGCAGAACAACTAACTTCTAAGCACTGAAGTTTTGTCTACTGGAAAAAAAATCTCTACAACCACATTCATTTCAATCCACCAGATAGGCATTTGGAGCTAGTGTCACAAGGAGGGAGGATCAGGTATGTTAATATTCAGGATGATATCACAGAATCATAGAATGGCCTGGGCTGGGCTGGACTTTAAAGATCATTTAGTTCCAAATCCCTTCCATGGGCAGGGATGCCACCCACAAGACCAGGTTTCTCAGAGCCTTGAACACATCCAAAGATGAAGTATCCACACCTTCTCTGGGCAGTCTGTTACAGAGTTGTACCATCCTCTGAATAAGGAATTTCTTCCTTAAATCTAATCAAAATCTCTCATCTTTTCATTAAAAATTGATAGCACTCTTGTGCTATCACTATCTGCCCATGTAAAAAGTCACTATCTCTCTTTTTTTAAGTTCTCTTTAACTCCTGTAAGGCCTCATTAAGGTCTCCTCCAGGCTTTCTCTTCTTTAGGCTGAACAATCCCAGCTCTCTCAGCCTGTCTTCATATAAGAGGTGTTCCAGTCCTCTGATCATCTTCATGGTCATCTTCTGGATCCAGTCCAAGAGAACTATGCCTTTCTCATGCTGAGGACCCCAGACCTGCTTGCAGTACTCCAGGAGGGTCTCTCATGAGGGCAGAGTAGAATGAGAGAATCACCTCCTTCAACTTCCTGTCCATTCCTCTTTTGATACATCCCAGGATACTGTTGGCCTTCTGGGCTCCAAGTGCACACTACTGGTTTGATGCCAGCTTTTTGTCCACCAGAACCCTCTCTGCCCGTCTGCTCTCAGTGAATTCTTCTCACAGTCTGAACTCCTGCCTGGGATTGCCCCAGCCCAGGTGAAGCACCTTGCACTTAGACTTGAACTTCATGAGGTTCTCATGGGCCCACTTTTCAAGTTTGTCTGTGAGGTTCTGTCTCAAAATTCCTAAACTCAAACTCTGCTTTACATAAGAAGGAGAACTGTGTGGAATAATCAGGACTCAGAATACCCTACATGACAGGCTTCTACAGCACCCCTGGAGGGCTCTTGTATTAAAATTCTTATCATAAAATATACTGAAGAAGTATATGAACCCATGTCTCACAAATTGCAGGTAGCTGCTACAAGAGCTGAAGTCCTGCATAAGAGATAGGAAGGCATTTTTCCTGCTGATAGTTCCTTTACGATGCTCAAAAAACATCCATAAAGTCAGTTCCAGAAATAAGGTAGTCAAGTGGATACCCAAGTATTTATTGAAATCATAAACATTAAGAGTAAAGGTATGAATAGGTGCATGCATAGTGGAAATGAAGAAAGGGGGGCATGTGGAGACCATAGGGTTACAACTAACTGCCAAAAGTGGTTAGATGTTAGCATATAGTTCAATTAGAAATGTAATTTCCCCCATCCTCTTTCTTCTTGTGTGAGGAAAGGGTTTTAATATTCTACCAGTTGAAGAGGATTTAGGATAATACTATAATAAGAATTTCTAATGCTGTGGTGATCATTACAAAATCATAATACATAGCCAGTAAAACTACTAGCTGTGAGATATTCACAGGTGATCTACTGCTCTTTTATTGGTTGGTTTTGCATAATACAAGGCTTTTTTGGTTTTTTTTTTTTCATGTTCAAGAAGAAATATAGTAACATAGTAGAATCACAGATCTATCATAAGAATTTACCTGCAGGCTTATGAAGTGGCTACAATACAACAAAAATAAATTTCAACTAATAGTGAGATAAGTTTATATGCCAACTAAAACATTATCTACAACAACAGATATTGTTCTGCTTCTTTTAATAATTCCCTCATTTCACATTCTTTGTTTTTTCTTTTATTTTTCCCAATACAACATAAAACCATTTCAAAATAAAAAAATAGAGAGTTTGTGTTTTGGCTTTTGTTTCTTCATTCTCACTTTCAAAGAGTATGGCAGTTGATCTTCAGCTTACATAAGCCAGAGCTGGATGTTTTTTGGCCTCCTTCAGCAAGCAATTGCCTCACTACAGATGGTCAGATGAGAAGAGTAAATGGGCCCCAAACCATCACTTATAAGCTCTGATTCTGACTAATGGCAATTCACCTGAATGCTGTTTGGCCACCATTTCCTGGGGCATTTTAACCTTGGTTACTTTCAAAGAATTCTTTTTTTTTTTTTAATAACTACGCACCTAAGTTTGTTCCATTCTATTTGCATTTTCATATTCTACTCCAAATCAGCCCATAAGACTTTCACAGAAGCTCAGTAGCTGAGGTCCAAAATGTACTCCAACCTGTTATTGTTATGTCAGTACAATTCTCCCCTAATTCTTTAATTTCTGCCTGTAATCTCACAGTTGACAGTTTCCTATTGCTTGACAAGAATGGCTTCTATCTTTTTAATTATCAGTTTTATGGAGCTATTACTTAAACGAAAATGTCCACTTTAGAGCAGTAAGTTCAAGTCAACCCTAGTGTAGCTCAGCAAGTTTAGAAAAGTAGAACACAGTCTAAATACAGATGCTCCAATGTCCTCATGGGCTGGTTCTGCATTACCTTGTAGGCACTTGGTCACGCTTAACTGAGATAAAGTGATGTTCATGAGAAAAAAAGGAAGATTTATCTGTAGAATTTTTTTAATAGTAACATTTATCTCTCATTATTTTCTTAATACTAGTTAGATGCAACATGAAAAGAATGCAAAATAATGAAATTCAGGAAGTGTCTCATGGTTTTCCTGATCTGCATGCATGACATTCACCCATACTGTGCAAACTGACAAGGAAGTCCATTAGTGCTACTATATGATCCTTTCAGAGCACTTGTCTGTTAGCCATATGGTAAAGAACACAAATCACCTTTCTGCTTTGGTTCTCTCTTCCTCCCTAAAGATATTTAAGGTAATGACATTCACAGTATCATTCCATTATACATGATAATAGTAATTCCATATCTACTTTATTACTCAAACATGAAGAAAACCAAATGAAACAAAAGAAATAAATACAGGCAAATCTGACTCTTATTTCTCATACCAGAGATAATCAGGATTTTCTCTTCTGTGGATATGAAGGTTGAAACAGTATAAATCAATGAAATAAGTACTGACATCTTTCAGTGCATCTGAGAGGAGGTAACTTGAAAGCTGTGCATGTATTTTGAGAAAAGAATTTGCTGAAAGTACTTTCTCCTTGGCATGACTTTCCTCCACTGCATCCTCTGTATCTCCCTTTATACAAAGATTGATATTAGATCAGTGGATTCAGAAGATGAGGATGATTTGCCCAAGAACTCAGTAGGTGTTTTCCTCTGCAGTCGCTCTGCTATACACGACAGTTCAGCAATGCTGTTTACAGGATCTCTGTACACAGCCAGTGGTAGATGAAATCTACCTGCATAACTAAATATTCAGGAGTGTACTTAAGGCTTTTGCATTTAGATAGACCTTGCTCATATCAGTGTTGTTCTGTAACACTCAAAATTATGCAGAGATAAATCCTCACATGGTAGAAATCAGATTAGGTTTGACAGTTACACCAGAGAAGAACCCAAGTAAAAACGTATTATATACTCTATGCAGCAAACCTCCAAAGCTCTGCAGGGTTTGGTTTTTACAGGAATTCAGCATTAGCCAGTGGAATTAACCCAGCACAGTAGAAAATATGCAAGTTACAACTTTATTTTTCAACTTGGTAAAGAAGACGTGGCTCACTCCACACTTGTCTGGTAATTAATCTACATAATATGTGTGTTCTCCCACACTGACTGTATCTATCCATCCTGCAGCTGTATTCTGTCAGACAGGAGCTGCTTCACACTCCAGTAAAACAGGTGTCTCATGAGTAGGTGTACCTGGTCCATCTGGCAGTAGTTTAACAATGATGCTTTTATTTTTAGCACTCTATAATCAGCTCATTGTATGATTGCCAGGCTGTCCCCCTGTCATTTCCTTGTGTGTGTTTGCATGTTTTCATATTTTCAAGATGAAACCAGTCTTTTGGGCTTTAGGCCTAGCATATGCAACAGAGACTTAGTGAAGGGAGGCACACACAATGGGCCAAACAGCTGCCTTTGTGTTGCCTTAGAAGAAAATGTATAATTACAGCAGAGTACACACACCACCAGTGATGGCAACACATTTGTATTAAAATGCCTTTGTTCTGGGTAGAGTCCTATCATTTATCTAAATTACTATTATTTTCTCTTTCTCCTCAGAGCTTTTACTGAATCTCTGAGCAATTTTAAGCCATTAGCCTACAGATACAGGCTTTATTCAATACGAATGCATTACTAGGAGCATGGCTGTCTGCCTAGCTCTGTCTGGCACTAGCTAGTTATGTCAGGAATCCCAGATCCAAGGGGCATGGCTCATCTCATTTTGATTGATGCTCCACTGCCCTAGTGTTACTGCCAAGAGAGGTTGTAATTCATGCCCAGATGATTCTGTTGTCACTTATTTCTGCATACAGCGTCTGTCTTTTTCTGGGTGAATTTTAATTTCTGGGGTTTATTTCCATTACTGCTGAAATCTGCTTGATGCTAGAGAGACTGCTTCCTAATACACACCAATTGAGAGAAATGTCTGTGTGGAAAAGGATGACTGTGAGGAAGGAACAGGTGCAGACGGCCTTTATACATGTCTTTGCTCTTCATCCTGTGATCGGTGGTGAACAGGGAACATCTGCAGTCATTTCTTCTCCAGGCTGTGCTCTTGTCAGAGTCTTGACAGATAAGATCAATCACATTATCTGTTTGGGGGTGTTTTGGCTACTTAAATTTAGATGTCTGGGCTAGAGACTGATTTTAACTGACTGTATATTCTGCATCAGATATAGCAGGGCAATCATATTGACACTGCTAAAAGGCAATTATTCACTAACTTATTAACTCATTCAGTATCTTCCAGAGTGTTTTGAAAAGCTACTGCAAGGGTTGAATTTCTGCCTTGTAGGATCATACATTGCTGCCTCCAAAAGAGGTTAGAATTATGAGCATTGAGAAAGATGGGGAAGACTAACTCTGTGGAAAAAATCTGGAATAAACTGAAGAGCACAGCTAGAATTTCTCTCCCAACAAAGTAGAGTATGGACACATAGGCAGGAGAGTGCCAGAACTGAGAATAAGGGATTGTTTTAGGGGAAGGTCATAGGAAAAGGGAAAACAAAACAGTAGAAAAGAGGGCTCCAAAGGTTTTTCCTAACTAAATGAGTGCAGGTCACTCGAATTACCCTGCTGGTAGTAATATGGGAATATGTGTAGCTTCAGTAGCAGCTGAGGATTATGTCTGCAATAAGAGTTAGAATTGGAGAATGAGAAAGCCACAAAAATGATAGCAGCAGGATTTGAATATCTAAGAAGGGTAAGATTTAAGCAAGGACATTTTGAAGCCTCTGGGCTATTTATTTTTTAACCCTGGCTAATAAACCTTTCAGTAGCCTCTAGCCTGCTGTGGCAGATTGCACTCTTAGTATAGCTCCAGGCTTTTTCTGTGCCAGAACCTCCACTGTTACTTTAAGCCTTACTATGAACCGAGACATAGCCTAGGACTCCTGCAAAACACCTTTGTCATTTAATGTTTGGAGGGAAAATGTCACAGCTTCTTAGGTATAAGGTTAGGTCCAGTCTAGGGTTAACATTCAGCAGAATGGGAGACAACCAGGTTTGCTTCTCCATTAGTGGAGGTCTGATACCACAGTTCTATGCTGTACAGTACTTTGAAGGACTTAGGGGACACTGGCCTTTCTTAAGTATTAGTTTAGCTTAGAGTTATGCTTCTGAGAAGACAAGCAGGACCTGTGGTAAAAGAAAACTTGACTGTTTTTCAGTTCTCCTCCTAGTATCATTCTCTGCAGTCAATGTGTTAAAGATTTGTACACCTCACTCTCAGACAAGAGTGCTGAGAAACACCTGAACAAGAGACAAAGTACTATTCAAAGAGCCCATGAAAGTGGAGTTTGGGTCTAGGACTCAGACATCCCTCTCAACTGTACTTCGTCCAAGTACTTGAAGACAGTCAGATCGGAGTTCCCGATTCTTTTCAAGGTTCAAGTATCACTGAGGGGTTTTAAAAAAGGAAATCCATGGACAACACTAAAAACACAGTTAAAAGGCAGGTGACATGACCTGGGAGGAGTTCCTAGTCCTGTTTCATCACATTAGTTCTCTGTAGGAGCAACCAAAACCAATATGCAAAAACTGCCTGCTAATAAACCAGGAACCTCTTTAATGCCTCTTTTAACCTGAATACTCAGGTATTGTGCCAGGAAGTGCTATCCATTTACCATTCTTCATCCATATGGGAATCTTTGTCTACACACTGATACCTGAGATATTGTTGTGTAACCCTTCTAACCCCAGACTACATCATTCCTCAGCTCCATCTTCCCACAAATGTCACTGAATTAAATTTGATTTAAACTACTGCAACTGGCAAGGCACCCTACTCTTCAACAGCCTTCGTATCCTTCCTCACATTTATTTACTTTTGCTGCTTACCCTCAGGCTTTGCAGAACTCTCTCATACCTCTGCTACTTCTCTTATGCACCTAAATCCTGTCCTTTCCTAAGCTTATTCTCCTAGTGTATAGATACTCTCATCATGCAATCTCTGCTCACTTTCATTCACAACTTTGTACTCCAGAAGTCAGATCTCCTGTCTAAAGAAACTGCTGGCATATTTTTCTGGTCCTGAAAAACATTTTATGATTTGTCAGAGCTCTGATTCAAAGCGCCATGCTTGTTTACCATTACTACTAAGAACAACACACACCAGAAGAGGATTTGCTACGAAAATATAAGATTAATTTTCATTAATCATACACCCATCTCTGCAAATGCAGTATAACTTCATTAGCTCTGTTATATTTACTTTTTTGCACCCCAAAATGATCCTATAATAATGGCATGAAATGAAACATATTGAAAAATATTTATACTTATTTTGCTGTAGAAGACTTCGATTTATAAACAAAACAAATTTGCTTTCTTAGTCCAGCACTTGTTTGCACTTCTTCCTTGACCTG
Source organism: Sakesphorus luctuosus (assembly GCA_013396695.1). Taxonomy (NCBI): domain Eukaryota; kingdom Metazoa; phylum Chordata; class Aves; order Passeriformes; family Thamnophilidae; genus Sakesphorus; species Sakesphorus luctuosus. The sequence goes on along the minus strand of VWZD01002254.1, from coordinate 140,615 downwards.
GAAATAATGTGGGCAAGGAGATAGATAGGCTGGAGCTCAAAAGTCCAAGGCTGAGATTTGTGCAGTGTCATAGATGTTTTGTATGATCTTTCCTCCTCACAGATGAAATTAAGAAAGCAAGAACATATTTGCCTTTTAGAGATGATATGGGATACTTGATTACAATTGCAAAAGGGTCTACAAAAGCACCTAATAGATTGGTAAATTATAGACAAACATACTGACCCATCCTTTACTTTGATCTGTTTTATAAGATGAAAGCAGATGGCGTTCATAGTTTGAAGGGAATGATAAGGCACACATAGGAATAAGTTTTGTGTCTGTAGTGCTACTAGCTAGAATGAGATTTTTAATGGCAGTAAATAATAGATACATCAAAACTAGAGATACCGAATATTTAGGTCATTCAATCCATCCAATGCAGGATTTCCCATGGAATCTATTCTCCAATACCTTTATCCAGTCTGCTTCTAGAGTCTTTTCGGCTTGAAGTAGAAGGTGATCTCCAGATGAGATCATAAATAATTTTTGCCCTGTAGCAAAATTAAATTTCCTGAGTATGTCTCAATCAATTTATTAATTCCCAGGAGGAGGTTGTCATTTTTTTCCCACCAATTTGAAGCAGATGGCCTCATCTTAAAGCTAGTGACCTGAAGATATGTATTTTTTTCCTGTTTACAGGTCAACCACTCATCAGTGACCTTGAAAAGAAAAAAATCTAAATGCTGAAAAAGTTTGCTTTGAAAATATTTCAAGTGACTGGTTCAAACTATCATTGAAAAATCACCCTCTGAATCAATTAAGAACTTAACAATTGAACACTGCTCTGTGTTTCAGCCCACAAGCCATCTGTAGCCATATATGACAGCTAACTTAGTCTGTAGCTTCTGGATTACTTTCAGAGGTCTGTCTCAGCCAATTGCAGTTTGCAAAGGAGGGTGAATTTTTCTAAAAGCAAGAGGATACCTTCCCCTCAGCAGCTTTTTCAACAGAGTGGATTAAGAGGTAAAAAAGCTCCCAGAAAAGTCTGTTCTTGCATTTCATTGTATATTCCCTGTCCTAGTCCCAAGAACATTTGAGAAAAGTTGCAACTGTGAGTGGGCTGTATGAATTACTTTGCTCATGGCATCCAGCACATGGAAACCATCTTTTCAAGTCACTTGTCAAGTCCTGGTACCTGTAGGCAGGCCTCAATACAGTAGTTGCACATGAGGAGTGCAACCAAGACTTCTCTCAAGTTACTTTATCTAAGATGCAAGAAAAGTACTAAAAAGCAAGTGCAGTTTTCACCATTCTATGCATGACAGCAATACTTTTTCCTTGAAATCCCTGTCTGAAACTCATTTGTGTTGCTTTACCGTCTCCTACTGAATCTCTCTGCAGTGTTGATGGACTTCACTTTCACATCTCTACTTTCCATTTTCTGTGTGATGTTATTGCTGAAGAGCTGAGGTTTCTTTGCTTCTGATTTATTCTAGGCTACTGGTGCAGATCCTGAGTTTTCTGAAAAAATCCAAGAGCACATGACAGTCTCTTGCTGCACTATTCAGTTCCAGCTGGCCTGATTTCCAGAACAGTTTATCCAATTGTTTGTTGACAGATACATTACCACAGGACACAAGAAAAGTCCTTCTAATAAGAATCCATAAAAAATGGGTAAGAAGAAGTTGCCATAAATTATTAATTTTCATAATTGAAAGATAACAAAAGTTGTCCTAACATTTTTCAAGGTATTCATCTATGATGTGGCACAGAGTTATTGAGAGCAGTGAAAATTAGAATTGACAGCTAAGAGTTGAAGAGGGCTCTTAATGCTATATAACTGAGCAATAAAGGATCAGATGAAACTCAGTATCAATAAATGCAAACTGAGGTACATGGAGAACAACTTTAATTAGACAAGTGAAATATCAGTCTTGAGTAAGCTAAGTCTTACTTCTCAAGAAATGATTGTGGAATTCAATTAAAACATCGGTTCAGTGTTCAGCCAAAGAGGGAAATACTAGAGAGAGGTAAGAGAGAAATACTGGAAAAAAGAAAAGAGAAAGTGCATTATGCCATGCTATGATTCCTTGGAGCAGTTAAATGAGGTTAATGAAAAATAAGAAGCAGAATTCAGATGAGGGAAAAATTAGAAGGTAAGGGATCTTAATCCTGGAGATGAGACCCAAGAAAGGGACATATATTAGAGGCAATAACAAAAGTGTTATTGACATGGTGGTGACCAGGGAACAATTTTTTTGCCATTTCACAGAATACAAGAGCTAGAGGGAATCAAATATAATGACAGAGCAAGAGTCTTGAAGTCAATATTCTCTTTTCAATATGTGTATCAAAAAGATACATGGCTAAAAAGTAACTATATTTATTCATGCAAGAAAATTCTTTAAGAGCTCTTAAACATAAAAAATGAGGTTATAGTACCTGTCTCAGGAATTCCTCACAACACAGAGTTGCAGAATGTGGGAATAAGAATAGGAACAAGTATCCCATTTTCCCGTGTTGTCCATATACTTTTTCCTCTGTGATGTCTGCTGGTCACCAGGAAGAACAGTGTACTGCGCTAAACTGACTGTTAAATGACCGGATACAGGTCATTTACTAATTTAACTTATTTGCTAACTTATTTAATAGTTTAACCTGTTCTCTAGGTGTGGACACCTTAAATTGTATCTCATTCATTATGATTTCATGCCTAGCAGAGGAGATTCATGAGCCAAGGGCTCTCACGCCAGGGCAGAATGGCTTTTTGTGGCCCTTCATGCAGTGTAGGCCAGGACTTCAGCCTAAATAAATGCATGGGTGTGGCTTTATATACTATGTTATTGAATTAAGGTTTGCTGCAGATTAAGTGGCATCTCCCCATGCAACACAAATTGGTTTGGAATAAATCTTTGATCAGCTCTGATAGTTTGGGCTTCATCATTCAACCAACCAGTTTTGTTTAGCAGTTTAATAAAGGAACTGAAGTACTTGGTTTCTATGGCAACATGTGATGCTCTTTGGAAATCAGTTACATGCTTTTGAAAGAACATTGTCTTCTTCCAGTTTTCTGAAAAGTAATTTTATGTGGAACTTCATATAAGGTTTAAACATGAAGAATATATTTTTTTAATTACAAGTATTCTTCACAGTCTATCAATATATCTCACTCTTACAAAATAATTCTTTCCACATGAGAGCTCTCATTACATTCTAAAGTAAGGAAGTGCTATCACCATCAAACCCAGCAAAATCTGACTCAGAGTAAATATTAATGGCACTTTACAAAATCATAGAGAGTAAGAATATATGTATAAATGCTGAGTAGCATTTCAGTCTGGATACAAACTAATTTGCAAACATTCAGCATGAGAAGCAGAAGTCTTTCCTCTCTTAATGTATTTAGTTTGTCATATCTGTTGATTTCACTATATGACTTCACTAGAGTCAATATTGCAGAATATTTTCAGATAATTGACTTAAATTTCATTAAGAGATAAAATGCAACAGCTGTTGGCCTACAGTGTTTCCTGGAAATTAATATAATTACATATTCTTCTAGGATTTAGGTAAAAAAATCCCAAACTATAGATGTTATTTGTTGACTTCCAAAATGTATATAAACAACACCCAACTGAACAATGTCTCTCTGAAAAAAAGGACTAATTCTAGATACACTTCCACAAGTTGTAAATCCATACCAGAATCAGTACTACAGAGCACAACTCCAACAAAAAACACATTTCCATTGACATCAATAGGCTAAATTCATGACTGACTTAACACAAAGTAGCTCCAAAAGGAAGAATATACCTGTAAGGCCTTTCTCCAGCTATGGCCTGCACAAATGAAAGGTACTTTTAAAAAAGAAATAGAAATAAAACCCACAAACAAACAAAAACACCCCACAACTCAGGTGCAAAAAGAAATATTTCATTTTTCATTTCACACCAGACAGAGAACTTCACAGTACCATTTTTTCTGTTAACTATTATCGAACTCTGGGGAGAGAAACCTGCTGCTGCTGACCTTAGAGGGTCCAATCTACCCACTCATTTTTCTTGCAGCTTACCCCATTACAGGTGGGTCACTGATTTACTAAAGCAGTGATAACTCCCTCACTAGCAGGCACTGTCTTCAAACAAGTTGATTATTCATGAATGCAACATGCCCCTCAGTGCTAGTACTTGACCTCTTATTTGTTCTTTTCCTCCTGTATTTGGACCAATTTATGCTCATAAAATTGCTTTGGGCCTTTTCTATCCTCCAAGCTTGTACATTTCCATTACATGATTGCTTCCTTACATTATGGGATAGTAACAGTAATTGATGACTTAATATTTCCCTTTTCTAGCTAATTAGCTTCCTGGTCACAGTGCTGCCATCAGGAATGTTCAGGTGCCACAGACTATTAGACCAGTCAGGGCTCTAAGCCAGGAAGCATCCAATGCTTTTAGTGCTGATAGGTGTCATATTTCCTGGAGATGTTCTTTTTCAAATATGATAGGAAGCCAAGTTTTGTGCTACATTGAATTGCTTGAAGATGATGGTGTCTCCATATATCTTATCCTCTAACTCTAATTTACTTCCAAAATTTTATTTGCAGGTTTGGGTAAATAAACCTGACATTTGACTCAAATACAGTATATTCTCCCTTTTTTTAAGCTAGTATGGAGAACCAGCATATGACACAAACTTATATTCTGTCTTACAGGGAGGATTTAATGGAAGATAAAGTGACTTTTGTTTGAGGCTTTTGCAATCTGTGTCAAGTGTTCTGTGATCCAGCTGGCAGGTACTTGATTTTAGGCCCTATCAATGCATTACAGAATTTAGAAAATAACTATGAGTGAAACAAGAAGGAATTTAGAAAAAGTCCTTGTCAATGTGTCTTATGGAAACTATGGCAGAGAGAAGACCCATGGCAATGTTTTTGCTGCAAACTTTGTAATTTCATCTACCAAACTCCAGCCCTGTGTTCCTGAACATGCCTCAACATTCATACCTATTTATATCCATAAATGTACATTTAGATTAAGTGGAAGAAAGAAAAAGGCACGAAGGGACATATTCCAGAAGCGGAGTACACAACCTGGGTTTTTCTGAGCCAAGAGTGAGTTTCTACAATTAATGTTTATGTGCAGGTTTTATGCATCACAAGCTTATGTTCTAGTGCAGCCATTCCAAAGGGTTTATCAGGAGCAGCATAAGTACTTTTATTGACTACTAATGTATTACTGTAGGACTGACATACACACACTGTATTTTCCAAATAAGTTGTTAAATTGATCTATTTATCTAAAGGAATTACCCATTTTCTGAGTCTATGATACTCATTTCCTTTATGGACCACTGGTAGTAGAAGAGATGTCTTCAAAATGCAGGGCTAAAACTGATCCTTGTAAAACTTTCTCTGTTGGAACAGGGATTGTGTCAGACTGGGCATTAATACTGGGCAAAATTAATTTCCTTGGTTATTGCTATATCAATTTATGTGTGTTTTGACTTTCAGTTACAAAGGGAACCTGTCATTAATAAAATTTCTACAGCTGAGACCAATATAATTATTCTACTTTGATTGATTGTAATTTTATTTTCCCTAAAGATCCTACTTCTAAAACACTTCATTCTCATGACCAATTTTGATAACACTAACTTCAATGGATTATCTTGATAATCATGGTCATTTATCTCCCAAAGACACTTTGATACAAACTGTAATAGAATCATAGAATATGCTTAGTTGGAAGGGACTCATTAGGATCATAGAGTCCAACTCCCAGCCCTGCACGGGACAACACAAGAATCACACCATGTGCCTGAGAGTGTTGTCCAAACAATTCTTGAACTCAGACCGGCTTGGTGCTGTAATACTTGCCTGAAGAGCATATTCCAGTGCACAACTACTCTCTGGGTGAAAAACCTTTTCCTGACATCCAACCTAAACCTGCCCCAACGCAGCTTGTTTCCTTAAGCCCTGTAACTGGTCACAGAAGTGAAGAGATCAGTGCCTGCCCTTCCTCTTCTCCTCATGAGGAAATTGTAGACTGCAATGAGATTTCCCCTCAGTCTCCTCTTCTCCAGGCTGAACAGACCAAGTGACCTCAGCTGCTCCTCATATGGCTTCTCCTCAAGGCCCTTCACCATCCTCTTGGCCCTCCTTTGGATACTCTCTAACAGCTTAATATATTTTTTATATTGTGGTGCCCAAAACTGCACAAAATATTTAAGGTGAGGCCACCCTAGTGCAGAGCAGAGTTAAACAATCCCAACCTTTGGCCAGCTGGCAATGCTGTGACTGATACCCTTCAGGACATGGTTGGTCCTCCTGGCTGCCAGGGCACTGCTGACTCAGATTCAATTTGCCACTGACCAGGACCTTCAGGTCCCTTTCCACAGCACTGCTCTCCAGCCTCTTATTCCCCACTCTACACACACAATTAGGGTTGCCTCATCCAAGGTGCAGAATCCAGCACTCACCCTTGTTAATCTGGCGATTGCCTGTCTCTCTAATTTGTCAACATCTCTCTTCATGGCCTCTCTGTCCTTTAGGAAGCCAACGGCTCAACCCAAATTAGCATTGTCTGCAAACTTACTTAGTATGGCATTAGAAAGAAGGGTTTTTTCCTATGAAAGGTGATCAATATCCTTGATAACTTCCTTTATAACTATTGTTCAAAAAACTTGATGTACACAGCTTGGCAAAGTAGAAGACTGCACAAAGGCGGCAGTGCTCTATCTTTTACTTGGAGGAATAAAATAGACATGGTAAGCAGTAATCTATATTTTAGTGGTAGCATTTTTTATAGTAACTGGAGGATTATTTAATTAATTATAAAGCCTTTTATTCCACACTCAGGAAAAAAACAAAAGAAAACAAAAACAACTGAAAAACCCCCACTAAACTAAAAAAGTCAATCTTGGCCTGCAAACACAATTCATCAACAATTTTTAATACCGCCTGTTTGAAATTCTTGATTGCATATGTTTTGTCTCCCCTTCATTCCTAATCAATCTACAAAATATCAAAGGAGGTCAGGGGAAGAGCAACAAAGGGTACCTTTATTTAGGGAGAGGGTACGTTTTATTCATACTTGCACACAGAATTAGATACCAGCTAGGAATATACTGATTTTTTGAAGGTTCATTTTCATAGAGTGAAAACCTGTAACTCAGCAAGCTAAATCTAATGAAAGCAAGAAATTACACAGAGAATGACAACTGGGAACCATTTCACATCTTGGAAGATCTCAAAGGCACATCAGGTAAGAAAGATGAAAATCAGTAAAAAGAAAAAAACCTGAACAAACAAAAAATATGATGGTGAATAGTCACAAAATATTTATGTTTTTGTAAATTAATGTATGAGACTCTGTAATAACAGAAGAAAAACAGGAAATAGAAATTTAAAGGTATGCATTTGAAGCTATAATTTGCACAACTAAGCATACATTGAAGTCTTTGAATGGTATAAAATATCCAAAATTTGATTACAAGGTGAACAACAGCGATTGAAACACTTCTTGACAAATGGTAGAAGTTTCTTCTGAAAACAGAGTTTTGGAGTATCAGAAACTCAGAACCCAGCTTTCATGACAAGCAAGTGATGACAGACAAGAGAAACCTCACTTTCACTTAATGAGCACTAAGTGCTTTTTTTTTCATTTATCCTTCTATTCAATTTCAATCCAAGGTAATGCTCTAAAACAATCTCATCTATAATACCTCCATTGCTTTCTAATGTAAATCTACAATCTATAATACATTTCAGCTAGGGGAAATGGTATTCTAATTTTATAAATAGCGTTCATTCTCCACTGTATAACTAAAAACTTGAAACTTCACACTGTTACAACTCCTATTACTATGTATTCCTCTTGCAACATTAGAAAAGCCTCTCTTCAAATCCAACCCTTTGTACCTGTAACAGCTACCAGACTTGCCAATAGTTGCTGCTCTCCAGCTTCAACAGCTCTGTGAAATGAAACAAGAGGAGAGCCTCAAGACAATCTATCTAGATTCGAACACTGTCTACCAGACTTGTGTTTATAAGGTCTCACTTCACACTTTACATTTTTACAGCATAAAGTTGTGATCTCTTTCTCTTAAATGCTTTCAGACTGCATACAATAAAGTTTTAAGGTATAGGCTGAGGAGGTCCACATTCCTCTCTCCTTATGGCTGCACAGCCTAGATATCTACAGTGCAATCAGGCTATGAGCATGGATTTTGTGTGTAGGACCACATGATTCTCCAGGATACATATGAAATCCAAATATGAAAACTTCAGCTCCTCAAGCAAGTATGCATTGTCCAAATGCATGTGACATATGGGATGCTGGAGCAGAAGAGCATGTATAAAATCTATAAAATTGCACAGCAATTAAGACTATATTACTTCTATTTCTCAAGGATGGTATTTCACTCAAAAAAACATTGGTATAAGGCCTCTAAAACCAAGAGCTGATCTGTCATAGGAAGCAGTTGCAAGCAGGGCTCACAGCTCTGCAGCCTAGAAATGTACTTTTTTCTCTTTTTGTCTTTTTTTTTTTCGGATTTTAGTATTAGCTTAATGTGTAGACTTCATACTGCCTTTTCCTTATGAGAGTTTCAGGTGTCTTTCTTTATCTCTTACTTAAAAAGGTGTTTAGACAACCTAAACATCATAATTTTCTACTGTAAATATATTTTATAAATAGAAAATAATGGGAATGTATATTGGTAGAAATACTATTCCAGTCAGTGAATATAAATTGTGCTAATAGGGAAGGAATTTACTCACCTAATAAGAGCCTCTCCATGGGTACCTACTGATCTGAATCTGGCTTCAATTAATTACCTTTCAGTGTTCTTGTTTCTTTTGTCCCAGTGGCACATCCTCAGTTATGAGTTAATTTGGGAGCTCCAAAACAGTTCAGTCAAGGGAGAGGACCTGCCACAACAAATACTCAGCACAGAGGTAAAGGACTGGAGTTTTTCTAGCTGAAATTGATAGTTCAGATCAACTGTCCTTTTTTACCTTCATTCTGAAGTAGATCAAACAATACCAAAAGGGGCTATCAGTAGAATAGAATAATATTGGTGAATAGAACAATACTTTTCACACTTTGGAGCTTTATTTAAATTTATCTGAAAGATGTTAGAGGCAGAAGACTGCACTCTGAACAGGACTCTGTTCTGAGCTCAGAGCAGAGACACAACTGCCACAAGACTATGCTTTAGAAATGTTTTGCAACAAAATAGGCTCACCTGCCCATAATCCTGACCTGAGATTATCCATACAATCTCTTCCATTAAAAATCCATTAATCTATGAAAATAATAGGTTCTGTAGCCTATTTTTACATCATTGTCAACAGAGTTTCCTATATTGTCCACCACTCCAGGTTTGGATGGAGGCAGGAAGAGACTGGAAAAAACAGGCAGAAGCACATTTTCTGACCATGGGAAAGAGTGAACAGTTCCAGTCTCCTGTGATGAAAAAACTATGGTTTACATAGTTACACCCCAAATTCAGTTTTACAGAATCAGTCGTCTTTTCACAGTAAATCTCAAAACTCCTTAGCAACATAGCTCATCACTCCTGCTTTGGATGGTCCTCTCAAGAAGCTTGATGTATCTGTAATACAATCTCTGCTGCTTATCTCTTTAAACATAGGAAGTTGGGAGGACCCATACAGAAGGAAAACATACTGAACAAGAAACTATGTATATTAGATCACAAGCACATTTTAAATTGCATTCATCTCTGAAAACAGATTTCCATAAAAAGCCAAGAATTACAACAACAGTCAACAAAACTGAGTTTGGAATGGGGAGTGTGTACTCTGTCTCACAGCGTAGCAACTGGAGTTACCGAGGGTGGGGAGCATCTTGGGACCCAATTAATCCAAAGTCTGAAATAAAAATGACAAACAAATGGTTAGCAACCTTCATGAAGGATAAAAGGCACATGACTAGAAGAACCAGAAGACATGCCACAGGAGTGAACATATTCTATCTTCATGTTCTAGGTCAAAGGAAAGGAAAAAAAGTGTTAATACCTACTTCTTTTGCCACAAATATCTACACTTTGAGCTCAACCTGTTTTGTGATAGAGACTGACTGGAAGCAGCAGAGGTTCTTCAGGATTGTTTATTCTTGAGCAAGGAGCAAAAAGCTCACTGTAAAAATTTCTACCACACTTTCATCCTATCTGTGAAGAAAAAGAGATAAAATCCACTTCCCACTACAAACCCAAGACAGAAGAAGCAGCCTTTCCAGTGGTTAAGACTTGTTATGCCATCACATTTCTTTGTATGCCTCTGAGTTTCCTTCTGTGTAGATAGATGAACAAAACCTTACACATGAAAATGTTTATAGAAAAGAAGATAAAGAAAATTGTCCTTGGCCAATTCAAAGTTTTTTATTCTAGAATGGACTATTTATATACTATTTTCCCACTTTGGTCTGAGCTTCAACTTTCAGGCAAAACAGTATGCCAAGCACTTTAAAATGTAACTATCCAGCTGAAGATTTCTAGCAGTATAAGCAGTGAATGCCTCCCATGAGCCAGGATAGGAAAGAGAAATGAATTATTCACATCTCCATTATTAATTGCCATGATTTCAATATAGCTGGATGGCTGTTTGTTAGTGATTGCTGCATCTCTGATGTGTTGCTTTCTCTGACTCAACATGTTTCTTAATAGAAACTGCAGAAGAAACTGAACAGATACGTGGAGTTGTTAAAACAGAATGAAGTTATGTCTTAAGAGAAGTTTAATCAAAATCCCCTCAGTTTACCCACTAATATTTAATAGAAATCTTGTTGAATTCAACTGAAATCCCAAATGATTAAAAATTTATCAGTTAAATAAGTACATAAATGAAAGCCAGAACAAAGAGAGAGAGACGCAGCTCCAGTTCTCTATTTCTCCACTTCCTACGGATTTTAATTGGTGTACTACTGTTATTTAGACAAGGCACAGAAAACTGAAACTATATTTTTGTCTGAGACATACCTGTGGATAAATTTAGCTAATGCAGTTACTGGCTTTCTAATCAATCCTTTGAGATTCCCATGGATTCCTACCCACTGGTGACTGGCAGGAAGTAAATTTACCATCTGAAGAATTGTTCCATTATAATAAATTTAAAATGTTACAGAGCACTCTACTCTCACTTCAGATCCACAGACTGAGACTCCAGTGACACCAGTACAGATACTACTGACTTACACCTGTAGAAACCATATCTGGAAATTTACATATTTCTCTCTGGAGTTTTAGTTTCATATTTTTCATTTTAGTTTTATTGTCTACACTGTTTTTTATTTTCCCCTAATATTTATTTTTATCAAATTATGATATAATTTATTGTTGGGAAAGCAGCCTCATTATTTATAGAGTGTCCACAAATTTCATCTATATTTTTATTCCTTTGCTTCTGAATAAAATTTTATTCTTGTTCTGGTGCTCTTTGTCAGCAATTACCCCACTGTCTTCCTCTACCCCTATGACCTTGAAAATCTTATTTTTCTCTGAAAATACCTCTATGTTCCCCATATCCTTCATCCCAATACAAAGATGAACACCTTCCTCATACTCAGTCTAATCCCTGTACAAGCTGCCCTCCAATAGACTGAGGAAAGTGCTCAAACAGCTTCCAAGATTTCTGTGCAGTGTTTTGCCAGAAGCAACCTAAGCAGAATACTTAACCATTTCGTTTGCACTGCCACCTTTTCCTCTCTGGGATTTCTAATTTGGGTCTCACTCTTTCACAAAGCATATATGAATGCAATTACCTTTGATGCCACTGCTTCCTTATCAAATGTGAGTTGAAAGTGGCCAACATATTTGACAATTACTGAGGTAAGGTTTAGGAGACAGATGAACAAACTGGTGGAAAGCCAACTGAATCACATAATCATTGCTTACAGCCAAAACAATAATTTCACAAAAATTGCATCTGATGGTACTGAAAGGATTTTTGTGAAAACTTTGCCATGGGAACATAATCGGTTCCTCTATCAGCACTGGGTACCATCTTAAAACCCTGAAAATCAGTTTTACTGAGCCCACATTATGCAGGTATAATCAAAAATCCCCACTGCTGTCTTGTTCTTGCTAATGGAGTACAATGTGTTGTTGGTGAAAGAATGGCTTAACATGGACATAACAGAACTGCTCCCTTCTCAAGATCAAAATCCAACAGTGGGATAACAGATGCAATCCTCGATGTGTTATGAATAACTGAAGGGTGTTGCTCTTCCAATCGACAAGTCCAATACTCATCCACATGTACATTCTCAAGACAAAAAATTTGAGGCATTTCAATTTTAGCTTTTATACAGCCCATTGTAAAAAAAAAAAAAAAAGACAAATGCAGAAAAACCCCAAACAGACAAATACTATTGTGAGTTGAAAAGTCTGTGGATCACATTTTCATCATCCTTATTCCTTGCCCTAGCACTGACATACCAAATTTAAAACAGTTGCACTGGATTTTCACTATGCACCTTTCATTAGTGTTTATGGAAGGTTGATAAGTGATCCTTTGAGATTCAGAGAGAATTCAGTGTGTTATTTGGCTTTGACACCAAAACCTTTCATGAGCATTAGGGGTTTTAGTTGTTTTTGCATGCAAAATTTTATCTGCTTTCTTTGACTTTCACTAAAGTTGTCACTGATTTGCAACATTGTCATCACTTCAGAGAAATTCTGTCACTTCTGAAAAGTGAAGGATATTAAACTGCCTTTCCCCAAAGTTAAAATGAGATTCTTGACTTCTCCTTATGCGAGTTCATTCCAGTACTCTGTAGTTCTGAATGCTGACATGGAGAACTGGAGTGATGGTCATTATTATAGTTATCAGTCACTTAATGCTGAGCTATGCCTTGGGGATGTTTCATACAGTATATGCAACTGTCCCTTGCAGGTCATCTGAGTCTGTGCTGAATTCTAATTCAGGTGTCTAATATCTTTTCTATTTTTTTTCTTTTTAATTGTTGCAGATTAATTTCTCCCCACCTCTCCACCTTTACACATACCTTTTCTCTTCATTCACTCTTTTAACTAGTTACTAATCTTTATAAAGCACATTCAGTGTTTCTTAGAGGGCCTTCACATTTGCATATCTCTCCTCTAGGTGAACTGTCCTTTGTTTCCTGCATGGGCCTGTTGTTTGTAATCACAGCAATAAGAAGGAAAGTAGACCAACTGGACCCAGGCTGGGGGTGGAATGGAGCCTTATGATACGCTTTCAAGACTGGTTTCTGGAGGCAAACCGCAGATAAGTGTTGTGCAAGGTGAGTGTTGCATCTGGCATACCAGGAGTTGGACACAAAGTGGACCAGGCTTCAGTGCGTGTAGATTGCTCTGTCTTTCTCAGCTCCAGTGGGAACTTCATTTACACAGAGAGCTCAGCCCACTTTTGGTCCACTGTCCTCCCCTGACTGCTTGCATATTTCAACCACACTTTACATGTTGTCTTCTCAGTCATACATTCACTAGGCTGTGGATAAGTATATGCAAATACCTGTCATACTGGCAAAAAGGTCTTACATAATTTGATAATTTCTTCAAAACCTGCATCTCCCAGAATCAGAGGAATGTACCACCTTTGTACCTTGATAATGTAAGGCTGGCTATTTTTTGTTTATAGAATACGGTTGGACTCCCATCCTCTCTAATTTCAAAAAAAATGGAGCCCTGAGGCCCGTTACTGTTATGGTTTTAAAATTCATTATTTTTAACACTATCTCATGATTTTCAAGGGCATGACTCATCATTCTAGAATGCCTGGAATTAACAATACTGAGTGACAGTAAAAACAACGCTCCATCATAGCATAAGCCCTTAGGCAATACTGTTGCAATAAAACAAACACTATCTTACAGCTAAGAAGCTATTTCTAGGTCCCTCTGGGTGTCAGCAGGACTTAAGCAGAGCATAAAAAGAAGTGAATTTCACAAGGCATCTAAGCCTTTGTGATAAAACAGCATAGCTTCTGAGGAATTAATTTTACACACAAGCAGAAGTTTCCACATACACTGTACAGCAGAATTATATAACAGTTTTTATTAGGTGAGTTTCTATGCAGTGTTTACACCTTTCCTGTCATTATTGTGACTACAGGCATTCCCTCTCCAAAGAATACGTTAGTGTTTCGTGTATCATTATGGATGGTGATTTGTAATAGAAAGAAGTTTGGCTGCTTGATAAACTAAGTAACATTTGAAGCTCTTGCAGTTTTAATTAAAAACTCATAAACACGTTTGTTTTGCTAGGACAATGAAATGCCATTTAGCTACAGAAGTCCTAATTAAGTAAAATTCTGTGCTGGTGCTACTGATGTAAATCAGGCTATTAGACAAGCAGTGCAAATGAAGATGCAGAATTGGTTCCAACCATCTAACTGTTGCTAATTGAGACGGAAGGCAACACATTGAATTTAACACTGTCTGTATAGACAGTTAAGTAGTCTTTTTTCATTGCAAGAATTTATGGACTGTGCAACAATAGCAACAGTGAAAACATGACAATGTTATAGCATGATGCAGTGTAATGCTTTATCCTTTATTGTAAAACAATTGGGAAATACGGAGGTGATGGAACATTACCTCCCACATTTTCCAGTGAACCTTTCCTTACTCCTGTATCTCTTGGGAGTGCTGAAGCTACAAACAGTGGAAGACATACCAGGGAAATCGGATCACAGGGAAGGGGTCATATTATAGTCACTAATAAAAGAACCTCAAGAGTCCAGATTTCCTCAGGGAATCTCCATGTAGCAGTATTTACCCCTACAACAGTACTTGGTAGATGATCTGCCACTCAGGTGCAAAAAGGCTTAAATAACATATAAGGAAAGAAACATACCTGAAGTTTAATTGAAGGAAGTTGATAGGTCAGCTGAGGAAAGGAAGAACTCAGCTGAGGAAAACAATTAGTGAAGAAATTATTTAGACTCTACATCTCCGAGAGACTTCAATAACTAGGCTGAAAGGCAGTGCTTCCCCCAACTTGCGTTTGAGAGCTGCAAACCTTCTTGTAGATCCAGGGCCAAAAGCCAGTCAGTACTTAATTTTAAATAAGAAATCAGCTACATCCACCACATAGGAAAGTGCCCAGTATGCCACTATGTGAGTTTGAAGTACAGCCTTCTCCATCCCCCCACTGAAGCCACCTCATTCATATCAAACAATATAAAGTATTGTGTTGATGGCAGCATACAAAGTAGTGAGCAGACCAGTAGTTAGTATCATAGGTAGTGCTGGTCTTATTTCAGGGAATAGTTAGGTTATTTCCAGTAAGATACTTTTAATAGGAGAGTTTCAGAGTGCTTGACCTCTAATCACAGTGGAGCATTTTTGGGTTGACACTTCTCAGAAGAGTAGCAGTCCCTCCTTCAAAATAGGGTGAGGAACTCATTGAACCAAACTGACTACACAGCTAATCTAAACAGCTGGTCACAAGAACCTATGCTGACCTCACACTTTTGTTTCACTATTTTCACCAAGAAACTGAATTAATTTAAGAAAAACTTCTCTCCTAGGATTCTTTGAATGGACAAAAAGTAGATCTCCAGGAGTCTTTGAGGGACTGAGGGAGCTGGGGTTATTTAGCCAGGAAAAAAGATGAGGCTCAGAGGAGACCTTATCACTCTCTAAATCTACCCAAAAGAAGGTTGTATCCAAGTGGAGGGTCAGCCTCTTCTCCCAGGCAGCTAGTGACAGGACAAGAGGACATAGCTTCACACTGTGCTGGGGGAGGTTCAGATTGGACATGAGGAAGAATGTCTTCAGTGAAAAGGTTGTCAAGCATTGGAACAGACTGTAAAACCCTAGAGTCTGAGCTCACCAAAGGGGTTTTATTTTATAAAACATACAAGGCTCCAAAAATTCACCCACCAAATTTTTCAAAAGGTCCTTCAGTTCTTTTAATACTTTGAGATAGTGCAAAGGAGAAGGCACTGTACCTTTTCTAGGAGGTCAAATACTTTTACTGCCAAACTTCAGAAAATAAGGGAACTTGGTAAAAATTTAAAGGACAATATTCAACCAAAGGAAAGAATTCCACAAAACATTCACTTAGCACATGCTAACACATACAATTTAGCAAAATCCACCCCATCCTGTTTTAAGTTACCCAAGATAACAAGAAAGTAGATTAGGAGAAGTAAAGAAAGAAAAAGAGAGAATTACAGCAACACCCCCAAATCCAGCACAGATCCAGCCACCTGGAGTCCACAAGATGGTAAGGTCCAAACACATGGAGAGTACATATCTTTGTTTTTATGTTCTAGCCCACTGTGGCCCCACCCCCCAGGCAGATCTTCTGGTTTTCCAGCCATTCTGCGCCTGGGTTAGTGGCCCCCAGGACATGTGGTGTGGGACAGTGCTCCTGCTGCCCAGTGACTGATAGCTGCTGTGTAGTTACCCAAGGAGGCTTCAAGGGGCTGGATAGGGGTGGGGCACCACCTCACCTTCATGAAATGTGATCTGTCCCTTCCCCTCAGACACACTTTAGTTTGTCCAAGCCAATAATTAATGTAATAATCCAGTGTCTCACACAGACTCCCCAGGAAGGTTGTGCAGTCACCATCTTTGGAAGTGTTCAAGAAACAACTAGACATGACATTTAATGTTATAGTTTAGTTTACAAGGTGAAGTTTGGTCAAAGGTTGGACTCTATGACTTTGTAGGTATTTTCCAATATTAGTGATTCTATGACTATCTGGAGGTAAGATTAAATTTTCAGGTAGGTAAATTGGTTGCCATTTTAGGTGTTCCTGGATACCTAGACTTTAGCGGTTCCCTGGTTAAGATTTATGAAGTAAGGTCCTTCCTAACTAGCTCAGGAAGTGCCCTATTACATTAATTTCTGAAGTTGAGTAAGGGTCTTAAGACAGGAAAAGAAGGCAAGGAAAGGCATCACCTCTCAATATCTCTAGCTGAAGCTATGCCATTCAGCACAAAAGAGTTGGGTCAGATGAAGAAAGACAGAATAACTTATGAACCTTAGGAGTTTACTCAGAGAATGAAGATAAGAGTAGGAAACCTAAACCTATTATCCATTCTAATAAAAAATCCTTTTGTCAGAAAATTATTCTGGCAAAAGCTGAGGTGCTTAATGATTTTAGGTTGTAAATTAGAAGGCCTTTGGAGAATCATAATTTTCAATGTAGTGCCTGTATGTTCATATCAATGCACTTGTCTTCTGTGATCATTTCCCATAAGTACATCTATGATTGAATTTCTCTGAAATGAATATTCATGCATAGTATATGTATTACCCTGCATATCTGAATGCTTGTACAGAAAAGAAAAAAAGAAAGAAAAAGTAAAGTGCACTTTCTGCAAGCATTTACATCTGAAATTAATTGCAGTCAACCAATCATAAAGTGAAAGTCCTTTCACATTACTCATATGATCAGATACATGAAAGTGCTGTGCATCTTTCTGAATTGCAAGCTGGTTGAACTGCAGAAATACACACGGCAGTCAAGGATGTTGTCAACTGAACAGGATTTTTAATGTATTTGTATTTATATACTTTTTTATATGTTATGATGCTCATCTTTCAACAAGAATTTTGGAAGATTGAAATTGTCCTTGTGATAGAATTAATTTGGCCTTGCCAGGAGCCTGCCCCACTACTACTCATGTATTCCTTCTGGGAGAAGTACCAGCACTGAAAATGCTGCAGTGCTCATACAAAAGGGTGGTGAGAATTTTGGCTGAAATATGTGTTTTGTGAAAAGGAATGCTTTCTTCTCTGTTAGGTGTGTTGCCATGGAGAGTTGTAAGCAGGAGCCTTAAAGCTTACAATATGTCTGTAGTTTAAGAATAAGAACTTAGGACGATGGATGCCTGAGTCTGAATAAAATAGCACTCAGAAAGAATAGCACTGAGGAGCATGCCACTGCACCTTTGAGATGCCTATTTTTTCCCCTCTCTTCTCAAGATTAGATCTTGACATAGAAGAAGTAAACAAACATCTATATAACCTTTCCTTATAGCTTACTGTTAAACATCGGGTGATCAGCATCAGGAATCAGAATAAAAAGAAAATTATTTAAAAATCAGGAAGTTTGTTTATATTTTAAATACATCAGTTCACACTCTGAGTCTAAGTCCTTATAGGCAAGTCTTCAGCTTTTCTAAATTGGAAAACTACTGTACAACATAATCTCAAGGGAAAGATTGATTTGTCAGTTATATACTTATAGTGCATGTTTCCAGGAACAGGCAGGAACCTTCAGAAGAAAAGCTAAATGTAGAGATTCAGTAGCTGGTAGTACGTTGTTCACATAAACTAGGAACAGGGACAGAAGAAATAGAGGAAAAAAGCTTACAGCAAAACCTTGTAGAAAGGAAGCCTGAAAGATCCCTGAAGAATAAAAAGTATTCTGAGCACCACTGAAATTTATTAATAAGGGAGACCTAAATATCAAGCAACCAAATATCAACCCTTTGCCATAACAAAGTGTGGCTAGAGGGAACATAGATATCACCCACAGTTGTGCTTCAAATATTTTTGACCCTCTCTTTACCTTAGAAAATAATAACATCTGCTCTCTATAGCCAATAACATCCATGTACCAAAGTGTCCTGCCAGCATCAGAGGTGGCAGCTCCGAAAGAAAATGGTGATGAAAAGTAGAAAAAGTTGAAACATGGCTATCTGCACACTGGGACAATTACTGTGATTTCTGTTAGTGTAGTTTGTAGAGATACTTGAAACAAGATTTAATAAACATATGTGTGTCTTTTTTTCATTTTGAATAGGATGTGGTTGGTGTACCTAAGTAGAGCATACAAACAGGCACTAATGCACTTGTAGTTCAAGCCTATTGACACCAAATTTTGAATACCCCACTGACTGCAGTAGAACTTGAGCCTCATCTTCTGAATGTTACTGGTCTTTTCTGTACCTTGTATTGAACTACACAGCACAGTGCTGAGAGACCCTTCAGAGAAAAAGTGGCAAGACCTCAGGAGGAGAATATATTTGTTCTTAAAAAGCTTGTAGGTTACTTTTGAAGTAAAGAAGAAGGAAGAAAAACCTTTAATGAGTCAAAAAAACTGTCCATCAAAAGATTAGGGAAGAAAATATGGCAGACATAATTTCTGAAATTTACAGAAAAGGTCTTTGAAAAGTCAAATATTTCTTTGTACCTCAAGTTCTTTTGTCTTCAGTGAAGAGGGTACATATGCTGAAAGCACAGGGATAAACTGTAATATCCCAAAAGAACAATACCAGAGATTCTGAATGTATTTGAAGCTTTCCTTGAAAGGTGACCTGGAATATGAGATAGCATCTCAATGACCCAACTGTGAAAACTTCTTTTGTACATTTCTCCTTCTTGTCTTTGAATCAAGCCCCTGATGCCTGAAATCAGTTACTGTGGCCTTTACAGGAAAATTCAGGTTTGTGAATACCTGGAGTTCTATGTAGGCCTGGATTTTATAAGATACAAATACTCTAAATTTTAAACACGTTACCTTTGTTAGCTGAAGATGCTCAGGCTATTAACAGAGAGGAACTGATAGAAGGAGAAAATGGGCTATGGACACTTCTGAACTTTATTACATGAAGACCTTGGAGAATCTAGAACAGTGAGATAAGAGAATTGTGGTCTTCCTTGTTTCAAAAATACAGAGTCTGGTGGTAAAAAATCACTTTGTTTTCTATGTTCTTATCAAGCAGATACAGAAAAGATGATGAACAAGTTGCAAATATATCCTTGCATACTTCTGCTCCTCACTTTCTTTAACATCTCTCTGTCCTTCTGCACTGAATATCTGTAGCAGTGTCAGTGATAAAATCAAGCTGGGGAAAAGGAGAAGGAGGGCAAGAAAAAGCCTGTATGCATTTTTACCGATCATGTGTGGTCTTTTAAAGCAGGGAATCAAGCAGTGACACATGGTGAATATAAACTCAATGAAATGAATCCTAAATAACTTTAAAAAATACAAACAGTAATTTGTGAAGATACAGAATAATGTAGTGGGGACATGGACAGATACACTGAAAAAACCTATGTGAAAACAGAGGGCACATAAAGAAAGTATGGTAAAAACAAAGAAAAGAGGCAGACTGGTTTAAAGCTGATAGGTACATATAACAAAACCTCATTAAGATTTTTTAGAGCTTCACTAGACACCCTTGTTCTTGAACTGTGAAGTTCACCACTCCTGCAGTCTGCAGGAACAGCTAATCTGACCAAGTAAGTTTGATATGGTATTGGCCATGAGGATAAGAGCCCTTGCAAATTTAAGTATTTAAAAACCTTAATTAATTTAATGTCACATGACACTAGTGATCCCAGCAACACAGCTGGAGCTAGAGATAGAAGTAGATCAAAAGAGTCCATTGAAGATGCAGACCATTGCAATACTCATTTAAAAATTATGTTCTCCTACATGTATATATGTATGGTCAGACTCCGTGAATGAAGATTTGGGCAGGGCTCTCCCCACATGGGTGTGCCCTTCCAGTCTGCACAGTGGATGTTTTAGGTGAGGCACAGCGTGCGCAGAACTGGCCCCACCATTTAAGTCCTGAGGTCCATCTGCCACGGCTGAGCAAGCTTGGACAGTGACTGTGAAGTCCCAGGACTGTCACAGCACCCGGTACTAACCGGGGGCTGACCCTGCTCAGCATCCGAGATCTGATGGGATCGGATGGCAGGGAGGCATTGAACTGCCAGGGGACAGTCCCACTGAGACTTGAACTCAGGTCCTTGGGATTCAGGGTCCAGAGTGCTATCCATTACACCATGGGACTGCCCCTTTCTCCTATGTGTAGCAAACAGAAATGTTGTTTCAAACATGAGGGAAATTAATAAGGTTAATGTATGAGCTTAGGACTCCTTTAGATGATGATATGCCATGTTTACTGAGGATAGGGATGTCTAGGAAGATACCTTATTAAGAACTGCAGCTAGAGTTTGTTTAATGCTTAAGCTGAAAAAATACCAGGTAAAAAAATTCTGGACCAAAAAAAAAAAAACAAACCCCAAACACTATATATATTTTAACATTTAAGAAAATCCAATATTTTAACATAAAAACTCAGCGAGTCAGAGACTCTTCACCTTTTTGTGGTACACACCCCCTCCCCTGTCCACAACTGAATTCTTGACTACTGCTATACTTAAAGTACCTAAAATATGAAGCTTTAGGATCTGAGGCTTAATCTTTCTAAAGTGAGATTTTTTGGGATGTTTTCAGACCATTTTCCAAGCCTGTATGCAGGCTTTGGAAAACAACAATTTATTTTCAGTTATTTTAATTGTTGCCTACTGGAGAACCCATTTTCTTAAAACAACAGGGTTTTAATTTTAGAGAAGTTCTTTACCTTGTATTTCCCAAGTCTGCGTGACCAAGGCCTATCATGCTAACAGATGTGGGCCATTGTAAGCAGATAGAGATGTTATTGGATGCACTTGGTACAGAGGATCCTCCTGTGATTCCTGGAGTTATCTTGGAACCATTCTTTACCTTGGGTCAAATATTTCAACTAATTGTTTTTTTCCATTTTTCCTCACAAAATATTTCTGGAAATGCAGATCAGTTAAAAGAAAGAAGTCAATGCATTGAATATTAACACACATCATATTATTGGTATTATCCTAGGCTATATTTATTTGGAAGGTCAACTCATTACTAGTTGAAATGTTAATATAGCAGTATTAAGCAAGAGGCTTCAAGGGTAATACCACAATTTCTGATTAATAACAGTGCTACTAATGTGCCTTAATTAACTACAATATGTGGTTCCTATGGCTTTAAGGTCTGACTAGTTAAGCAATTTTTTGCCAGTAAGGTCCAAGGCAGTTCCTGTTATAAATTTAATTCATTAAAATGCTACACTTAATGAGGAAAAGGTTATTTCACAGAATTCAGTCTGAGTGCACATATTAGCTTTAGCAACTGATAAACCTCTTCTAATCTTGCAACAACTTTTTAACATTAAATTCTCTGCAATATATTTCTCCTCTGTAGTTTCTATCAAAGGTAAATCCAGAGGCAAATCAGGAGTAAATGAGAAACACACATGTGCATCTCCCTTTTCTGCTAGAGGGCCTCTAGAGACTCCTTTTGAAAGCAGTATTTGAAAGCAGTAGTATGTATGGTTGAGCAGGAGGAGAAAGTAATGCTTTCCTCTTGTTGTTTATTTGATCATCTAGAAGATAAGATATTTGTGCATATACATTTCAGTGGGAAAAATTTATAGTGTTAGAGAGTCTAAAATGTTATAAGAGCATAAAAGATTAGATAAATTTGAAAGCCAAGAACTACTGATATGTCTATTCAGGCAAGAGAAAATTAATATGATTATTTATTAGTTCTGTGCGTAATATATGTCATAGAATTTGACCCAGCAACTCCTGGATCAAGAAAGGCTGAAGTATCTAAACCCTGTTCCTTCTCTCTTTGTCCCAGTATGTCAACAACTGCCACAATTTTCCTCTGGTTTTTGAAAATCTTATTTTAAAATAGAACTAATTAAACCAAAGTAAGAATAAATCTGGTCCATTTACCAGAGAAGAAACTCAGGCTCAAATAAAAGAAATGAATTTCACTACAAAGGAAATCTGTAACACAGACAGGATTTGTAGGAGAGAAGAGTGTTAAGGGAAAACACGGGCTAGTTGACTTTTTCTAGCCTAACTGTTGGTTCGATACTGTTTTGGACGCTTGACAGGTAGGAGAAGCTTGGTCCTCCAGTCCTCGGCACAACCACAGTTCTGGTAGGATGCCAATAAGAGGTTTCTTGTTTCTAAATCAGAGTTAATCTTTTATGTAATTTCATTATCGTGCCCTGATGAGGATCAGAGTCTTCAGATTAACTTTTGTGTTTAGCCAACGTGATGCATGAAGTGCTCAGCAAATATACTTCAGCTCAGTGATATAGCTCCAGGGGAAGTCTAGTCTGTTCTGGACCAGTCGGAATTTCATGATTCCTGTAGGCTTTTCAATATAGGATGAGATAATTGGATAAGTAAAATGGCTAGAGAATGAGATACATGGTCCCTTTCCCAATGACAGATGGAAAAGTATCTTTCTGGCATCGAAATACATTTGTGCATAAGGAATCTAAGTCCAGAAATGCTCTCAGGCTATGAACCAATCTGACTTTTGGGAGCAGAGCTTGTCAATGCATACAAATGTGACAATACCATCAAACCACTGCTTTCCTTCCTATCTCTAGAACCCCTTTGGATAGGTTTAAACTTAACAAGTTGCTTCAAAGCCACTTACTGATTTTAGCTAGACAGTAAGACAACTGGATTACAGAGAGCTGGGGTCTGCCATAATGGATTTTCACACAGATTGCCAACAGAACCAGGTGGTCAGTCCCTGAACTGGGCAGTAGAAATATGTCTCTATCTCCTCCAACTTGTTGGATGCTGACCACAATCACATAAGACCTTGATTGCTATCCAAATGGCTTCCTTATAGTAACACTACATGAGTATTTTGAAGGAGACAAGGAGAAACTGAAATCCCTATGTAGCTAGGTAAATGTATAACTTTATCTAGCTTGCAAACATTTGGCATCTGCTTGATCTTCATACACAGCTCAGTTCTGACATTCATGAGACTAGCTCTGAGGCCATAGGAAGCCAAATAACAGTAAAAGATAGACAAGGTAATGCTCTACCCTGCCCCCCTGCCCAAGCGATTCCAAATTTAGAGGTTATTCTTCTATTTCCCTTGTGTTACCAACCATACCTTAGTCAGTGCCACTCTATTTGCTGCTTTTCAATACTAAAAGAGGTCTTATAAGAAAGATGGAAACAATTTTCAGTAGAGGCAGTTTCAATAGGACAAGAAATAATGTTTTTTAAACTAAAGGAGAGTAGATTCAGACCAGATGTAAGGAAGAAATATCTAAGAGTGTGGTGAAAACACTTGAACAGGTTGTCCAGAGACATCATAGATACTTCATCCCTGGAAACTTTCAAGGTCAGGTTGCACATGGTTCTGAGCAATGTAATCTAGTTGAAGATGTCCCTGGTCATTGCAGGAAGGTTGAATTAGATGATCTTTAAAGGTCCCTTCCAACCCAAACCATGCTATGATTCTGTGATTCTGTTTCTCAGATGTCTTTGGTTCTGAGTGGTGCATGGAAAATAGATGAACTTTAATATGATTGCCTTTACATGAGATATTGATTCAACTGATTATAGATTGCACAGTGGAAGAGAGCTTCCTGACACTCCTAAAGAGCAAATGGTCATATTTCAAAACAGTATTTTGGTGTCTGCAATTGCACCTCCAGGCATAACTTTTAGCTCCAGTAGAAACTAAAGATATATTTCTGAAAGATCTTACTGATACTGAAATATCTTGAAAAGTGTGGTTTTCTGGGGCAACAAACATTGTTCCTCTTTCCTCTGCTATACAATTAGCAACCTGTAAAGCCAGTAGTTGACAAGGAGTGCAATCTCTGAGACAGATGGCCTGCTTATTGTGTTGTTTCTTTCCTCCTAATTTCCTCCTCAGGCTAATTTGGCCCAGATGTCTTTTTGAGAGTTCCTTTGAGAGATGCTTGCTCTCTTGTTTAAGCTCCAAGAGTTTTCTTAGAGTGAAAAGGCTGGGATAAAGTGTGAATAGGGAAAGGCAAGAAAAGAGGATAATTTCTAAAAATATGTTTAAAGTTTTGTGTTTTCTATACCACTGTGACAGCACTAAGAGGAGGGCTAAAATTCATTGATGTTGCTCCAGTCATGTCCTCTCTCCTGTGTCCACATCCCTTTGCTATTCAGAGTCCTTCAAAGAAACATACTCTCATGTAGTGGACCGCTGGGTGGAAACTAATCATTTTTGTAGGTATAAATTCATAAGTGAGGAACAGCAAGACAGGTGGTGATAAAACATGTATACAAGAGAGGATGTTTATGCAGGCAGTATGCTCAGATTACTTACCTTGTAAAACAGAATTCAGATAGAGAAAAGGTGGTAGGTAAGAGAAAATGTGTCCTTATATTGCAGCATTCTCTCAAATCAAGATGAGAACTGCAATAAATTAAAAACAAACCTTCCCAAAACCACCATCAGACACTGAGCCACATTTTTAAAATGATTGATAAACAATTACAAAGCTGCTGTCACACCTCTAGCATCATAATTCAATATTTGCCTAGAGTATTGTTTAAACCACTGGTTAGCATCAAGAAAAATAAATTATTCTTGATTCTCATATGGCACTGAATTTTCTTCCTTTGCTTCATTTCTACCCAGAGTATTTTCCCTCAGCTGTTTGAACACTGGCTAAGAAGCCAAGCAAGTCTCTCATCTACAAGAAAGGAGTAGCTGTAAATCTCTGGGCTCTCTGGATGGGCAACTTAATTGCTCCTCACAGGTGCTGAATGCCCCAGGGAAACCCTGACTACTGAAGTGGATTTAGAACCAGCCTTCTGATAAAAATATTGACAACTTCTTCCAGAAAAGCATGCAAAGAAACATGACATTTTGGAACTAATATTTATTGCTCAACAACATCTGGCAAATTGTTCTCAGCTGATTTGGCTGGCTGCTTTGCCTTAGAAATCAATAGCAGATTGGAGATATTTCATTCCATCTATTAGGCGTAATAAAAAAAGAAAATCATTAAAGCCAGAGACT
Organism: Sakesphorus luctuosus; assembly: GCA_013396695.1. NCBI lineage: Eukaryota > Metazoa > Chordata > Aves > Passeriformes > Thamnophilidae > Sakesphorus > Sakesphorus luctuosus. The sequence continues at coordinate 115,012 of VWZD01002254.1, read as the reverse complement.
GGCTAAAAACCTGATTTGAATGTGGGTGCTATTCCATAAGCAAAGTTAAAATCCAAACATTACATGTCTGTAATCCATGTCTGGTTTCTACAGTAGGTGATGAAATATATTCAGTCATCCCCTGTGCAGCTGCTGTTGTAATTCTGGAAACTATTGGGGAATTAATTGCATTAGTTTGTTAATATGTTTTCATATTATAGCACCTCACAACACAACTAGCACACAAAGACATCGGGGCAGCACCAATGAAAAGACTACACCAAAAACATACTATATGTGAGCTGTCAAAAGTTCCAGGGAAATGCATGATAGCAAAGAAGAGGAGGGACCCTAATACTTCTTGCACAAGTTTACCCAGAGCCCAAAACCACTTTTATTTGAATCTGTGTGCTGGTTTAGAGGTAAACCAGCAGGAGAAACGAGCTCAAGGCAAGAGAGATTATAAGTCAGAGCTACAATTTAATAAAAATAATAATAATAATACAGTAAATACACTGACACAAAGGGAAATTGCTTTCAACTCCCAAAACCCAGCAGTATAACCCAGTGCCCTCGGGTACAAACCCAAAGGGGTTTGTTAGCCCTTGTGCTGAGATCCCCATGGTTCCCCCAAGTCCAAAGCAAAAAGAAGTGAAAAACCTGTTGGTGCACATGATGGCTGAAGTCTGGTCAAGAGTGGTGGTGCCCTCCTGTCAAGGTCCTGCTGCTCTTCTGGATCTGATGAGAGGTTCCTGAGGTCTTCTTACCCACCCCTTATGTACCCTCAGGGAGCATCCAGTCCCTCCCCCAGGGCGGGGACTCACACAATGGGTGATTAACTCTGTGAGTCATGGGGTATTTTTGAACTGTTGATGGCCCATTAGCACCTACGCCTCCTCAGGCTGGGAGTAGAGATGCTAACGACTCCCTGGGCAGCTGCTGCAAATGGGCCATTGACCTTGGGAATGAATAGATGGGGGTAGAATACACATCTTTGATCACCCCCACTCAGTGACAACTGGTCCCACCTGCTGAACTAGGACAATCTGGTAAAAAGATGACCCTGAGATTAACTCAGTGGGTTAAAACTTGCTTGTAATAATGCCAAGGTCATGGGTTCAATTCTACGTGTGGGCCATTGACTTAAGAGTTGGACTCGATGATCCTTGTGGGTACCCTCCAACTCAGAACAGTCTGTGTTTCTGTGAGGCTGAGTAATAAGGCTTCTTCTTTCCAGTTAAAAGAATGAATCTAGTAGAGTTGTTTGACAGAAAAAAAAGAAAAAAATCCTATCAAAGCCCTAGGTTTTACCTTCTCAAAGCTCAGAAGACCACTACTTTGATAACGGCATTATCACAGAATTTTTTCATACATACTACTCTGGATATTGTGAATGGGAAAGCAAAGGTTTCACAAAAAACTTCTGCTTAAATAGCCAAAGAAACTTTTCCTTCCACTGAGAAGGAATAAAATTGTAGGGGAAAATTTATTTATCCAAAGCAGATATATCAAATACTTCATAATGTTAAATCCCTGTGATTTCTGCTATAAGCAGGAGGCTTGGAGTCGGGCTGAAGTTCTTCTCCATCTTCAGCTACTTTGATATTTGATTGACTCTTAGATACCTTGTGCCTGAATAGTCAGGATTTAAGATCTGTGTTCACCCTTAATCCTATAATTGTCTTGGACATTAGAGGGAAAGGGCTACATCTGATTTATCTTGATCTTAATTCACTCCTTGAATTTGGTCTTTGGAATTAAAGCTCTTATACCTGTCCTCCATTTCTTTACAGAACAATTTTCCTGAAGAAACATCAAACTTACAAAGGTCTGAAACTTAGATAACACTAACTCATCCAACTTCTTAGGGACATCAGACCTATTTGTTTCAGGGAGCTTTTCAGAAGCAGTTCCTCGAATCTTAGGAAAGTGAAAATGGTGAAAGGCCACTGTGGTGACCAAGGATCAGAATGGACAGCAGAAAAATTAGTTGGCATACTGATAACTCTCAGTTAACTCAAGATTCAAACTGCACTATAGTGAAAAGATTTTATCACTTGATATAGCCTTATCTTGAGTTCTGTTTGCATTTCAATATAAAGTAGATGCAGACTGAGTGGTGTTCTGTGAGTTTGTATAATAGGTCATTTGTTTCCTTGCTCCTGAAACCTCATATTTTTTCAATGATAAAAGTATTAAATCTTTCCTGAAAAAAAGAGAGATATGGAAATGGGGAATAGACCAAAGGCTTGAATGAAAGAGGCTGTGATTTTTTTTTCATATTCAATTACCATGAAGATATACTGGGTGTTAGGTTGCAATTTTATTTATGTCCTGACCTGTTATTAAAAGTATATGATTAACACCTGCACTGTGTAAAATAATATGTGAGTGTGCCTTTACTATAAATTCAGTCAGTATAACTAACCAAACAAAAATCACTAAATAAGCCATATGCTACAGTGAAGTCATCATAGTCCATACAAGTGTCCTATGCCATCAACTGTCCATTCTGTTCTCTTCCAGTCTAAATTAAAATCAATGAAAAAGTAGCTTCAAAGGAACCTTTATCCTTTTACATGTTTTGATCACTGTTGGAGTTCTTAGTCTTAACTGTTGTTAAAGCTCATTGATTGCAGTCCTTCAGCTGACAAAAAAGGCAACCCCTTAGACAGGGAATCTGCTTTATTAGGGCTCCTATCTAATATTTTTACCTGAACATTTACATTCTTCACCAGTGCTGCCCTTCAGAGCTCTCTTCTGAGTCTGAACACAGAGTACAACTTGTGTTCCTGAGCAGAGCCTTTGTGCACTTTGCGCTTATTCTGGTAAACGCAATTAGAATGGATTTTCAAAATTAATTCAAAATTATTTATTTTCAGCATAAGAAACCTTAGAAAGTCCCTGTGAGATGTTGGCTGGAAGAAGATTACAGACAGTAACTGGTGTCTAAACTGGAAAACACGTAGACTTAAAAGTACTTCCTATTTTTTAAGTGTAAGGAAAGGGAAAACATCTGGAAATGTTGAAACTATTGAGAAAGGATGTTATCAAACTCAGTAGAGTCCCTACATTCAGTATCTTTTTACTATTTATGTGTTTCTAAAGGATGTTGAAAGATGCTACAAGTGTCTGTCTTTTTATCAGACAGTCTACTAAATTAGCCAGAGGTGAGATGAATCCAAAGAAGACTGCCTTCAAAGGATGTTCAATATCTTCATACTACTTTGGATATTAAAAAAAAAGAAAAAAAAAAGATGAAAAAAAAAAGACAGGGAAGGGACAAAGAATGCAGAAGAATCAGCAGAAGTAGAGGGACTTCACGGAGAAACTCATCACCTTCCAAAAGACCCTGTCACAGACAGGTTCTGAAACTTTGGCATGAGTTATATTCATTTGCAGTTCATGCTGGTGAAGTTTGGCTGTGGATCTGAAAAACTGCTGAGTTTGCTCTGAAATTTTTGAATTCACCAGCCCAATATATCAAACCCTACTGACAAAATTTTGCTTGTGCTTTGGCCTACCAGTGGGGGAAGGCTTGACTCCACCTTCTAAGCCTCTGGAAAAACGTTTGTTTTGCTCTGATGTTAATCTTCTCACTGTTATTGTGGCAGTAAATCAAGTAGCCCAGGAAGAAATTGGCAGCATGCTCAACAACAGGTGATAGTCACAGCCCTAAGAGGACAGTGGCTTACTTTTGAGGTGATTCACAACAGCATATTCACACTTAGGTTATAAGCGTTTTGAGATGCACGCCATCTGTTCCTGCATGCCTTGTCCACACTTGAGAAACTACTGTCATAACAATAGTTATAAGAATAATGGATGATTAAATCCATTAAGCTAGACCTTTCAACAGTGTCAGTCAAAGCAATAAAGCCCCAAAGAAAAAGCAGCTTTCAGCCCTCTTCATGTCTTGAAGATTTCAGGTTGAGGCTCACAGTGGTTCTCAAAATAATAATCCCACCTGTCAACTTATTTGTTCCACTAGTTTAGACTCTGGCAGGTCATCTTGTCTCAAATACAACTCTAAAAATGTTTAAAAATTCAGCCAAGAAAGTGATTTTTATTTTTCAAGCCCCTTTGTCCTTTTCACCATTTCAAATCATGAGGCTTTAGAACTGCTGAAAAAAATCAGTTTTCAGTTGGGCAAGGGGAAAGTACCTTACTGTCCACCAGAGTCCAGTATCATTAAGCCTTACAACATCAGGCAAAAGTCACTATTTGTAGTTGTGAGAGTCTTCTAGAAACATTTCTCTCCCCAAAAAATCTTGAAAGGTTTAGAATGAAAACTTTAATTAGACTGACATTTCCTAGGCAACTGTACTTTGGCAACCCTTGAGTGCAAACAAAATACCCAAAGCCAAAAACAAACAAAAAAAAAGAAATTTGAATTTAGTGGGTGAAATTAATTTTTCTATTTCCTTTTTTATTTTGTTGTGTTTTGAAGAGAGAAACAAACACCAAATCATGATAACTTCCAATTTTTGAGATAACACCTGCTTGGAATTATACCAGCCCTGATCAAATTAGGGGTCTGCCTCTTATTTAAATACGTTCTTCTATCCCAGGAACAATATGTACTTTTTTCTTCCAATTTTATTCTTTGCTGGTAGCATGTGGCAATAGAAACAAATCAAATCAGCTCACTTTATGCCAAGTCTAAAGAACTAATTGCTTTCAGTAATACACCTACACTTCCAGAGTTTAAAAAAGAGGAAAAAACCCCTAAATTGTTGGTCCCATGACTTATAAAGCTCTAGAGCACTTATTTTGTTCATTAAGAAGCAGTCAAACCTGTAAAGATAATCAAGCCATTGTTAAAGAAAAAAACCCACTTAGTTACTAAATGATGCAGTTGTAAAGGAAATTATAATAGGCAGTCAAATGTTGTGCAGATTTTGAAAGCCAGGGAAGATTGTGCTGGAAACTCCTACCCACTCTGCAACCACACCTTCACTTGTTGAGACATAGACTGAATTCCATATTCATACCCACCAAGATTCTTGAGGTCTAAAATTCAAACACAACACAGTGGATTTAGGTACAACAAAAAAGAGATGATAAAGTATTCCCTATATTCTTAAATTCTGGTGGAGAAAATGAATGACTATCTGAGTTGAGACAGTTAGCAAACTTGGTAAGGAGTTGAGAAAGGCAAATTCTGTGATCTTCTATCCATGTACTGCTCTAGTTGATACATAAATCAGAAATCCGTTTACTTGGATGGCAACTTCCCTTCCTTGACTAGCTCAGGAGTAGGGGAAATGTAAAATGTAACAGAACCAGCTTGGTCTCCCTTCACCCAATTGTGCTAGTGAGTGAGTTAGGATCAGCCTAGCTCAGGCTGTGCTCAGACCAAGTTCAGTGATTTTCAGCAGTCAGTATGTTTCACATTGATACTTTGATATCAGGGAGCAAAGTGCCAACGGACAGTGTCTGAGTAAGTCTCAGACCACAGGCAATAGACTCTGTGATGTGTTCTGCCTTTTCCAAACAGCTAGTTCAGAAGGTAAAGGACTATTGGAGTAGATGGCTACAAAGTATTGTAATTTTCTTTTTTGGACTGTACTAAAATGAGAAGAGATCAAAAGCATTCATAGCACAAAGATAATTCCTTTAGCAACTACTTAATCCTGCAGTTTATTTCAATCTCCTCCACTTACTTATCCTAAAAATAAAACCTGCATTTTTTCTGAAAATTGTCTTCTTGTCATTGCTTATTCACTTTTCACTCCATTTTAACCTCAGCTCTAACTTTGACTCAGGTCAAATATAATACTTAGTGCTTAGGAACTGATTTTAGTTTGAAGTCTCAATCTGCTTTGCAAACGTTGACAAATTCAGTCCATTCTATTTCCAAAAGTCAAGTGCTGTTTGAGGAGTTAAGTTACTGACAGAGCCTGGAAGTGAAAACTGCTGCAATCACTTTCAGGACCCATATCTTCAACAAAAGACAATCTAGTTCTGAGCCTTTTTCTGTTTGGGTTTTGGTTAGGGGATTTTTTTTAATGAATATAAGTTACATTGTGCTATGCAGGAACAAAACTGAGCTAAATCACCTTTTATGCTGCTCTTGTAACTGAAGTGAAACTGCATATCAGTGCCAATCAGAAACTGTTCAATAGTAGTTCAGTGGTAAAATTCTGTCTTGTCTGTTCTAGAATGTTTTGATTTTGGTTTGATTTTTTTTCTATAAAAAGAATCTTGAAGTGATTTCATGTCAAAATACAGTATTTAATTTTGATTTTCTCATTTGGTTCTCTGCTGTCCCTTTTCACTTTTGGAGAAAAGTGGATATATTTAAAATAGATGTTAGCTCAGAAATACAAATTATTAAGATCTAGTAGTTAAACAACTGGTTTTAAGACAGACCTTTTGACGTTTTAGTATTGATTTGTTTGGGATTTTTTTGATACTGTTTCATTTCAAAATTCATAATTTATGCAAACGAGGGCAACAGAATTGAGATGTCCTTTAAAATACAAATTCTATTTTTGTGAAGACCATGAGGCCATTTAATTTTAAGAGAGTCTTGCAGTCAGGTGCAAGAACAAGCTTCCATGTGCTCTGCCTGTTGTGATTCTAAACACATTTATAATCCTGCACATGCTGTCTCCATTTTCAGACAGAGTCTGAACAGCCTTGATGATATCCCTAACACAAAAGGAACAGAGACAGGGCGGGAAGTGATGGAAATCAGATATGAAAGTGTACATTTTTTTTTCTCCTTCAAGTTAATGAAACAACTGACTTGTCTTCTACAGGCCATGTTAGGATTTTCCAAAGGTATGTACTGGATGGTATGTGATCCTGTACATAGAACCACTACAGAAGGTGATGCATGCGCAAGAGTGATGTTTCCATTGGCATATGCTAAAACTCTCTGAGCTGCTATAAAGAAAATATTTCTTTCTACATTTTTTTTTAAATTTTCAGTTGATTTACTTTTAAAACATGAATTTAAACTTCTAATAATAACAATTTTATTTAAAAAATAATGTTACAAATTTTGTACAACAGCATTCGGTTTTATAGAGATTTGTCAAATGTACATGATTTTAATGAATTAAAATACATGCAATGAACCAAACTAGTTCAGGTCCAGCTCTCATTTAGAGGTGATAAAAAAGCATTGAAATGGATCCCATTTAGCAGAAGTGTTCAGTCTCTGAAACTCTTCCTACCTTAGGTAGGAGTTATGTTGTTCCATTCCCTAACAATTCCTACAAAATTGAAATCTTGATTACTGTGTCAAAGACTGTGCCAAAATACCAGTTGTCAACAAAAAGGAGGGAGATCACTTCAATTCCTTATTGGAATATGATGGCTGGTTGGTACAAAAACAACATAGTACATTTGCTCAGTCAAAAATGAGTAAAGGATCTCCAGGGCACACTGTCTTAAAAAAGAATATAACTTGACAATGTGACTGGTAAATATGAAAATAAACAGGCATGTCAGCCAGCTGAGACATTTCTGGAAGCAAGTGGGTCAGCACCAAAACATATGGGATCAATCTTAAGCAGGAGGTATTTATAATCAAGTAAGAGTTGAGCTTCACAGTACCTCCCATGTTCACCAGGGATCACAGTGTGACTGGAACTGACACACTGATTTTTAGCAGTTGCATAATGCAGAGTGCACCAAAATACAGCAGGTACAGTTATGTGTGGGAAGCCTGAATGCAAAACTAAATGGTGTGATTTTTTTTCCGAAGTGCTGAATACTCACAGATGTCCTGAGACTCAATGATGTTTAAAAACTTGGAGCAGATAATGAAAGCACCTGGTATTATAGGCAGAGAAGCGGATGCTAGTTTTCTAAAAATATCTCTGATACTTCTGCTGACATATTTGGAATAGGGAAAAAATACATATGGGGCACTCCCTTACAAGTACCTAAAAAGATTTGCACATGAGAGTATGTCAGAGATTTTCTGCCCAAGTCCACTTTATCTACAGTCAGACTCCCCAGGGTTAATTTTCTTTTACATCAGCAGCTTTAAAATCAGAATAGCCATTTCTTATTTAAATTTTTATCCAGTTTGGAGTCACTGCAAAGCTAATTTTTAAAGGTCATGGTTTATCAGATTAGCATCATGTGCACGCAGTCAGACATGAGGTATCCACACTTAGGAAAAGTGAAGGATTCTTTTTTAATCCTGACCCTGACACGTCATTAATGCCAGCTAGAGACCAAGTAATGCTCAGGCAGTGAGGAGCAGAAGCCACAAAAGTGCACAGACTTGAAAGAATTTATGGCCTAATGCAAGACTCATTTTAGTGCTGAAAAGCTATTTAACAAAAATAAAATTAAAAGACCAAAGTCTGAAAAAACCCAAGAGTAAGGAAGCATGCAAGGAGAATAAAAAATGTTCACTCGCAGGTAGAAGACCACAAACAGGGGATTTGTATTCAGGTAGCAAAAAGGAATAGACAAATTTCTAAATAATAAATAGGAAAACAAGTGTGACTATTTCCTTTTTGTGGTGTTCTGGGACACAGAAACAGGCATATCCACTGAGCTCATCACCCTACAGAATGATTGGTAGCTTATATGCCAATTTGGAATTTGAGAGCTTATACTTTCAGTATAAATCCCTGTGCAAATGTTCAGTGCTGCTCATAACGCCCTTTAATATCTGTCAGATTTTGTTCAGATATTAGGCTAGTGATATGAATATCTGAGGCTCTCTTTTGGGTGCCCTCACTCTGAGAACAATAAAGCATGGAATGGCAGCAACATTGCCCACAGATATGCCCAGGGTCTTTGGGAGCAGATCACTAACACAGGCTGGATGGAGTGGTGCTTCCCTTTGCAGAGAACAGTGCTTTGGATGGTGGAGATAAACTTTAGTTCCTTCTTGTTTTCTGTACTCCCAAAACACTATTCCTGTTGACACAGTAAATAGTATTTCCATATAATTAATAGAGAAAGATTACCTAAAAATAAAAAATAGCTTTCTCATTCAAGAAATTTTTAAAAGTTCTTTCTCTATGGGATCTTAGTATTGGGTTTCTCAGAGGCAATCCTAATCTCAATACTTTGAGAGATATCCAGATAACTTCAGCCCCCAAAAGAAAAATTCCTTGCTATCAACACAACATGAATAAAAAGTCTGGAGATGAAGGGAAGCCCCATTAGAAGAGTTTGATTTTAATAAGAGGATGATGAAGTTAATTAAAGCTCAATGTCCATGAGCAAAAAGAAGAGAGAGCTTTGGGGTTTTTCCTTTCACTTTGCTCCAGCTGTTCTTATCTCCAAGCCAAATACAAGAGCCAAAATTATACAAGCTGGCAGCTTTTTTATAGCAAGGGGATCATCTGTTAAACGATGAGGTTGGCTTTGTTTTGCCATAATAAGATGGAGAGTATAGTTTTGAAGTTTTCAGCAGGAATTTAGCCAAAGAGCTCTCATTGCTTTTTTAGCCTCTCTCTTTATTTTCCTGCCCATAAATTATACAATGAATTCCCTCTCCCTCAGAGCTACTCTCATGTATGGAGTTAGTCACCAGTTTCTCCACTTCCTGTACCAACTTTAACCTTTCTAAGCATTTTGTGAGTTCTGTGCTTTCATTAATAAGGTGATTATATTTTTTTTTAAATCTGTTTGTGTCCTAGAAAATAGGCATTTGTGCATACAAATTAGCTAATAATTGGACAGGTCTTTATAGGTGCTAAGATCCAAAATTTAATGGGAACATTATGAATTTTTCATCATTTCAACTATTATTAATACTTTTCAGGTCACCACTTTCCAGAGATTCAGACCAAGAGCCTCAAAACACAGAATTTAACTATTGTCTAAATTCTAGACTATTCAGACTAGTGAATTTGCACGTAGGCCCAACCCTCACAGGCATCCTTAGTGATTGTCTGTTGATTCACAAACTTGTCTTTTTTCTGAAATAAGTCCTTCAGAGAATTATCGCACACAAGGTGTCATTCCTGTGGATAGTGGTGTTGTCAGTAGAAACTGGATTCGTTATTTGCAAAAAGCAAATACAGACTAGGGAGAGACATTGATTATTTCATAGTTGCACAAGCCTGGGTGCCCCTTGATATTCTACAGATCAAGCACACTAAATATGAAAACGTTTTACTATTTATACATTTTAGCAAACAAGGGAATTAGTGTTCATTAAATACAAATTACATAGTTCTCTTACTAATTAGTGTTCTGTCTTCTATTGGTTAATGATTGTCCTGTTTCTCATGCTAATTAGTCAGCATGCTCAGCCTTTCTCTTCTTTTGGTCAATGGGTTTCTTTTGTCAGTGGTCCATGAGTCAGTGGTCGCAATCTCCCCCTGTCAGAATTACCTTTCACCTAGACAGAGCTGATTCAGCACAATTGCTGAGTTGGCTTTATTATTTTCTTCCTTTCCTTGGGTTGTGGCCCATACATTTTGCATTTTTTGTGTTCACCATCAGTGGGCATCCTTCTTCCCAAGCTTTGTTAACCTCCCACTAGGTCTGAGATCACTGGAGCATGTCCAGCCCTAAACTGTAACATGGCAATTCTACCAAGAATTACTTTGTTTTCCTAACACATGGACATCTCTTAGACCTTGTCATCTGCTATCTATTTCATGGAGCAGACCTCTCTTCTGTTGATTAGGTTTAAAAATATACAAAGATGAAACATTAAGGAACATCCCATTCTTTCTCATGAAAATTTTGCATATTTCACATTTGCAACAATGTGAACAGAACACATGTACCTAGCTGCCAGGTCAAGTATCTATGTACTGTCCCTTTAATTAAACTATACCACAAACAGGTTGGCATTGTTTGGAACTTTTAAACCACTATAATTTAAGATCTGGTTCTCAAAGTGGTGAGAATTTCTTGAAAAGGCTGAACATGCTGAGACTTATTTAACAGAAAGAAAATTAATATATTTACTGTCATCCTGCATGCTCTTGGCCCCAGAAACTGATTTGATGCTAAAAAATAATCCTCACTTCAGTGGACTTTCTGCTATTTCACTTCAAAATACACAAAGTAAATCAGGTCTATGGTCTGTCCTGCTATCTCTTCTCTCTTAATGAATAATCCTCTCCATCTATGCTTTGTTTGACCAAGACAGTTTCATCATAGGTTGGAATTCACAATCAGTACATCATTTTCCCACATTTACCTTTCCTGCTGATACACCTTATTTTCACACACTTAAATTTGAGGATATTCAAGTGCAAAAACCCTGTGCTGTAATCTCCAACAACTGCTGGGAGTAGCACTTCTACTGGCCTCTACTTTCAAATACAAACTATTCAACCAGCAGCTGTACAGCAAACAAATTAATTCATGAGGATTTCTAAGGTTTACACAGTGAGATACCTAATTCAGTCTTAATTAGGAGCATTCCTCAAGTTAGGAACAGGGAAGAAGAGAACTAGAAATTCCACTAAATTCTCTTCCTGCCGGTCCTCAGCTCCAATAAAAGTCAACAAAATGGCAAATTAACCTCAGACTAACAACAGAGTTGGAGGAATCTAGAGGAATAAGGAGATTCTAAAAAGATGGCAGCAGAGAAAGGTAACTTCTTGTAACCCCAGCTGTAACCAACCTAGCTAGCACATTAGTTTGCAGTACAACACAGAAAATCAAGCTCTTTCTCAACACCCCTTTAAATATTAGCTTGTTTACAGATGAAAGAAATGAATGGTGATATTGTGTAGGAAAAAGGAGATAACTTTAACTCACATAAACTACACTGGTATTGATTAGGTTTTGGGGAGAGGAATGACTAGTCAGCATGGGTGAAATGGCAAAATGACAGTCTGTGCACTAAATTTTCTGAACATTTGTACTTCTGAAGAAAGTCACTGAAAACAGAAAAAGTACTTTGCAGTGCTGAAACTATAAAAATAAATTAATCAAACCAACAACAAACTGTGCAGTATCCCAAGAGTTAGTTTGTTTGCCTAAACAAAAAGTTTTGACAAAGTACTAAAAGACAACGGTATAAATAAGGAAGGAGGGAGGTGTTCTTTCCACACCATCTTCACTCTGAGATTTTACACAAATCTCCTAGTTACCCTGTGGTTTTGTTTCCTCTTCTGTAAGACAGAGAGATCAATGAGACATAGATTCTGGAAGGCTACATCTCTGAGAGTTAATGAAGATAGTCTAAATAATAATACCTAATATCAGCGAAAGTCGAGTATTTCATCAAAAGCAACCCTGACTTTCAGCCAGGCCTCCACTTCACCTCACAAACCAAACATAATTAAAATCTGAAAACATGCTGAAAACATGACCCATTTGTAAAATGAAAAACAGGGAGTTTCTGGGTGCTTCTTAGGATATTCTTTTTTTATTTTTTCAAATGGTGAAGAAAAGTTTGAGACTGTGAGTATAATGCAATAAGGAATCCCAGAGTCAGGAACTAAATGGCCTCCACATCAATATTTATAATATATTACTAAGCCTATACCCTTGCTGATTTCACATCAATGTTCAACCTTTTCAATGATAAATAAATCATCTACCTTGAAGTACTGTGAAGTATTCCAGGCAGTTTATAAATAACTCCCTCCCTCAGATTCTCAGATCATACAACATCACCAGTAGAATCATTCCAGTATTGGATTTGGCTGGTAACCCCTGCCTCAAAGAACTAACAGAATCATTTTCATGGTAAACCAAAAGACTGATCAAGGAGATCAAGACAGAGGAAGCTGGATGATTATAAGCAGCTGGATTATAAATGAGTGGATTGGTTGTTCTTATATTTCTGTCAAAAGTTATTGATGATTCCTAAATTCTAACATTATGACAAAAGAGACTGTCATTCCATATCAAACTAAGGTGCTTACAGCTAATAATACTCTGAGAATGGCAATCCACAAGCAGAGAGGCAACCCCAGGTGGCATAACTTGTCATTTTGTGTTACATGTTCTTATTTCATTACCTGTATTAGAGAAATTGCAACCCTCCTTTTCCCCATATCCCCAGATTTGTATCAATTTCTGTCATAGTTCCAAAGATGCAGGGCTGCAAGATCAAATGGTGCTGCAAATCCACAATCCCACTCATTTTTTGCAAGGTTGTCCTTGACCTGTAACACATAAGGTATATTCAATTTACTTGAAGGAAGGAAGACAGTTTTAGGTATAGAGAACTGCATTTACAATGAGAAAGTAGATACAGCTCTGCTTTGTCCCACAGCTTTCTTCCCTACATAGAGCTGATAGAGCTTATGACAGTCACTGCAGACTGATGGCATCAACAGCATTTTTTAAGATCTTCAAGCAAACAGTACTCAATATTAAAGTAGTTAACATAAATAAGAGGTAATAAAGTAATAAATAAGAGGCGAGTAGTTCGTGGCAGAGCAGTGCTATCAACCTGAAAGCATTCCAGTTCCAGAGATGGAGTGCTATACATGGTGTAGTTAAAACACTGACCCAGGAAACAGAATAGGGCACAAGAACCCAGAGTCAGTTATGAGGATTCAGAGTAAGGTGCTTCCCATCTGTTACCTGTCATTATCTCTTTTAGGATAAGTATTGTCTTTTACTATGTGTTCACATCGGAGAGCCAATGGTATTTCACTTTAACATGTAGCCTCTTAATGCCTATATAAGAAATAGAAGCTTCAAGTCTTCTTATAGGTCCAAATAAGAAATGTATCAGCAAAAGTTATAAGAAAAACCTGCCCTGACAGGTATGTTTCCCGGAGAAAGAAATAAAGATGTCACTTTAGTATCTTTCATCAATGCCGAATTCCCTTGCGCTAAATTCATAACTTACAATGTGCTGTTCCAAGACAGTATGAATAATGAGATGGAGATTTTAGATATAAATGGAAGACTAGTATTTATTTTTGTCCTCAAAAAATGTAATAATAATCTCTTTCAAAGATAAATTGGAATGACTGGCCATCCATTGAGAACACCGTAATTGATTAATGCAATGAGAGATGTAGTAAGAGGAAGAATTCAACCATGATAAAAGAAGGTGCAGCCTAAGCAGGAAACATGGAATCAGCAGAAGAAACACATTAGAACATTATGCAGATTACTCTGATGAGGCTTGTAACTCTACCCAGAAATTTAAAAGATGGCGTGCATCAATTATTTTGAATTTTAGGAAGAAATTCTTTACTGTGACTGCACTGGAACAGGTTGTCCAGAGAAGTTGTGGATGCCCCATCTCTGGAATTGTTCAGGGCCAGATCAGATGGGGCTTTGAGGAACCTGGTCTGGTAGAAGGTGTCCCTGCCCAGGGCAAAGGGTTTGGAGCTTAGTGAGCTTTAAGATCCCTTCCAACCCAAAACATTCTGTGATTCTGTGATCTTATACTGCTTTTGAAATTAAACAGCTAAGTGATAAAAGTATAAACTCCATTCACTGCTAGTTGCTGAAGAGTTTAATCAATGTTTTACTAATATTACCATCTCTAACTGAACTGTTTGACTTCTCACAGTGAAATCAATAGACACTTTTAACCTCTAATACTAACTCTTTTCCTGGAGAGAAGTATTTTGAAATATATATATATGGTTCGTATTTCACTTTACAATTTTTTTTCTTCTCTAAGGACAAGAACATTTTAAGTTTGTACTATTGGCCAAGGAGAAGGGTAGGGCAAAGCCACGTAGCAGAATACTTTATCTGCCATTTGTTCTAAGAGTGTTGTCCTATAATCTTGGTTCATAACAATAGTATAAAAACCACCAAAATCTTTGGAGTTCAATTAGACTTACCTCTGCCATAAATGAAAAGTCTTTCTGATCAATACTGTTCAGTGGAAGACATATTCCTTCTCACTTCTCTGTGTTGAGAGGAATGTTCTTTGGTTTGGGGTTTTTTAATACTTTGACTAGATATTTTGGAGCTTTGTACGACTAATCCCAGGGCCAGCAGTGTGGAATGCACTGATTCAAGGCAGTTTCTTTTCAAATAATTATAAACGCTGAGAAAATGTTAATAACAGGAATTGAAAGCTCTTTTTCATCTTCCCACCTCCCTCTGCCTCAGGATATTCACTAGCTGCATCACTTTCCAGGTACCATTTCTTGTATTTGACTAAACTATTATAACAATCTTTTAATCCTTTGGATGTTTAAGCTCCTTCCCAAAGTCATTACCACATGCAAATACCAGGCTGGTTTTACTTTTACACTACAACTTGCATTTTGGATCAACTGTCAGTTGATCTCATGAGTTAATTAAAGGGTATGAAATGAATAGATTATTTTCATTTACTATGAATTCTTAATCAAGAATTCCTGACTGAGTTTGGAGTGTCTGAAAACTGCTACCACTTTGAAAGTTACCTTGCTGTCTGCCATGTGAAGGTAAAACCTACAAGATCCTTCAAGGCAAAGTTTATAGCATTGACCTGATTATATTTCATTATATAATCCTTCATCCAGGATGTCCTCTAACAACATAGACTGGGACACTTGCAGGAATATCCTTACTGCCTTCCTGGTCACATAATCTATTATATTTCTGAAATAAAGGTGTGAAGACCTGAACCTGGGAGCTGGGAAGTATTCCTGCATTGCATGGTTTAGATGTAAGCTGTCTAGACTGGTTTGACATGTAATAGCAAACCCAGCAGTGAGTCACCAGCTAGTTTTGACACAAAACTCAAACCACGATTATATGGTTTGGAATAAGAAATAAAGATCAGTGTTACTCCTTTTCATCACATTTATGTTAGAGTGCATATGATACCTACATAGGGACAGTGAGGTCATCAACGAGCTTCAAAGTCTAGCATGAAAGGCATAAGTCCTCACCACTTGATCTGAAGGAGCAAATCTGTTAGATGCACTAATATTAGGCTTTTATAGCTCACTAGGCCAACCTTTGGAAGCAGAGTCACATGCACTGAGTCAAAGAAACAAACAACCAAGCTCTGCTGATGCATTTCTACTAGCCATGTAGACTCACAGATTTTGTTCTGAAGAGCCAGATTTAATTTAGAAATAACTATGCCTGCTCTAAGGGATAGAACTTGGATATTCATGGTTCCTTCAATATTTAAAAGCTTTGGGAAATATTTGGTCTTCATGGTCAGAAAAGCAACCCACAGGAACTGTACATTCTACCTTTCACAATGTAGAATAGATGATACTTTCTGAACTTACATGAAGAACAGCAGTAGGTACTCTGCCTCTGCCTCATCCCTCAGCATTTTTCTCATCCCAGGACTAAATCTATTCTAAAATCACAGACCGCCATTTTGGCAGAAGTAGTGAATTGTGCCCACTGAACCCCTTTGCCAGAATGCAGAGTTCCCCTGGGACATGTGGAGTCCTCTGGCAGCAATGATGATCAATGCTGGTGGACCTCTGAAGACTTCTCTACACAAAACTCCAGTGTTGACCACTTTATCAATTAACCAGAAGGAGTTAAGATAGTGTCTTCTATGAAGAAGTGAGAGAATGTAAAACATCTGTTACCTTCTTTCTCAAGTTGCACATCGGCTTAACTCAATGTTCTTGCAAGAACGCACTTTATTCTTTTGGTGGGTCTTCTGATCCTATTTCAGACTGAGCTGTAACACCCTGGACTATAACTTCTAATTCCTCTACAGGCAGGAACCACTGCTTCAGCAATCAAACCCTTGTTTTTATTCCCATTGCACATATTCTGTGTCTGTAAAGTGAACACAAGGTAAGATCAGGCACTAATCCTGCAAGTTAAGACTTGAATTCCATTCTACATTTTGCCACTAGTTCATCTTATGAAACTTATGCTTGTTCCTTAACTACTCTTGTCATTACTTCCAAGTCAGCTTCTGTGTCACAAAGCTGACAGCCAGCCTGCCCAGCACTCAAAGCCCACACAGAGAGACTATAAATAACTGGGAAAATGACACTTTGAGTTCATTAAATGTTGGTCAAAGCTACCACCTTCTCTGTCTATGACCAAGGGCAGATTTAAATTGACATAAACAGTTCTGTTGTCTAGTATCACTTAACTTATGACACATTAACATGTGCTTTACATGTGTTTGTCCCTTCCTTAGCATGAATAATTCCATCATTTTAATGCCACAGGGAAGGGGAAGGTGTCCACATAAAACCAGCTGCTTGCTATGTACCAGTCACGCACATCTGATATTTTAGGAAGTCAACTGATTTCATATCCTTATTCTGGAAAAGATCTGTCTGTGTTTATTTATCACTGCCATAAGTAATGTATTGTTTTTCAGTCCAAATCCTGTTTATATAAGCAGGAAAAACAGACACACATAATGGAAGATTAAAAGTTCACATTTTAAGTTATCTGGAGACCTTATTGCAACCAACAAAAAGTCAAGAAACTGATAACTAAGAGCTGACACTCCATGTATCACGTTCTGTCAGGTTTTATTTTGTATGTGTGTGCATGTGTATGGGAGTGTCACTTTTCCTTTCTGTGCTTCTTTAATGTTAATTTTAAAATGGGACTCATATGCTGGAACAAAATTGAGATAGAAGAACATAAACACAAACTGACAGTGTCCTTATAAACAATAAAGGTACCACCTGAAGGCACCGTTTGCTGTAATTATCTTGACATGGTGCTGTGCATCTGTCTTCCAGGGTTACCTAACAGGACCTTTTTAACCACGGTGTCAAAGGCTTTCTCTTGCACTTCCCTGCTGCACTGGTATGATGCCATTGTGCCTCCACCTCACCCCACTTCGGTAACATGGCTGTCTCAGAGCAGACTGGTCACAGACCACAGGAAACAACAAAAGATCATTTGGGACATCATGAGACAGAGAGAGCATGAAACAATCTTCATTATTTCCTACTAAGATCCCAACCCAAAGGCCTCAGAATGCTTCAGAAATACCAAATAATTAAGCATCTTAGGAGCCTCTAAAAATAAAGGGATTATTTTGTACAGGTCCACAGCACTGTCATACTGGTATTATTCCTCCTCTACCAGAAGGCTACAGTCCACAGGGAAGGTGGAGTTCCCACCAGGGGCGTAGGAGCTCTGAGAGCAGAGAATATCCCCATCATTGCCTCCTGTGGCAAGAGGTCTCCCTTTCTAAGCAGTATGAATGACACAGCTTCCAGAGCAAAGTCCCAGTGGCCAAGGGTATACAAACACCATCAGTGGTAAAACTGACAGCAAACAATGAAGAAATTACTGTATAAGAATACCCTGCCTATCAAGGGTGATACAGACTCCTTGCAGTGACCCTCTTCTTTGTATTTTGATAGGCACTTACAGACACAGTCAGGCTGTCTGGGTATCTGTGGATAGGAAGACTTAACTAAAGCATAGATTTCAAAGTGAATAAAGCAGAAGAGGATTGACAAACTTGAAGTGATTAAATGACTCTGCTTGTTTTTTCTTACTCTTTTCCCAGTCTGCTGATCTTTCTGTGATATTCTCAAGTTTGGATTTGAAAACAAGGTTGTACTTAACTATTTCATGAGTGCAGTGCAGCAAAGAGTACACAAGGATTGATCTGCAAATTCAGCTTACCCTTTTCTTCTCTCTTTTCCTCCAAACACATTGATTCTAAATGCCACTGTGTTTCATTACAAAGTAATTTAATCTGTTTTCCGTGGCCACCTCTAGGATTCTTTTAGTCTTGCTTCTTTTTCATTTATCTGTCTTCACGTGAATAACATGGTTTAGAAATGTTATTCTTCAGATAATTTAGTTTGCATGTTTCAATGTGTAAATCCTTTTTTATTATAACAGAGACCTGGTTGGCATTTATAGTATTTTCCAATATATTTTCACGTACTAATTGAGATGTGAAGAATATTTTTTCAATTTTTTTCCAGGCAGCACAGAAGTGGTCCTGGAATTAAATATGATGAATGGCACACAGAAATATGACTTCAGGAAGGTAAAGGTGCCAGTAACTAAGATACTTTTTTTTCAAATAATACTCCTTCTACATCTGCAAATATGTGTGTCTTCTTTAATTTTTCCAAAATCAACATTTATTATATGAAAGACATTATGAGTCTTCAAAAGTGCTTAGGTTCATTCATGTTGCCATTCTTTACAAAGTATTTAAAATATTTTCATCTTCATCACAGCTTTCCTGAAGTCTGGCCCAAGGTACCTGGAAATGCGATTTTTTTTTTTGGATCCTGACTCCCAGAGACTGTTTAAAGCCATGGCAATTGCCTTACAGCACATGTGAGAGCCTTATACATCCACTGTGCTGTGGGAAGCAAGAAACGTGCTTGAAGTCCTGCTGGAGGACATAATAACTCAAGCTCTGGCTCTTATGATGTTATAGTGGAATGAGAAACATCCAGAGAAACATATAAAAGTAATCTGTGTGCAGGGGGTACAGGCAATGAAGCAGCTACTTGATAAGTATGGGGCTTGAATGTAAAGCAGGTATAAATAACTAACATATAAAAACATCTCCAAGCCAAAATACAAAACTAGCTCTTAAACATGGATTTCCACTGCTACCAATAAATAAATAAATAAATAAATAAACAAATAAACAAATAAATAAACAAAGAAATAAAAATAAATAAATAATTAGATAGATAGATAGATAGATAGATAGATAGATAGATAAATAAATAAATAAAGGCTAGGTGGATAGATAGATAAATAAATAAATAAATAAAAGAAGACAAAAGAGACTTGCAGAGTATCTACCCTTGACTATAAAGAAAGGGATAAAAATATCTTTATGTTTACTTTTCAAGATTGCAAAAGGTAATTGAAAAAGAAATGCATAGAATTTTCTAATAGTTCAAAAAGTGAGAGTAGCAGGGTGATTTCAGTAATGTATTTTCAACTTCCCTTACTCTGTTTGGGCATTATCCTTGAGAAAATTGCTACATTCTTGAGTTTGTTGTTCATTTAAAATTATTGCTCCATTATATTCCTTTCATGTATCCAATATTATGTTCTTGCACTGGATGAATACTAGTCTTGGAATTATAATCTATCTCCCCCAAAAGTTCATTAATATTTATTTAATTAATACTGTCTTCAGAAATATTCCTTCTTCTCAGCTATATATTTTTTAAAAGGAAAGCAAACCCAAATGGTCTAGCTGATCAAACTCAGTTGAAATACTATTCTATTTTCCTGGAATTCACATCTTTTTCAGAGTTTTCAAGAGTATTTTATTGCACTAAAAGACATAAGCAGTGTATCTTTTAATATTTCACAGGTGAAATATTGATGTTAAATTATAACACTGAAAGTGGTGTTGTTCGGTGATATTGAATGCTTGTTAGTCTATCATATAGAGTTTACTGTAGTGTACCTTACACTTGAAGATGGTTACAAGTGATGCCTGTACAATTTTGTGAAGATTCCTGAAATCATCTCATGTAGGTTACAAAAGCAGTCAGAGTGAACTATTGTTTCCTTACCCTCTATTTGTAATCCAGGAGCAGAAATGGGATTGCAACAGAATGGCTTATTTCTTTCCATTCAATCCTTTTAGCATCTTCCTTGCTAACTCTGTCATGCTATTTCATCATTGTCAGTGGCGTTTTTCACTGTGTAAAGCTGGTCTGAGTGGTACTTTAGATTGAGTGGCCACTTTAAGCTGTGACAGAGCTATGGCTGAGAATTCTTATTTGTGAAAATCTTAGAGTGTGCCCTTGTTCATACCTGCAAAAAAACTCAGAACACTGTAAAATCTGTGATGGAAATAACTCCTTACTCTGTGAAATTTGTGAAAAATTAAACCTTTCATAAATAATTGATTGCTGTTAGCTTTTTAAAAACAGGGCAGTTTCTCAAAGTTTCTAGTTTCAAACAGAAAGCTTCACTTTTGATTCAGGAAGAGTTGCCAAAATGTCCAGAGATAAGCCACCTAGTAGCTAACATGCTCTGCTGAGAATGTGAGACAAGTTCCAGGTCTTCTTCCAGAATCAAAGCATCATTAAATCTAGATAAATGTTTGAAATTTGTCTCTTGTATCTTATATTTTTAACTGCCAGATACAGAACAGGAAATTCAGATTTTAATAAGAATTATCTTATTGAAGTTGATTCAAGAAAAAGCAAAATATGAGGCCAAAACACTGCACTCAAGCAGAGCCTCTAGGAACTATGGTAATGCATGACTTCCATTCCATAAGTAAGGAAAGATATATGGTATTTTCTGCAAGGTGTTGGAGAAGTCACACATTTGGGAGCTGTGTAAAACACAGACAAAATCTACTGCTTGTTTACAGAGTGATGGATCTCAATTAAAGAGTATGGAAATTCATTTCTTTTAGAGGTCTTATGTGAAGATATGAACATGTCTCTTCTTCTAGCTCCCTATTTTTATGTCCTAAAACTGGGAAAAATATCTTCGTGTTTGGCTTCAAGATAAAAATGAAACTTCAGGAATAGCTGACGAAGGAAAGCGCACTTAGTCTATCGGTCACTCTATGGGTCTTTCATTGAAGAGAAAAACTGAAAGCTCAGAAGGAACATGTTTACCCTCTTGGCACTAGTACGATGTGTGTTTTGGGGCTAGCAAAGAACACTACCTTCTTCAGAGAGCAGTTTTGAGTTCTGGCAAAAACCATCCAATTTACCTAAGGCTGATCTAATGTTTGGGTTTGGATTTGGGTTTGGTTTGCTTCTTTTCTTTTTTTTTTTCTTAAGTGAACAGCAATGTGGATATGTTGAAAACAAAATTCTACTTTTTCCTGGTTGTTTTAATACTTCTCCCTCTGCTGGCCTTCTCTCAGCTTTCTTCTCTTTTTATTCTTTGAGCACAAGCCATTGCAAGAGCTGCTTTCTGTCTGGGGAGAACTGTTCAAAGCATAAACTACTTTGCACAGCTGTGTGGTGAGAGCCACAAGATGGTTCATAAATCCCCAAAGCAGACACACACAGGCTACTGCTTTAGTACAAAGCCCTGTGAAAAACAGCATGTGGCAGAACAGCCACAGGAAGGCACAAATAGCACCCAGAAGATCTGCAGCATAACAAGTTCAAGTAAAAAAGGTCATGCTGATTCAAGCAAGATGTGTAAACCTCTCTTACAAAATAACAAGCTGGGCTTTTGAGTCTCCTGGGGTTTCATGATGATTTGACTGGTAATGGTCAGAAATGATTCAAAAAAAAATCAACTTCAGCCAGAAAAATGACAGTCCATTGAAAGTGTTTTGCAGAAATGTGCCAGTTTGAACAAGTCTGCTAACAAAACTCACCGGTTCTCTGCCTCTTCTCTTTCTTTACTCATTTTCCCATTTTCTTGGATGCTCCCTGAAGGACTACCACACATAGCTCATATCTCCAGGGCCTTTAAACTTCTAGGATATCTGCCTCCCAGAATTGCTTCACACAATTATGCTCAGGAAACTTCCTTTCATCAGTGATGGGAAGAGTTTATTGGATAGGTCTGCCAGTTCTCCTGCCTAGGAGTGGGCTCCTTGGCGCCCTGAAAGCACCACTCAGGATGCAGCACAAGGAGCTCAGTGTTTCTGTGGCTCAGTCTGGCAACTGGCCAGGCACTTGTTGCTTCACGTGGCCCTGGCTATGTGACCACTGCAGCTTAGGGAGCCAATTACTCTGAGGGTACAGCAGTCCTCTATTCCTGTGACTTTATGTTGGAGCACTATGAAATTGGCCAGAAATAGCCTCATGTTGAGTGAGTAGGTTTCAAGAATTTGCAGAAGCATTTTTGAAATCAAATACTTTGGAATTTGATTTTACCAAGCATCTTTAACTTTTCTGAAGATGAAAACATTTCAAATAATGCAAAATTTATGAAGAACAGGAATATAGTTTTCCAAGCTACTATAATCTTTTCTAAAGGGATAGCTTAATAGGTTGTAGAAACAATTAGTTACTTTACTGCCCTATTGCTATGTCCCAGCCCACTGACACTTACTAAGAGAATAAAAACTTATATCAGCATTAAAGAGAATGAATGAATGCAAATAATCTTACTACTAACACAACACCTAGTTCTTTTCCTGTTGCATCAGTGAGACTGCCCTAGGACTGTCCTCAGCCATTGACTACATAAGATGAGGATGTGGCTTGCATCCATGCTCAGAGAAATACAGTGCTGATAACAAAAAGGAATTTCAAGATGGGAAAAGTGATAGCTTTTACTCAAAAAAAGCTTTTGCTCATTGTGCAGTGAACATTGAAAATGCACAGAAAACTCTGACACATATCATTTGCATCTCTTAAAACTGAATCCGTGCTTCACAGTAGCCTCTGCGTCATATATCTTGCAAAGTTTGTGTTTCCAGTGGGATAGCAAAACAAAGAACAGTCCAATGTTCACAGGAAGTAATTTAGAATTATTTGGAAAACTTCTGGACTACACCAGACACCTGGAGAGTTTCTGGTTCTATTTCTGAGCCTATTGCATTACTTTACTTTTGTAAGTACTAATCCTTTAGGAAAGGGCATACTGATTCTACCACAAAGCATATCTATCTGCAGTGAATCCCCTTTCTTGCCTCACCAATAGTCAGTTCCCAAAGTCTGAATTTCAGATTTAGGTTTCACTGTGAGAACCATTTATAAGTACTGAGGGAACACAATGCAGGTATTGATTATCTATTATGGTTCTCTAACATTCTGCTGGATTAAATTCAAGGACAGAGAAATGAGTTAGGCTGAAATAAGATTTCTTGCTTTCCTTTTATCTTTTTCCTAGCTAGACAAGCTTTGCACCTCCAATTACTTTGCATTAGCTTACTTTGCATTAGCAGTTTCTCTCACTGTCCTTCGTTGTACTCAACTTCAGCACAGTGATGATATTTTCAGGTTTAATTTGCAAAAATACAGAGGGAAACTCTTCCAGGAAGAACTGCATAAGGCTAGAGATGCATAGAAAACCCAGATGAAAAGAATCTGTCAAAAAACGTTTAAAACATCAATGACATTTTTGTCAACATTTTGAATTACTGTCTCCAGAAAAGGAACATTTCTTTCCAGAAGATATGACTTCTTTTTTACCAGGTAAACATTTGACATTTGGAGGAGCTATATTTAAGTTTACCATCCACACAGCATTAGAAGAGAAGTTCTTTCAATCCCTGGAACCTCTTCCGATCTGGAGTGTAATTCTGAATGCCAAAGCTTGAACCTCTCTCTACTCACCTGAAAAACTGATGTCATTCTCACCATCCCTTCACATCATTTTATAACTAATAGGCAACATCTCTGCTTATTTCAAGGCATATTATTATTATTTCGGAGTTGGAGCCTTCCCAATTTTGTCTCTTGTGAGAGATGTTGAAGGGTATTGTAACAGTTATTCATGGATAACTATCATTCAAATGTTCCAACAGCAACCAAGCCCATGCAGCAATGTGTGGAAACAGACTCTGTCTAGGGGTATGGTTCACATGAGAATGACCAACTGAAGCAGAAACTTCTACTGTGAATTCCATACATAAAAACATCTGTGAAATAAAGCAAGTAGCTTCTTCCCAGAAACCGAATACAAGTATTTCACCAGCATTTCAGAGGGATATTTAAATAAAGTTTACATTGCCACAGAGCAAAAACTTGATGTTAGTGCAATGCGTATTAAATGTATGGTCTTAATGCTGGCCATTTCAATATTTATTTATTACTTCTATGGTCATGCAGCAGAATGTCGTGTAACTTCCACCTTGACACTAAAAGTGAAGGTGCCCTGATGGAATTGCCTTGTTCGGTCAAGTGGCAAAATATTAATTAGCTTTCAGAAAAGATTAATCCATTGAATTCTAAGTGAGTGAATTTATTCCAGGGAGCTGAAAAAACCCCACTGTTACATGTTTTGAATTAGCAAACTATCTCTTTGGAAAACTCCACAAAATAATAATTTCCTGGGGTANGAGCAGAATTCACTTTTTATACAGCTAATTATAATCAAAATCTAATACAACCGTTTCCTGTATTACTAGTCTCTGTCACAGTGGTATTTTTATTGACATAGCTTAAAAGAAATTAAAATCAATCTGACTTTGAGAAAGGGGCTACAAAGATGAAATGAATACAGGAAAAAACCCAACTTGACAGCAATTAATAAAACTCAGATATTAGCAATTACAGAAAAGTTATAGGGGGAAGAATAGAATATCAAGGGAATAATTTGTAGATGAAGAAATTTAGCAAATCAGAAAGAGCTTTTAACAACAAAAAGACCATGAACTTAGTCCTGGCTCGTTCCTACCCAGAAAATGTAAAACCATTGATAAAAAGGTGAAAGAGACATATGCATTCAGTAGATATTTCTGTTCTCTGATTGGAAAAGGCAGGTAATGCATTCTCTTCTCAGCCACTGGTAGTCTTCTAATATCTTCCTTTCTGCCAGAAATGCAAGACTGTATAAAGACAACTACTACTACTAAATATATTCAGATCAGCAGACCTATATAGTTAATATGCACTGGCTTTGAAAACTAAGAAGTTATCGTTGCTGATTTTCAATGAATCTTGGAAAACTGGCAGATTTACAGAGGATACTTAAACAAAATGACACATCATGTTCTTCAGAACTTACCTTAAAATAGTTAAATGTTCATAGACACAGTAGGTAAGATGTATTTCAATTTTATTTAAAAAGGTATGATAAAACATGGAAGATTAAAATTAAATTACTGCTAAAAGAAGTCAAGAAAGCATATATTAATCAAGAACTGACTGGTTTTCTTGTAGAAAACTGAGAGAGACATTTAAGAAATAAATGGTAGAAAAGTCATAGGAAGTATTCAAGCTTAAGAAATTCTACCTGTTTCCATAAAGGGTCACGTGAAAAGAGATGATCAAACAGGGGTTAAATTTTCAAAACATTTGGGAAATAAGCAATTAACTCCAGAAATCTACATGGCCTCTTACAGGCAGAAGATCAGGTGAGATAATCATAATATCCTTTTAGTTCTTCTAATTTATTTATCTATTAATTAGACCTATGTAAGTGGGGATCTGATTGCTCCAAGGCAATGAGCTGAAAGCTTAATTTACCTGGTCTGCAAGGACTTATTGTACCAGACGAACATGAAATTGCACTTCAAGCTGTAAATATATGTTCATGACCCAGCAGTCAGGTCAGCAAAATGTAGGGAACTAAGAGAACAGCTATGATACAGACATTTCTGCAGGTATGAGTCAGAATTTATGCCAGCTGAGGATCTCCTGCCTATGGGCCAATACTTTCTGCTATCATAAATATGATAGAGCTTGTAACATAATTAAGAATGGCTTCTGCAAGTTTAAAGTCCTCTCTAATATTTATCTGTCTTTTGGACCACATTCAAGCCCTGTTGTGGCTGCAGAAAGTAGTGATGTCCTTTGAAATGGTTATGCTCATTAAAACATCATCACTTTAGCAGCACTGCCTAAAAAATGTATGGTGGAACTGGGAATACATATTGAGTCTAACCATTCAGTAAGAAGGAAAGAAACAATAGATAGGCTTTCTCTTCTGAAGGATGAAGAACACAGAGAGCAATTCAACATTTGTTTTACTATTTCTTAAATAACTAGTTAGCATTTATATTACTATTTATGGCCATCTAATCTGGAAGGGCTACTCAATCTTCTTTTCTTCATGCCTTGGTAAGCAATGGCTCCCACTGCGCCTTTAAACTAAGATTATTTTAGTAAAACAAGCAAGTGAGAGAAAATGCTCAGTCTCCCATTATCTTGGCCATCTGTGTGTTTTCCTCATAGCATCCCTCCAAATGCTTTAAAAAATGCCAGGTAAATTGTTAGTAGCTAGTGAAAATACACATTAGAGATTGCTCTCCTATACTTTCTCTTCTCCTTAACATTCTCTTTCTCTCTTCCAAAAAATGAAATATATTAATTTATCTGATGAAATTCCATATGACCATTCACACTGTTAAATTTGCTGAAGACTGAAAGCAGCCAAAACCAAAATCCTAATGTCTGCTTTTCCTTCTGAAAGAAACATGTTTTTCTTGCTTTCAGATTGACACAAACCTACAGGTAACCCTTCCCATTCCATGGTGGTGATGTTAGCAAGGATGACCAGGTGGAGAGTGCCTGGAGGGCAGGAACCTCATTGTGCTTGTAAGGTTTCTTTTGTTGGAGAAGGAATGCAATCTACAAGGAAGACAGCTTTCAAGAGTCAATTTTCTGGGGAAAGGAGGGTAAAGTAGACTCAAGATTTACCCATCTTTAGCTATTCCCATTAGACATCACCTCCAACCTGGATTCTTTACACAGTGTGGAAGAAAAGGATGAGCCCCAGTTCCTCTCCATGAGATACCTACAGACTTCAATTTGCTCTTAGGGTGCAGAGGAAAGCTGCAATTCACTTCCTTTTCCTCTTGAAAAAGGGCAAGTGGTAGTATCATTCCTGGCTCATATCCATCTGTTTAATGGTAAAGTAAGGCACTATCTCCTCTGGATGCAGCATCTCAAACTGAACACAGACCTAACATCAAACATTCACTGGTACATGATGAGGCTGTAAAGGCCCAGGGAATTTCATGTGTAGAAAGAAGACCTCTGAAAGGTGCAAGACAAGCTGCAGTGCAAGTCACTCCCCATAGCAGAGAGGCTTTTAACACTCACTAGCCATCAGTGACTGCAGTAGTAAAATAATAAAGGAATACTGATGTAGAGTGGTCAACCATGGATGTGATCAGAGCTGGCTATGCCTTATGGAAATGTGTGCTAAACCTCTGGTTGGCGTGTTATCCACTTTCATAAGACACCTTTTTTTCCCCTGTATTTTCCTCAGTATGTTTATTCACCTCCTTTTGAAGTCTGTTGAGAGTTCTGACCACAGACTATAGAGGTAAGGTTACAGGCTTTGCATGGATAATCCTTGGTAGCAAGAAGTTCACCTTCCTGTGTGCCTGTAAAAGACAATGCACATGACTTTACCCACAAAAGTGATAGATCAGAGTTCAGCTAACTTGGTTTTCACTAGTAGACATAGACTGATGTTTTCAAAACTTGAGTCTTTGCACTTGTAGGCTTATTTTTAGAAACAAAGAACAGTAAACACAGTGTATTTTTAGTATGGATATCTGGCACAAGTTTCTCACTGAACTGTTACTTCTTCAGCTCATTTTATCTGAGTGGGGTTTCCCTCCACCACTGCCCCTTGCAAAAAATGAATTTGCCCTTGCACTCAAGTAAAATCTGGGTTAGTTTTTCTGTGATACTTCTGCAATGATTTATCATTCTACAGTCAACCCTTTTTCCTTCAACTGGCATAAAATCAGATGAAAAAAATGAAGAAAGTATTCCAATAATATAGGACAGATCAAGAAGGATTTAATTACATCTGAAACAATCAGTTTTTTGAAGGTAAACAGCATGCTAAAATGTGTAGAATTTAGCACACTTCTATTTTTGATCTGAGTTCTTATATTTTGAATTCACCAGCATATCTTAATTTAGTATTAAAAATCTATTTGGAGAATATTAGTAAATTTTTTTTGTTTTGAGGTTACCATTGTGCTATTAAAAAAAAAAAAAACAAACCTGAGAAAAAATATAAAATATTTCCTGACCAGATTTAAATATTTCAAGTTTTCCAAACTGAAATAGAGAAACACACAGTCCAGATTCTCCTTGGATAATCCTATGATTCCTCTTCCCTCTTGCATGTGGATTTATTATCCTGTGGTAGTGACTTTTAAGGGATGGTAATGTTATTGCTTTGATTCAGATTCTTTGCAAATACCACAGTCTATTAAAAGCATCAGTTCATCAAAGTCCACAGTATTAATTTACCAGGAATATCCCCACAGGATTTTAAAAAATAATTTTGTATTATGAAATCATGCTTCAAACTGAACTAACAGAAATCTAATTATAAATGAGAGCATAGTGCTAATTAAACCACCCACTCCAGCATTAAGGCCCACTTGGGGGTATTCACACTGGTAAATTGCCAATTTAAGCTAAATTGTAGGATATAATATCCAAGTATTAGCTAGCTCTACCTTTCTGCTACTTTCTCTCCTTTAGTCTGCTCCATAATAATAAAGTGTAGAAGGCAAGAAATCTGAGGATTTTCAAACCCTTAAAATATTTTTCTGTGAATAACAATAGCTACTGGAGTACCAAAGGTGAATTTAAAACATGAGAGTTCCCAAGCCTGACTCTTCACGTAGTTGAGTGTAAGCTGATGTGCTCTCTGATACGCCTGGCCTGTCCCAGGTCACCTTATTCGCCCAAGCCATACCAAAGAACTAAGGAAAGCAATTGTGTGCTAATCCATGTTCAGAGCTTTGCCATATTCCAGCATGGGGCCTCATTTCATCATGGGGTGCATCAGCACTCAGTGGTCCCTGCCACAGCACTGATATGGCCTATGTAGCTGCTCTGCCTTGAGTCTTCATGATGGAGGGGAGGTTGTTCAGAAGAACAGGCGCAACAAATCTCTGGTCAATCCTTTTGGGTCCACAGTCTCTGACAGTACAAAAGCCAAGGGCCACCTGGGCAAGGAAGCCTTGATCTTGTTTTCTTTCATTTAGAGTGAAAGTCGCCTATGAAACAAACTATCTGTGTATGATAAAATCACCTGCTCTGCTCTGATATTTTGTTCAGGGAGATTAAAATGAATACCCGGAGCATTCATTTTAATGAGAAGGGAGATGATTTTATTCCTAGTAAGCCAGTACTCTGCTCAGAGATACCAAGAAAGTGGCATAACATACTCAAGGATTTGATTTCAGGGCAAGGATAGTGGTGCATATCTTTTGCTCTGAGAAGGGTAACTGGGTCATAGATGCCTCACCATTCTGATTAGACAGATGGATGGAGAAGTGTCGTGTCAATCAGTCTTTAGTAAAGAATGATAACTGGGGGTCTAGAAGAAAAAAAAGGATAGAAGGAGAAATCCTAACAGGATTTGTCTAGGCCTATATATGCATTATATCTCTTATCTTTCCAGCAAAACCTTGTTATCTATTAATTACACTGAAGAGTATGATCTCTTGGTAACATATTGGTGTTGCCATCAAACACTAACAGGAACTTCAGCACTTTAGTGGACAGATGCATAGTCTGGGACCTTTTTGACCCACTAGCAGTGTTACCTTCCAATAAAGTATGTCTGAGATCTCATGGGTAACTTTGAAAGGATTGTATGATTGATCAGGACACAGGGCTATGATTCCACACAATAACTTAACAACTAAATGATGTCAGACTTGTTCACAGTTTGGCTGACAAACCTCTGAAGACAGCCGA
Organism: Sakesphorus luctuosus; assembly: GCA_013396695.1. Taxonomy (NCBI): domain Eukaryota; kingdom Metazoa; phylum Chordata; class Aves; order Passeriformes; family Thamnophilidae; genus Sakesphorus; species Sakesphorus luctuosus. Next base: position 84,932 of record VWZD01002254.1, on the reverse strand, counting down.
GGGAAGCAAGTAGCGCTAGCACTTTGCAGGTAGAAATGTCCACACAGAGAGCAGTTAAACAATGCTTAGTGCACTGGGGCTCTAAGCCAGCAAGGGGAAGGCTGTGACTGATTACTTGTCATTAAAACACCAAAGTGTTGACCAAAGTAAACATATTTCCTCAAGAGTAAAAATAATCCTGTATAAGAACAGAAAATTTCTTCTATATATAACATTATTTTTCTATTTTCTGTTAGATGGAATAGTCATCAATTTTACCTATGTATTTGTGTACCCTTTGTATCTCCTGTGCCACTCTATGTTATTAACTGCCATAATTCATACCAGATTTTTGTCTTCCATGGAAAAAATCCAATTTCTTCTTTGGTAAGTTCTATTGTTTTGAAAGATGCTATGTTTTTGCCTGTCTGCAATGAAAATCCTAGGTGACATGAAGCAAAAATAGGCATGTCTGGCCATTCCTCATAAAATTAGATTAGCTTAATTCTAAGACCTGGTTCTCAGTTTCTCACAGTTTTTCTGAACTTTGACAATCAAGAGTGACATTAGTTATCCTGAACATTTGAGCTAAGCTTTATCAGTGACCTGGAGGAGGTGGGAAATATATCATCATGAGGTTTTCAAGTGACATGAAGTTGATGGGCAAGACTGCTATTGAGGGCGACCTAGAGAATCTGGAGGAATGGCCAAACAGGAAATTCAATAAGAGGAGATGCAAAGTTTTTCAACAGGGAAGGAAAGGCACCTATAATGACACAGGCTGGAGACTGATGGGCTGGGGAGCAGCTGTGCAGGAAATGAACTGGGTATCCAGTCAGAGAATAAGCTGGGTTCATGAGCCAGCAGTGTGCCTTGGCAGCAAAGAAGGCCAACAGTACCCTGGGCTGTATTAACAGAACAACCAAGAGATTGGAGGAAGCCATTTTTCTGCCTTACTTGTAAAGCATTATATTGTATCTAAACTACTGGACCCACTGCATCCACTTCTGTCCCCCAAACAGAACAGATATCAACAAACTGAAGTAAGTTCACTGAAGCTACCAAAATGTTCAGGAGCAGGAGTGCTCATCCTCTTTGGAGAGACTGAGGTAAAAGGGCTTGTTCAGTTGGGAGAAGAGAGGACTTTGAGGACAGGTAACAGCAGCCTCCTAGTACCTATGAGGAGATTATAAAGAGAGCCAATCTTTTCTCAGTGGTGTATGGTGAAAGGATGAGAGACAATAGGTACAAATCTAAACAAGGCAAAACCAGACTGGAAATAAGGAAATGCTTTTCCATGATGAGGACAGCCAACCAGAGCAGTTTTTGCAATCTCTGTCCTTGGACATGTTCAAGATCGCATAGAAAAAAATCCAAGGAAACCAGACTGGTTTAATGTCTGACTCTGAGCAGGAGGTCAGACTAGAGATCTCCTGAAGCCTCTTCTAACCTGAATTCCATAACTCATTTTTTAAAGTTTCAATCAGGACAGTTCATTCACTCCCCAAAAATTATTTTTAAATACATTAAGATACTTATTGTAGAATATTGTTTCAGAAACTCTAGTTTCCCAAGGTCTATAAAGATGACTTTTTGTATTTTCATTTGAAGTTACCTCTGGGTTGGGGATGTTCCTTTTGCTGTTCCATGAAATCACATTCAAGCCAGAAAATTTTGCAAACCTCTTCTCAGCAACAAAAATGTGGGAACAAGTTAGAAGTTACCAAGAAAGCTACCTGAAAATCTCCTCTTTTTTCCTTGATTGCATAGGAAGATTAGCATTGAGATTCACCTTGTCTACCTTTAGAAGTCTACAGTGTAGGTGTTCACTTCTGAGCTAGTCAGCCCATGTTCTTTTTATAGTAGAGTGTAGGAGTTAACAGCTGGTTAGCTGAGTCCTGCCCTGGATGACTAGCCTAGATGCAGAACTTTAAGGAGATTTAAATTAAAGATGACTCTCATGACTAACAAGCAGCTATCTAATTTGTATTTGGTTTTTTACTCATTCGCCTCCCCTCCAAATGTGACCAAAATGCAGTATTATATTGCTTTACCACATGGTTTTCTGTAATACCCAAATTTTTTGAACACAGACAATATTAATTTAATCTTGGTTTGAATCTTATTATTCTTGTTTTATAGGTGGAGGCCTTCACTATCTGCAATAACAAATACACACAGACATATTTGTATAAAACACTTCATCTCCAAATACCTGACCTTAGTCCTGTTGCTTTGAGTTTCATGTGACCTTACAGGAGACTTTCACATGGCCTGAAATATGGTTTCTACATCTTTTCACTGAAGCAGGGCTTGACACATGATGCACACTTGCACACTGATCAGGAAACCCTCCACAAACGATGGCCAGCAAGGTTATCCCCACTTAACAGCAGAAAAACTCAGACCTTAAGAGTTTACAGTGTGGCTTGTAGAAGGCTTCAAATAATTATGTTAATGCTCTTACTTTAATCTACCTCACGATTTTTTTCTCATCTTAGAGAGAAAATCCACCTGGAATCCAAAAAATTATCCTCAGGGTTAATTAATTTACTATTAAAAATTTAGAAATAAACTTTAGTGGGAGAACTAAATAATTGTATTTCTTTTTTCCTCACAGAAAAAAAAGAAAGAATCCTGAGAAGTTTTCAGGGAGAAACAATGGGAAGTGAGTGGCATGGCTGATCCTACAATGCATGCAGTGTTAGTGAAATGGTGACAACCCTCTGTAAATGTCATTTTCTCTTAGATCTCTGAGCTAATTTCTTCTCTGTCATACATCTGCATGCAAAGTATAAGTCAGATCCTCACACTGATGCTTTTGTAACAGATGTGTCTCTGACTACATTGTTGTGAAAAAAAAATGAATCTTAAAAACAGGTAAAAAATAGATTTGACTCATTCAGTTACAGTTTGTTAAAGTGTCCCACTGAAGATTGCTCAGAAAATACCCAGGGTGTTCTTGTGGCACTTCTCTGGACTCCCTCCAACAGCTCCAAGTCTTTCCTGGGCTGTCACACAATTGGTGTAACAATTTTAAATTGCAAAAAGAGGAAAAATTTATTTTTTTATTTTATACAAGAGATGTATGCTGTGTTGTGAAACTTTTCATGTATTGGTCCTCATAACTACACAAGAAGAACATTTTTTCATAGCTTACATTCTAAGAACTATAAAAAGTCCTTGTGCAAAACACATACACCAGAAAAGCATTTAAACTAAAAGACTAAGAGACAATCTGTAAGAAGACAATTAAGAGACACTGGTAAGATGTTATCAAATCATAACCTCTGTAGAGCAAAACTGCTTTGATTCAGAAGTTCTTATGCTGAAACAAACTCTCGGGCCCCCATTGTGTCATGATTGTATAATAAATTTTAAAACTTGATTAAAAATAAAATTACACATACTGTGGAAATCTGCAAGGGAATATGTGAAGTAAAAGTAGATTTACATTTAGTAAGTATTTCTACAGAAAGATCTCCCCAGGAGGGCAGTCATGATATCAGCATCCCTGTACACACAGTGGCTACTGCACAAGCAGGAAATATCCCTACACAATGACCTGGGAACTCACTGAATTCTGTGCACATAGAAATTCTGAATTCATCCATTCACTATAAACAACAACAACAAAAACAAACAAACAAACAAAAAAGGAGGGTGGGAAGGCAATAAGGAATAAAAACTAAGATGGCTGCAGGAAGAGTAGTTTTGTAGAGGAAAAAGGAACAAAATCCAAGGGAAGAAAATATTCAGAAGTTATTAAAACTTCACTGCTGGAGGAAAGGCCTGTAAAGACAGAAAAAAAAGGTTCTAACAAAAAGGGAGTCAAAAAGTCACAATAGGCACTATGTATCTATGAAAGACACCTCATTTACTCAAGCCACAACCTCTACTTCTACTACTACTATTACTATTATTATTACTAATAATACCATTACTATGCTACTGCTTCTATTATATATGCATTAGTTTTTATGTAAGAACCCAGACACAAACCATAGTCCCCCTGTGCTAGACACACTACAAGTATAGAACAAGAGAAGTGCCCACTGCCCAGTGAAACCTGGGGTTAGACCAGACTTGTGGCTCCATATAGCCAGACCTGAGTGTATGCCACATCTGCCTCCCTCTCACTACATCAATCCTTTCTCTGCTACTTTTCTTTCCACAAAAAGCTGTGTAGCTGACAGGTTTCCTTTCTGCATATGTTAACAAAATGTCTGTTCTGGGAAACAGACAACATTAGTGTGCTCAGGCCATATGTTCATTGGAATTCAGGTACTTCAAGATACAGATGTATGTTTAGCATTATTTCAGACTTTATTCGTGCATACTAGACATCTAAGTCACTATCTGGACTTTTATTACTTCTTATAGACTGTTCATTATATGATAAAAGAGAAACACAAAACATGGAGGAAAAGATAGTCATATAAGTTGGCAAGAGAATCAGCATTATCTATGGCACTAGGAACTAAACTTCTTTTGCAGACTGAGTGCTTCATCTTGAATTTTCTTCAATGTACAGTGCTAGTCAGACAGCAACTGTTTAAAACATGGGTTTTATTGTCCATTGTTCCTGGAAACTGAGAGAATGCAGGAAAAAACTGTAACATTTCATGTTTAAAGGAGTTGCCTGTTACATAGCTCTGCATGTCCAATGGAGATTTCAAGTACAATTTAAAGCTTTTTAGAACAGAAGGACTGTCCCATGTTCCTCAAGTCACCAGAAATAGCAAGCTCACATGCAAAGGAAGAGCATGCTTATGGTAAATATTCCCCTATTATCTCCTTCCATCTCAGCAGCACAATTTAATGACCCCCTGAGCCAGAGATTGTAACCTAACTTTTGTATTGAATAGCTGCCAAAATCTTTGAGGGCTCTCTATGATTTCCAGGCAGTACAAAAAGAAAAAAAGCATATGGAAGAGTCACATCAGCCATCTTTCAAGCAATACAGCTTGCCAGGCTCTGGCAGGAGATGGTCTCACTTTCAGTTCATCATAGGGTGAAGGTGTGTCACAGACTCCCACACACAAATTCAAAACTCGATTCCTGAAGAATTCCAGCAATTCAAAAAGGAGTGAGTGAGTGTGCATGTGTGTGTGTGCATATGTGTGTGTAGGGGTATCTCTCTTCCCTGAGTGGCATGTCAAATATTTTTATTCAGAATTACCTGTACTAATATTGAAAAGGGAATTTTTTCTAACTGCTGTAAATATGCAAAATTTACTAGTTGGCAGTGAGAGAAATATGTTGTTTAGAGATAACAGATGTAAAGAGTTTATAGGAATGAGCCCAATTTGCAAATAGTGAACAGAGGCACAGAGAAAGGGAAAGCATTCTCAAAGGATGATTTGTGTCCTTTGGAAAACCCTCAGTCCTACACAATACAATGTACAAGGAAAATCACTAGACCCAGGACCTGAACTTCACACCCTCATAAATTGCTCAGATTTGCGTCTGGAATTAGATGTTACTTCCAGGCTCAGTGAATATTTAATGGTTTTGCAAGGTGCAGCCTTTGCATATGTGTAAAGGCATACGGGCATGTATCTAAATGGACAGAGAGAGAGAGAAGCACATAATAGTAGTCAGCAATCCATTACTAATGGCCAGGATGTGAGTTCAGAAGCCTAATTTTAATCAAGCAGTTCTGTAATTTAAACACTTTGTAGATAGGCACAAGACTTCAGTAGAACAGCAGTTAGGGATGTCTCTCTCACCTAATCCAGCTGAAGACCATAAAGCCTCTCAGAATGGCAACTCCTTTCACTCTTCAGATAGGAACTATTCCCTCCGATGAACACCATATTCAAAGAAGCCAAGAGATTTGTTTTGGAAGATTTTTCTGGATGCTGTTTGCTTGGGGTTTCCTTCCTTTTTTTTTTTTTTCCTTTTTTTTTT
>VWZD01002254.1:45267-78966 GCA_013396695.1 Sakesphorus luctuosus | reverse complement strand
GTTTGGTGTTTTTTTTTTTTTTTTAATTAAAGCACTCTATCCCAACATACATATTGCTGACACATACATACCCAGTTTGTCCAAAAAGCTGCTAAACAGAATATCATCAGCCATGGGTAGTATATCCTACCAAATACTGCTATTATGTACTATTACCATATATGAACACTTGTTTTCTAAACTGAATTGGAGCTTTGATTTTTTCTTGCTTTGGTTGGGGGAAGGAAGAATAGAAGGTGGAGAATAAATGACTGAACAAGGAGAATGTAGAAGCTAAAAAATTTTGTTCTGTTCTTGCAGACCCATTTCTTCATCTACTCATTACTTTTTTGCATATGCATGTGTATGTGTAATGTAGGTTTCATTGCTTATATAAGTTTCTGGTTAATATACTTTTAAAAGCTTTGTGAAGAACATCATCATCTGAATTATTTATCACTACAGGCGCTTTTAAGGCACTTATCACCATGATATCTGGATGCACTTTTTATAGTGTGTATTAGGTCATTAATAGCTATAAAGACATAGAAAAAAATGCACCATCCTGCTCTGCAGCACTGTGTAGCTGAAAGGCAGAAGACATGTTTTTGGCCAGTCAGCTTAAAGAGCAGAAGCTTTTTGCTTCAGATCAGCCTACAGAGGTATAATTACTGTCCTTGGATACACACAAATATACTCCAAATTCTGATAGAAACTAATTGCAGAGGCAGACCTCTTTTCCAGAATGCCCTTCCTCCTTGCCTTAGAACTCTCATTCTGCTCCAAAGGATCTTACAAGGAAGATATTACTTATATGAGTAGTTACCACATAATCCAGATAACCAAATCCCATTCCTTGGCCATCAAATTGATGAGACTGGTAGAGCTCCGAACAGCTGTGCCTCTGTTTCTATGAGGACCTGCTGCCCAGCCCCAGGTTGTGACTGGAATATGTGGGTGTTATTGGTGGAATTAAGAACAGGCTTTCTGCGTGATGTTATCTCCTGGTGTTGGATTGGGAGTTATTTTAGCTATGTTTAACTGGGGCCTCAGCTAAATTGAATTATTTTGCACCTGCTTCAGGCTAACAGGATACATAGTTGCAATTACTACAGAGCAGTTGATACACAATAACCTGTTAATTATGTTACTTTGTTCATACATCCGTGAGTTCATACATCTAAACCATCAGACAACTATAATAGGAAGCAAAATAACCTGAGGTAATTCTCCACTGAACATAAAACAAAAACAAAAGTGTCTTCCAGGTCCATGTGTCTAATCTGTAAGCAAGATTTTCTTAACTTTTAGAGAAATCAGTGTTTAAGGGGCAAGTGGAGAAAGGTTCAGGTGCCACATCATCTTATGCAAAATGCATGTGTTCCCTTGTCCTATCTGATTCTAAATTTTGGCAACACTGCCAAAGTCACTGCCGAACAGACACTTGATGTTTTTCAGAGCACAGCAGTCAGACTGTTCAATACAGCACTTCCTCTGTATCTCTCATCTTATAATTCTGTATTTATTATTCACATCATGAAGCTTCCCTAGAAACGTGCTGGACTTGGCTGCTGCTTGTGGTGCTGCATTTCACTCATGCCTGTTTGTTTTTTTATTTTTTAAACTTACTTCTTTAGAAAAAAAGTTTTCACTTGTTTTATTTTGTAGGCAGTCTTGTCAATCCTGCTCCTGATTCAGGAAATAAAACAGTGTTTTCCTTTATTAAACCACAATACAGCATTACTCCAGGTACACTGACTCAGTCCCTAAAAAGTTCACATTTCTCATATTTTTTAGAACATAAAAATACCAGAATAGCCAAACTGAAACAAAACATATCACTGGCCAATTGTATGAACATGGGGAAATATATAAGATTAGGATAAGTCTACAGTGACACTTCCTTACTATAATATCCAATATTTTACCAATCACTACTTTAGAGATGTCCTGATCCAGAAATTGTACCTGCATCTTTGCACTTCATAGCCCTTGGTGGACTTATCTTCCATGAATATCTTTATTTTTTTTTCTGAAACAAAGTATATTTAAGGCCCTTCAACAATCTGAAGCCGCACACTTTTCAGTTTAATTGCATGAAAAATACTCTCCTTTTAATTTCTTAATTTGATAACATCCACCTAATTCTTTCACTTGCACACTCTATTTCCTTTGACTATCTCTTCTTTTAGCTGAAAAATCTACTGTGCTTAACCTCTTTCACATAGAAACCTCTAGTCCAGCTTTTTTACTACAACTCAGCTGACATTTCTTATGACTACACCTGGGCTTCATATAGCATGTTTACCACACTACTGTCAAGACTGAAGGCCAAATCTAGTTCTCCCAAAATTCAAGAAACTTGACATGTGTTTTTAAGACAAATGTCTTAGACCTTGTAATTTGCTGAGAAAGCCTCAAAGGAACTGAACACAACCTTGTTTATAACATCCTGGCTAAGTGTGCCATGTTCCTCTGCAGCAGTTTGTTTAAATGTAAGAGAAGGAGACTCTTTACAGCAGTTCCAGATTTTATTTCTTGAGATAAAGCAGCAAAGTCCCTTTTTTTAAATGTAGAACTTTCAAAGGTGTGCTTAAAATTTGCACTGAATTCTTTGCCAAAATTGCAGACAGGCTTTCCAAAATAACATAAACTGAAGGGACTAAAACAAAAAAAACTCTCTTGCAATCAGTGCTTGACCATATTTTAGAGCCACAGCTGAAGTACCTGTGATGGAATGAAACTGAGGTTGTGTGGAAGACAATAATTACAATAAGGTAAAGCATTGGCATAACTCTCCAGCTATGGGTCCAGAGAAGGCAAAGCTGCCATACACTTTGTTGTGCAAGGTTATCTGATCAATAAGATGAAATAGTGAATTCTCTGATATATCAATACATATTCATCTTCAGACATCAAATCAGTGTGTTATACAACTGCAGTCCAGTGCAGACAGAAAGTGCTGATCTAGTTCACTCCTCCTGATTCCTCTTCTAGGTAATTTAAGGAGATAATATCCTTAGGTGTTAGTAATAATGAAGAAACCATTTCAGGATTGTCCTATAGGATTATATCAAATATTTTCTCCATATATCAAAGAACAATATTTGAAAACAGTTGTATTTTCCTGTACTTCTGGAATTGCTTCCATCTCTTGAAATCTACACTTTTCTCTATTCAGTTGTAGTAAAATAATAAGGTAAGTCAAAGGGTAAAAAGTACCATACTTAGTCAGCAGAGTTAAGGTAAGTATTTCAGGAAAAAAAACATCAATGCATGATCAAATTTCCAATAGTAATATGGAAAAGGTCAGTGTGAAAAAAACACTACATTCTATTTGAGAAAAATAGAATGATTGGGAAAACAGAATATGGGTTGATGTCACATGATGCTTTGACATGAAGGCTGAAGATGTATTTTTTAGCTAGGTTCACGTTGTCCAAAATTAACATATTGGAGACAGAATATGAGTACTTCAACATTGGGAATCGTAGCATAATACAACAATCCAACAGAGAAAAGGCAAGCTTGAGGCTCAAGAGCATTGCCAGATAAATCTCCACCAGGTAGGAAGAGAAGAAAGAAAACTGACGCCAATCAAAATGTGAAGTCTTTCTTTTTCATTTAAAATTAGTACAGAATATTTCTCTATTCTAGGCAGCTTGGGCATTTATCCTGCTGCCTATCAAATAATGTAAAATCTTTTGCAATTGGCATCCAATGCACTAGTCCTTGGTGCTGAGTCTTCAGATGAAATTAAAAGTCAGAGAAATGTCATTCCGTCATAGAGTCTTAAAATCTAAAAACCTGCATTTCCCTTCTGAAAGTAATACCCCAGTCTAACCAGAGAATCTGTTCAAGGGTGGTACCTTTACCACCTGTGGTGCCTGTGTTGAGGATATCCAGGTGCAGCACCAACATTGTAGGAGACATAGAAATAATTTTGAAGTATGCTCTTAGAGGAAAACCATGTAACTGCTCACCAAATAAAAAGTAAAGAAGCCTCACTGTGAGATCAAGGAGATAGTCCAAGTCTGAACAGTTATCCATAAAAGCAAAGTCAGACAAAGCCAGAGATGCTCATTTCCTGCTTGTAGTTGCAAGCTATCACCTCTCACACTGCAGAAAACAACAAACTGTTGCACAGACTTGCAACTGGGAGGTTTTATTCTGGGTTTGGCTAAAGTTTAATACATAGAGGAGTCAATACCATGATCCATTTTGCAATAAAGCCTAGTTAGTAATTTGTGAGTCATCACCAAATTATTGAAACATAAAATACAGGAAGCTTGTGAATATTGGAAACAAGAGGAACAATTAGAAAGAAGGACAGAGAAGTCCTTCAAAAGTATGGACCTTTGTCATGAGACTTCAAGCAATAGAGTTATCCCAAATCACAGTTAAGGTAACCCCTGGAGGAATAGTGTAAATAGTGAAAACAAAACAGAGCACATTTGTGCATCAGTCATAAGCAGGAAAAAAGGCTGCACAAAAGAAGAAAATATGAGTAAGGAGAAAAGTTGTGAGAACTGAGAGGTGGGACAGGCCTGACAACGATATTGCACATCATTGCTTTAGCCAGAAATCCATCTGTCCCTCATTTCTGATGACAGCCCCAGCTTCTGAGTCACAGATGAATCCTGTCCCCACCCTCAATGATATTTCTAAAATTATATTGTGCTATTGAAATATTTTTTATCTCAAGTAGGAGGTACAGAATTTAACTAGTGAACCATATGGTTTGTGCCGTGCAAAAAGTCAAGTCAGATGAACCTACCAGTAATTCCTTCTAGCTTTAATATCCTTTAGTCAGTATGGATCAGCTTCTCCAATAATCTTATCTTAATATAGGAAAGTGGAGTTGATTTTACAAGATGGCTGAGATCTCATCCAGTTTCCTGACATCCTGATTCCATAGAAGTGCAAGTTATGCAGTCTCACAGAATTGAGGAAAATCATCGGTTTGTTGTATGGACCCCTGAAACTTAAAAGAACTTACATGATGTGCACTTGCAGGTTCAAACTTTACACTTGACACACCAAGTACTTAGTTTTCTCATGTTAAATTGTCTTTATACTTCAATGAGTGTGAATAGAAGGGGTCAGGAGATTTTCACCTCCCTGAAGCCTGTAGATATCAGGGCTATCCACTCTTCATTTCCTTTCTATTAATGATCTTAACAGCTTAAAAATGGCACTTTGATCTGTTTAGGTAAATCATAAGTACATGGAAGTTCAAATCACAGATATTTCTAATGGTAAATACAAATTCCCAGAGGGAAAAAAGTAACTTCAAACTTAGTTTACATGGGGTAGATGATCCTGCAGTGCATCTCTGGTCTTAAGGGAAAGCAGCAGGAAAGGGCTTTGAAGGACAAAATTGCATCTCCTGTTATCATCTGTTTGCATTTGATCTAGACAGTATAAACCAGGCTTGTGAATCTAAGCAATAAAGCCATGTTGTTCAAAAGAGGAAAACAGCATTATAAAGTGGGTGTATCAGCATTTCACATTTTCAGAGAACTGGAGAAGGAAGGGTGGGGGTTGGGAGACACAAGTAAAGACAGCTGAGGATATTAGATATTGTACTTTCTATGATAAAACTTATATGACCATTCCTCTGTAGAATTTTCCAGTAGCTGATATGTTTTCCATTAAACCTCATGAAACTGTCCTTAATGATTTGATAGTGCAAATATTCATAGCTTTGATGAAGGTATGAATAGACTGACAACTCTTTAGCTGTACTATTTGTTTTCTGGACTATAAAAAAGTAGCACACTGTGTCTCATCCTTCAATTCCTATACTATATTTGTGCTTTTTTTTTAGATGTTTTTTATCCTACTAGTAATTCCCTTTTTACCACAATTAATTTTTTGCTTCTTTCTACACTTCTTTCTTCCTCACTAGCCACTTAAATCTCTGGGTCTCAGTATGCTATTCAGTTTGACCACTCAGACGTACCTTTTTCTGCCCTTCCAAAGTGCCTGAGCCCAGACCCCACTATGGTCATTTCAAGAGCTGAAAGTTGATCTTTCTTGACCACTTAATCACTACTGAATCTGACAACTGGGCTGACAGTGTGAATTACAGTGGACATTTTTTTTGGAAAAACAAGGTATGTAGAAGATCTGAGAAGAAATTTTCAACCAACATGATTTGGGGACTAAAAAAGCAGTATCTGAAAAACTACAGTGTGTCTAGCTGATGAGAACAAACAGATGTGCAAGACTTACATTCTCCACCCACTCTAGAAAATATCATCAGTACAACAGCACCCAAAGGAAATACAATTTAATGAAGGACACATTTGAGTCATTACAACAAAGCATTCAGATTTAGAAATATTGAAGCTTCTTATTCCTAGAGAGAAGTGAAAATGAAACACTATTCTGCATCTGAATTACAAATGCAATGAAGTTTTGATCATGTGGAAAATGCTCAGTATTTCACTTTTTATAAATTCAGTAACACAAGAACTACAAGAATTTAGTACAGGACTAAAACCTTGATTTTTGCTCAGAGCCCTCCTGCCTTGACTAAGTGTCTCCCAGGAACTCATTTCACAGAATAATCACACAGGCATTAGATCAGCATGCCAGTACTCTACTGACCTAAACTGGGAATTTATGATGGAGAAGAATTTTGCAGATTTGCTTTTGTACTGGTAGTTCCTGGAAGATGCTCTGGGCTTTCAATGAATACAGGGAGATGATCTTATCAAAAAATGACACACAATGCATTAAAGGCAATAACTCCTTATGGAAAACAGTTTTAAAGGAAACTAAAGTGAATCTGTGAAATCTGCTAAACCATGAAAACTCACAAAACCTAAGATTTATCAGCACTGAAGAAAGAACTGGATATTTACATAGATAATGAGGACATCTGTGTGCTGATTTGATATCCTACATAAATTAAGAGACAAAGAAACCTTTATGTCTTTATTACCAATTCTGAATATGGGATGATATTGTCCTGGGAGACAAGTAGTTTACAAATGTCCATCATTCAAACACATATATTACTCATTGCAGAATCCTGTTTCAGAGATAACAGTGTTAAATAAACTGCCAGAATGATCAGGCAATGATCATCCTCCATTCAGAGATCATCTGCCTGACTTGTCTCTGGATGGGTATGTGAAGACTCCTAACAGATAGCTTTGGTTCCCCTGTAAATTTACATAACAAGTGACTGTAAAAGTCAAAACACCAGACTAAGCCATCTGTAAAGTCAGGTAGCAGAGAGAGTGGCTATAAAGATTGCTGTGCTGTCCTGGAAATTTCTTACATTCACTACTGCCTTCTCCCTTTCCTGGTACTAAATTGGACATTAAAGAGAGGACATCTAGGAGCTATAGATGACGAAGACAGGGAAGTCACTTCAAGTAAAGCATGCTGACTCCTGATGGGCCTTGCTGCAGTGCAGCATGACTCCACCCTGCTGCAGAGCAGTAGACTCACAAGCTTTCTCCCAGCTGACACCTTTGGTTAATGCAGAAGTCTACTCATGAAGGCTACTCAACAAGTGATTTAAAGCTTCCAAGCGGATCAGTGCAATAACCCTCTGGAAGCTGCTCCCTAAATATTCTGCAGAGTACTACATCTCTCTGACAGTGACTTTCTGGAAGGTTTGCTGCAACTGTGAAATACAGACATGTAGTTATCACTGTCAGGAAAACTGGTCAGTGTGGTCTTGTAAACCCTAGAGTGAAGTTCCCTTGTATCCATCACTTGGGCAGAAGACTCACTTCTGTGAAGTTCTCAAAAAGTTAAAATGGAATAGCCAGTGTTTCTGCTCTTCCTTTGGTGATGATCTTGTGAGGGCTGCACACAGTTAAGATGTACAGTGGTCTTGCAGTTTTAAGCCCCAAGATGTGCCTGGATACTCTGCTGAATCCACAGTTCACCAGACAGAAAATATTTCTGGAGCTCAGACTAAATTTTCTTTATCTAGATGTTTCCAGGGTACCACACAAACTGCCTTTCCCCTTTGCCTACTGTGTACTGCAGTCTGCACATCTGCTTTATAGTATTATCTCTAGTAAAGTAGAGAGAGCAAGAAAGGAAAAATAGGGTAATATTAATTTAGTTTCAGGCAGAATAAGCACATACTGCACATTGTACAGCATGCACAGTCCTGCACAGAACTGCTCGGTTACCATTGTGAAGGACCAGAGTAAGTCAGATCATACACCTTAGGACATGTAGACAGAGAGGTCAGAATATCCATTTAGGTCAGCTCATACAGGCCCTTAACTCAAAATGACTGAATTCTAAAGTTCTATATCACCTACTGACACTCTAAAAAAAGCCCCAAACAAACCTAAGAACCATTGTCTGCACCAGAAACTCTTATTAAATACATTTAGTAAACAGCCTGTACCATTTTCAGGGACTCATTTTGCAAGAGGAACTACACTGTAACAGTAACTGTCAAGATAGATTTAGGCTGTAACAAAATGAAATTGACTGGTTTTCATGATATTTAAAGCACATACCAGAACATTATAAATCCTGCTCTCTGTGTATATATATTGCCATGCATGGCACCAGTAGCCCATATTTTAAATAGCTCTAAAATTGGCCTATTTGTAATGTTTTTTATTTATTGATTGTATCACAGATTTTTTTTTACCATGTAGGTGGAAAGTAATACTGGTTAGATCACAAGGAGCCTGAGACTGAGAGGAGTTGTGTGCCAGAGTGGGTATATCTAAACAGTTGGGGTCCTTAAATCTGTAGGGTCTAGTGCAGAGGACTTATGTAAAGCCAAGCCTGCCACAGAGAAGCAAAAAATTTTTAGTGAGATGCTTTTTACCTCCATGTCTCATCCTTCTGCTCTATCACTCAAACAGATTAAAAGGGAATTAAAAATGAAGGTTCAAGATGGACAATAGCTGAGGAAAGACAAAAGGGTAGGAAAAATCTAACAAATTAAAAATTAACCTCTGTGCTGGAAAATAATTTCCCCTATAAAACATAATTGCAGTTTCCCTCATTGCTCTAGTAAATGAACTGTAAATATTTAACTGGAGTACTGGCATCACAATGCCTGCAGCATGTGCCATCCCCTGCCCAGGAGAGGCAGAACTAAAGCAGCCCTGCTGCTTTCTGTTCCATGGGGCTGCTTGGCTCTGCAATGCACCCCCCTCTTCCACTCGTGGCAGCCCTACTATCTGCAGGCAGCTGCAGAGTGTGGTTCAAATACCATGCAGATGAGGCAGGTGCTCCTGCTGGTGTACTTTGTTTTACCTCAGGTAGGAACAAAAGCTGGTGGGGCAGCAACCCTTCAAAGAGAGTGCTGTGTTCTACTACAGCCAGGTAAAGTCATGAATCTCCTGCATGTTGCATGGCTCAAAAAGTCCAACACATATTTCATGGCCATACAAATGGGAATGAGGTAATTCATGAGCAATAACTTGTTATTTTCTCAAAGAATTTAACACCCAGAAGTCTTGCTGAAGTTGGTTTTAGAAATAGCCATGTAATGTATTTAGAAAATCAGACCATAAACCAGGTAACAGTCAGGCTCCCTACAGAGACAGGATGTTTTCTTGGAGTATATTGAGTAACTGTCTAGTCTGCTTTTTCAGATGGCAGACCCTTCATCACATCCCTTGGTAACTATGCCATAACCTAACAGCTCTCTATTCTTGCTGTTCTGCTGAAGTGTTCCTTCCTAATATGTTTATCCTCATCCTACCCTCTTGCACTCACTTTAAAATCATTTTATGAGGCTTTTCGGGACCTGCACTTCTAGATACTCCAAGAATGCTTTTTCTGCACTTTTTAAAAGATTAATTGCTTCCCTTTTGCAGGAGCACTAGAAAAAAGATGCAGCATTGTTCTCTCCTCTGTGCCTTTGGCATCCGGAAGGGATCAGGGCTGTGCTATGCTTGGCTAAGGAACAGGCATGCCTAAGGTGCTTTATGCAGTGTATGTTACTGTGGACATTAAGAGTGCATAAGAATAGTGCCTGCTCCAGCCTTTTTCCAGGTACAGAGTCCTACTCTCTGATTCCCAATTAACATTAAAGTTTGGACTCTGTCCTCTTATTGATATCATCCTTACCAATGCATCCTAAAGAAAGCATAGATATGTGTAAAGATGCATATGAGAAAAGTTTCTGCCTGAGCAGATCTCAGTCAGGGAACACGTCACAACACACTCTAGGATGAGTTAAATGCCTATGTCTGAAGCTTCACTGAATTATTTGAGAAGAAAATCAGATCACAGGATAATAGCTTACTCTGATTCCAGCATTGCCTCACATTGGAGCAGAAGCTCAAACCTGCAGGGGCACAAAAAGCCACATAGGGTAACTATTATGGCTTATTCTGATATTAATACATATGAGTGTCTAAGGATCCATCTCCTTCTCTGAAAGTGAAAATCTATAAGTATTGACCACTCATTTCACAAGGAAAGAGCTAAAATAAAACACAACACTTTCCTTCCTAGTGGTAAAGAGTATAAAGCAAAATTTTCCTCTCTTTTGCTTCTAGTATCTCTGGGGTTTGATGCAGAAAGAACCCTCTAATTCTGAAATAACACCTCATCTTTGCTTTTGCTCTTATAAAATCAGGCATCCATAGTCGAATGAAATCCCCAAAAAAGGAATACCTGAATTAACAGGGTCTCTGCTCATTAGAACCATTATGTAGTCTAAATGGTCCCCTACAAACAGCAACAGACTTTACAAAGTGGTTTATTTGAGAATGGCAATGTGATTTTCTACAGTGCCATATGGGTAAGTGGGACATGAAAAAGGTGAGTCTTTATTTGCTTTTCTTAGTTGCTAAGACTTTACTGCAGTCATTCTAATCAGAAGTAATCCTTTAGATAAAAGGTAGCAGGTGTTTGGAGCTTAAGACTTTATCTGTGGCTCTTGCTGATGATTCTGCTTACAGAACAGTGTCTTCTACAAGGCACTGATATTTGAGCACAAAGCTGTGCAAGTTGTTCTGCCTTGTAGCTCCCTTAAACTTCTATGGGAGGTAATTTAAGAGGGAAGGAGGGAAGGAAGGAAAGGAGGGAAAGGAAGGAAGGACAGACCATAAAGCTGAAGAAAAAATGTTGGGAGGATGAGGGAGAAGACTGTGTTTGCTCTGAATACTGTAAGTGAGTGTGAGGAAAGGATCATGTCCAAAGAGCAACAAAGTTGGTGAAGGGCTTAGAAAATAGGATTTTCATGAGAAGCAGCTGAGAGCAGTGGGGTGGTTTAGTCTGGAGAAAAGGCTCAGGGAAGACCTTGTCACCCTCTACAACTACCTGAAAGAAATTTGTAGCAAGGTGGGGGGTCGGTGTTAGTCTCTTCTCTTATGTAATAAGTGATGAGACAAAAGGAAATGGCCTCCAGTTATACCAGGAGTAGTTTAGATGGGTATTAGGAAATATTTCATTGAGAAAGGGTTGTCAAGCATTAGAATAGACTTCTCAGGACAGTAGTAGAATCACCATCCCAGGAACTATTAAAAAAAATGTATAGACATAGTTCTTGGGAACATAGTTTAGTGGTGGTCTTGACAGTGTTGCATTTATGGTTGTACTCAACCTTGAGGGTCTTTTCCAACCTAAATGACTCTATGAAATATAGTTTATCCAGTTCCTGTATGTTACTACTATAAGGCTTCAACTGAGCAAGATTTTCAGTGCATTCATACTCAGGAATTAAGAGCACTTTAGGAAATAAATAACATTTGTGCATCCAAAGTTAACTTGTAAATTAGGTAATCACTCTCTGTAAAGTCCACTTTCAATCCAATACTTCTCAAAGAGACAGTACTTTCTGTTAGAGAAAACACACATTTCAGGTCACTAAGCTGCTTTCACCTCTTGCCTCAGAAAGGTCAGACTTTGAGAAAAATCCCAGTGGGTGGATGCCTCATAAGTGTAAGCCCAATTACAGAGATTATACAACAACGTTGTACCTACCTGAGTTTTTTCTCTATTTTAGCTAATTCTGAAAACCACTTGCCTAGTGATATATTGTTAGAGTTTCCTAGAAAAGAGAGGTCTTACAAGCCCCTGAAGCTGCAGCCTAGACCAAATGCACTCTAATGTCAGAAAAAAGAGAGGAGATGTGCTGCCTTAAAACTTGGTAAACACAAGCCTGTTTCAATATTCTTTTTTAAAATAGGAGACAAAGTTGCTTCCTATAAAATGATGATTGCTTTTGTAAAAATAAGGAACAACTGTTCAGTTGAGAAAAGTTTTACCCATTTCATCGAGGAGTTGTCTTCTGTAGTGGAGATCCCCCAAACTGTTTCACAGAGCTCTTCAGAGAACCCAGAGAATAAAATAAGGTGATCTTTTGCAGGAGTGCTAATTTAGCAGAGTCATGTAGCACTTAAAGCAAAAAGGGTAGGAGTCCTGATAGTTTTCTGTTTTTCCACTTCTAGTATTAATTTTCTGAGTATCTTTTAGCAGCAGAATTGATTGCTTCAAGACCGAATTTTTAAAAAATGGGTCACCCAACATATTCTCACTATGTGAAAACTGTTGAAATGGGATGGGTAGAAGCACCTATATCATGAAAGATAAATGCTTCCTCTTTAAATAGAGTGCCCAGATCATGAGAAAGCCAAGGGAAGTCAAGAAAGTTCTGTCAGCTTACATTAGTTCAAACAGAACCTCTAACCTAAGATGAAGGTACATGTAACAAATATTCATCTACTAGCTTTATATCTCTCAAGAAATTGCAGATGTCTGTTCTTTACCTCACCAAAATCTATCCTGAAGTGCAAATTGTGTAGACTGAGGATGAATTAATGCTTAAAAAAATGTAGATATATAACTCAGGCATGTCTCAGCTGCAGGACAAGCATACTGTATGGTACCTACTGATCACCTAGGTTTGGCAAGGCAGGCTCACTGAATCACAGCCCTTCCACCACCTATGCTGTAAGGGCTAGATGATGTCAGAGCAAAGCTGATGCATGCTTAAGTAGCAGGACATCCCTGTAACAGTCAGCAAGGGTCTTCCTGCACAGAATTAAAGACTAGCATCTACTTAGGTGCTCTATGCCTTGAGAACTTGAGCTCTTCTCCAACTCAAGTCCAGTACTTCAAGAGTCATATTTTGCTCTCATTTAATTCTGACATAAACTGGAATAACTTCACTGAGATTAGTGGCATTACTTTGTCTTAGCCTACTGTGCAATAATACCAGAACTTGACTGTATTAATTCTTTCTTATTGTGCATTGCACTTCTGAGGATAACTTTGCCAGAAATGCTAAATTTCTGCAGACAGTATTATTTGGGGAAACCAAGAGATTTCCATCTCTGTAATATTAATTTCTTGGCTTCTGACAGCACGGCCTTGAGGAACCATCTTTCAACTTCTTTCAGCAGAGACATCGATAAATTCTCTAAAATATATACCGCTTTCCTTTTCGGTACTTGAACTGAGTAACATTTATAAGGCAGATTTTACTTTAATCTGGAAAACATTCCCCACCAGTGAACTTGCTATTGTTCTTATGGCTTAGCTGGGATTCTGTTCCTTTCTTCTCCTTAGTAACAGCTTGGTTATTGAAAGAAATGTTGAATCAAAGAGATCTCCGGGCATCTAGTGGTTCACAGGAGAAACTGCATCTGCATGCCAGCGGTTTGGGGATGAACTAAGAGCGCTAACAAGTGAGGAGGCGATGAAGAACACTACAGAGGAAGGCGGCCACTTGTTCCAAGCCCGGCCAGCAGCGAGCCTTTGGACTCAGTCACAGAAATTCTCTCTCTTTGTATGTTGCTGCACAACCTTCCTCGTTACCATCAAATGACAGCGATAGGCACCAAGCAGGTTGGAGAAATGCAGGAATATGATCATTTGCTCTCTGCATCGGCTCACAGACTGCAATAGATCAGATTCTTCCTAATGGGGCAGTAAAAATGAGGAATAGCCTTGTGATTAATGGAATACAAAGCCATGAATGGGATACAAAGCCATGCCTCCATTTTCCGTGCATTATTAATGGCACATATTAAAAATTGAATGTTTACTGTATGAAAATGCTGCTCACTCCCACAAGAACTGTCTCTCTGAGTACAGCAGCACAGTACATGGTGTGGCTGCCATAGCCACATGCTTATTGTTCAGATCCTTACTTTTGTCCATATAAGTGCAAATAGCTTGGCTAACAGTGATAATTTTGCAGACTATTATCCACTTTTCTATGTTTGTGTGGCCTAGAGCTAGACTACAAGGGGCTTTTTTCTAAACTCTGTATCTTGCAGGCAACAGTTAAAATTTAAATTTCCAGAGGGTCTAGCTGAGAGCAGAACTTTGTGCCAAGCATTGAGTAAATATATGAAAGAGAGCCCCAGGTACAAATTTAAATTCTGAAAGAAACTGAAGGAAAGGCAATTCGTGCATAGAAACAGACATTTTGGTGCAAGGAAATAAAACAGGACAGAAACTAGCAGGAAAGACAAATAAATAAATGGAAGCCAATTGTTGCTTCTATATCCAGCACCTCCCTCAAAGGCATCTTCCCATGCTTGAACTGTTGCCCTACGGTTTTCTGTAGGACAAAATAAATCACAGGCTCTCTGACGGAAATGCCATAGCTGAGAAAGCAAATAGTACACTTCTCCCTTGAATGTAAATTAGATCTCATCTCCACACTGTAAGACAGAAAAAAGCATTTTATTAAGGTTGCAACTTCATGGTGCAAAGTTAGAAAGTGGCAGAATGATGGCTGTACACAGAATCTTGGTTCAGTCCTCTTGTGTCCCTGTTATGGCACACTTCAGTTTCTTGATTAAATGCTATTTTTTTCAGCAGCCCTCTGACATATATTGCTGAACTGGGCTGAACTGATCATCAAAATAATGCATAGCAACTACCAGGGAAACTGTCAGCTGCTAGAGACATCTACAATAAATTCAGCAACACCAGCAAAAATAAGATGCCTCTAGTTCACCTGACCCATGTTAGAGTTACAATCCATGCACATACACAATTTTCCAAAGCTGCATTTTTGTGTCAGAAGTCCTCTAAAACTAACATAGACAAATATATGATCCATGTGCTTATCAGACAGTGGATAGCTTAATATGTAAATTTGTTTGGAGCCCCTTAGCAAGTGCATCATGCAGCAACTGAACATATTTCCATATAAAGGAATTCATGGCTAGTGTACATTGGATTTTAGATACCAGATAGAATACTGTTGATCATTGTCTTTCCAGCAACATACAAACACCATGTTGTTTGGTGTTTGCCACTGCCAAAGTAAAAATATCTAAATGGTAGTTATGGTACTAATTCAAGTCTGTGACAAGGTATGTCAGAGATGAATAGACTGAAAAAGGTAATAGAATAAAGATGAGTAGTGATGGCTAATTTTGCCAGAGTTGCTTTATTAAAAACAATTAGTACAACTTCTCTCAGAAGCAACTTGTTCGTGGAGTAGATCAGTCAATGATGTGATCCTTCTGTCAAATAATGGACAACAAGGGCATCCTTGAATTCCCAGGTGATTTGCATTTTTAACAAGTAATTTCAACAAATGTTGTTCCATTTAAATGTCACCACCAGTAGATTGATCCTCGTCATGTTAAAAACCAGCATGTGAGAAATGGAACATATCTATCTTATTCAGACTACAGAGTCCAGCTTGATGGAAAATGGTGATACTGTTGACAGCAAACACCTCAGAGAGCCGGCAGTGCTGTTCGAAGTAGAGTATTTGACTTTACTTCAAAGTAAAAGTATTCTGTGTAGTAGGAATGTTTAAAAGAAAGACAAATCATGACAGAGACCTAAAAGAAAAAAATTATTCTTGCTATGCAATGTTCAGTGGTTCGATCACAGGAAATCTCCTTGAGGAAAATAAAGAGATTTAAAATAAAGTTAGATATAATAAAGAATAAGATCATTCAGAATTATTAGGAAGAATAACATTATTAAGACATGTGTTTTAATGCTGAATGTCCCTGCTGGGACAAAAACTGAGAAAATATTTGTGTCTTTGCTCCAGAATACT
This sequence comes from Sakesphorus luctuosus, assembly GCA_013396695.1. Classification (NCBI taxonomy): domain Eukaryota; kingdom Metazoa; phylum Chordata; class Aves; order Passeriformes; family Thamnophilidae; genus Sakesphorus; species Sakesphorus luctuosus. The sequence continues at coordinate 62,993 of VWZD01002254.1, read as the reverse complement.
TAGCAAAAAAAAAAAAAGCCCTTATAAGAATACTCTATGCACATGTGTAGGAGTACTCCTACTCATCCTACCCACAATTGTTCATGCCTATTTAGGGTTTATCTGAAGAAGACTTGTACATATCCTTAATATTGATATATTGCCCTCTCCATGTAACTCCAACTCGAATACTCTGCTAATCAGTTTTCAGTAATATCAAATAAGAAGCAGCGTCTCTTCATCCATAAGACAGAGCTATGTGAGGAGTTCAGGAAAACACATCTGTGAATGTTCAAATAGGTGTTCTGTAGGGCTATTTCTTACTCCTTGGTGAACAAAAGAAGGTGGCATGAGTATCTACTTTTCCATAAGATTATGGAAACAGATACTGGAGAAAAAGAAGCCTATAATGGCTCTATTAGAAAAGGATAACTAAAACTCATTTCTTCATTACAACTGGTTTGTCTTCTTTCTTGTAAAAACATAAACAGCACTATGTGTCACTTTCTAATACTTTTTGCCTTCTCTGGAGTATATGAAATTCCTGATAACAGCTTGGAGTAAGTGAAATTTTAGGAGAGGGATCATAATGTTGTTCTACAACTGCATGAAGAGAGTGCTTTAGAAGATCCCCACAACAGAGGTTAGATGGACGCCATCGTTTCTTGATGGCAGGCTTGTCAGATGAATGGACTGACTCCCAACATGAGTGCCACTTGCTTTAGGTGAAGAATAGAGGCCTACTCCTACCTTATCCATTAGGGAAATCATGTAGGGTTTAGTGGATGTCACTAAACCACCAGGTTTAGTGACATCCAGGGGGTCACTTTGACTGTTAATCAATGAGGCAAGATTCTGCCCCACTCTTCTCTCCTGTAACCTCGTGCCAAAATCTAACCAGTTCATCCTCTTTGTCTTTCTTAAGACATAAAAATCACCAGAAGTGGTGAAAGGCAGAAAGCTTTGCTGCAGACTCGTGTCAAAACTCTTTGGTTTTCTCCCCGATTGTGCTCCAATTTGCTGTGTTGCCTTACGAATAAGGTGGTTGCATCTCCCCTTGCGCCGTTTGCTTCTGCTCTGTGAAGTGGAGGTAATTAGCGTCTGCCTCAGGGAATGCCTTACAATGATACTTAATGGATTAACATTTGTAAAACTCCGTGAAAGCCTTAGCTTGTGGGTCTGTATAGAAATTCAAAGCATTGTTATCTTGCAGGATAAACAGGCATTTCTCAAGGCCAGTTCTGCTTTACCTACGTAAAAGGTGATAAAATGTGGGGATAGATGCATCATAATAATTCAGATAAAGTAAAGCCAGCAGGTTTGCCTGCCTTTAATAATATCATCCTGTATTCAACATCATCAGCTTATATGAAAGAGTGAAAATCCCAGTGTATGTAAGGGTAACTAGAACCCAATGTCACAAATGCATGGGTTTTTTGAAGTTCCAAGATAGGTGTTGGATAAAAAGCATATCCTGGTCAGAATTCAGAAAAAAATATGTGGTTTTCCTTCATGCAGTGAACAATGCATGAGAAAAAACTCTTTAGTAGACTTTCTCTCTGCAGCTGTGCAATGATGTAATCTTTCTAACTACAAGTGATGCTCTCTCCTAGTCATAGGCACCAAGATCACTTTTAACTTTGGCTCTTAAAGCTGTCTCTGAGTTCAAACAGCAAGGGTTTGTACACTTTTGAGATAATGGGAGAAGGGTCTGATTCTAGTTTTCTGTTTGTATGTAGGTTTTGTAGCAAGTTTGTCTGCTGTACCGTGAACAGATAGGCCTTCACACAATCTCTCAAGTATGGAACTGAGTACCTACCAGGTCAGATATGTTAATAGAACAGCCCAGGTCTTCAACACACATCAGATCACACAAGTGCAAAAAGAGGCAGACATCTCATCATCAGACCATACCAGTTGACATATTCCCAGTACTTTGAGGGAAGTGAAAGCCACCCAGACTAAAAGCAGGTTATCATATATATGTGCATTATGTCTTTTGGTAAGACAAATTTGGAGTACATCTTTTAAGTATAGCAAAATGTTTTCATCCTGTTTCTAATTCTTCTGTTGCCTTCTTTCCTTATAAAAATTGCTGCATTATGTTTGTAATCCTTCCTACCATAAGCAGATGAAGTAAGTCAAGTCCTTTTTTGTTGTTTATAACAAATATGATATTCAACCAATATGTAACATGAAATCACAAAAAGACTGATAATCTTAAATAGGATAGGTGGGATGGAGAGCCTAAAAGAAAGAAAATAAAATAATCTCAGGCTCAGAAAATAACAGCTATGAGGAAATCTTTAAAGTTTTGCATTTCTTTTCCTTCTTGAAAAACTATAGAGACATGTGAGCTTTCTAATGAATAAAAGATTCTCTTTTTATACCATAGGAAATTGAAAAAATTGCCTTCAATTTTATTGGAGATTTAGATTGAATATAAGGAATTTCATACTATGAAGACTAATGAAGTGCTGGACTTGGCAGCCCAGAAATGTGGAATTTGCTTCATCAGTAGCTTAAAGGAGAAGCCAAACAATTTGAGGATGGTTTACAGCTAGCTAAACTTGTATGAGAGCTGGTGTTTGGAATGTTTTGGTTTGTTCCACACACACCCACAGACACACACGTGTGATACATTAAGAAAAATCCCATGGGTACTTTTCAACAGCAATAAGCAGTACAACCTGATGTAGGATGTGTATTAGTCAGGAATTCTGCATTCCTATCATTATGACTTGTGTGAAATCCTACTGACATCCCTGGACTCACCCTGAAGTGGAATCTGAACCAAGAGGAAAACAAATAGCAGTGCAATGTACTCTGGGACTTTGATCTGACAAGGAAATAATCAGTTGGTACTCTGAGGTCCTATTCCGTTTTCATGCTGCTTTTGAACAGGAATCATTCCTTGACTTCATTAGATTTGCATCAGAATCAGTTTGTTCCCTCTCTTATTTAATATTTGGATACATTAATAAATGTTTATTTCAGGGAGAGAACATTGCCGGATTTCATTCACTTCTACACTGTGGGATTCCATGACTAACACAAGCTAGGTCCTGGTCATACAGCATTAAGCAGCATGAGTGTAACAGCACAGTGTTAAAAATAAGTCACTTAATTAACAAGGGCAGGGAGCGATTAGTATAGAACAGAATAAATGATACCCAGCTAAAAAAATTTCCCTCTGCTCCATTGTCTCAATTTATTTTTCACTTTAAATTACATGGATTAAGGATACCAGGTTTGTATATTTCATCATATAGTGCCAGCCAGAATATTGAGGTAACAGGTAACACTGTAAGTTAAATATGCAACAAGTGACTCTACAGATACTCATTTAAAGTTGTGTTAGGTGAGAATGTGCTTTGACAGGGGAATTTTAAGTCAGCTGATGGCCTAGAACTGAAATACGTTTTCTGCTGTGTATCTTTCTAAGTGTCAGCCATTTATCAGGAGACAAACAATAGGGAGAAGACAAGGTGTATTACCATAGAAGTAAGGAAATACTCTGAAATTACAAATTTATGTCGGAAACTATCATATATCACATTTCTGACTATCAAAGCTGAGTATTTTTTCTTCTTTCTAATTATTGATTTACAGAGTGCCTTTGTATATTTAAACTGTTTTACTCTGTTTTGCACTTCTTATTTTCTGTCTAAATCTGGAATGCTCTCATCCCATTTTGTCATGTCAGCCAGTCATTTCTTACGCCATTCTTCTATTAAACTGAAAAGCCTAGCTTTCAGCAGGCTTTCCCTTTCTCTTATCTGCAGTTTGCCTTTCTGCTGCACTTTTTGCTGATCATTTCATTACTGACACCAGCTCACTGAAAATATTTTCTTAAAAACTCAGCAAATTCTGTCTACCGTCTTCTTGAAGGTCCATGTTTCCATTATAAATTAAAAGCAGGATGACAATGAATGCATTTGGTCACATGAGCCTCCTTCCCCACCACCCACCCCCAACTCCTCCCCAGGATTCATAGAGACATTCCTCTGCTTTCCACTCTGCCAGTATTCTCCATCTCCAAAATGCAGATGATAATTGTGTTCTACAGGAGGAGAAGTTAAAACAGCTTATGGATTGTTTCAGTCAGATGACAGCAGTTATAAAAGAGCTGCATATGGAACAGAAAAATACAAATCAGAGCTGAGGTGAAGTGAAATCCCTGGACCTGAATAATTAAGTGCTGCAAGACAAGTATGGAAGATGCACTATAGGGTAACTTGTAAACTTACATGCAGTACAAAGCTGAAGGCATGCTGACCAGTCCCCTTTTTTAAAAGTAAAATGCTATCAAAAGATGAACACAAACAACTGTTCCTGATAGGCTTGTTATGGGCTCTGATATACCCACAGGATATTTAGAGCAAAAGAGAAAGCGATTACTAGCAGCTGCTAAAATTGAAGAGTAGATGGAAACAAAATTTCAGAGTTACATAGGAAATGAGGTGAAATGAAATGAACTAGACCAGCTGAAATAGTATAATGTTATATGCTTTGGCCATATTTAGAAATAAAACACTGATTTATTATTGTACTTGTAGTATGTACAGATCTCAGGGAATTCCACGTAACATGATACACGTGGAGGCAGAAGTGAAGGTCATATACAAATATGTGATTATGAAAATAATTTCTATCATTTTTCCCTTTAAAACAAAATACTAATCAGGACTTGGACACAGAAAATACGTTAGACTTCTAGCAGAGTCATTCAAATTATAGAGGTAGAAGAGTCGTTTCATCTATTACTGTCTTTAAAAAACTTCTATAGCTCTTTCCAACTTTTTCACCATTAGAGTATGATGTTCGTTTCATTTACAGTGGATGCAAACCTTCCTGATAAGTAGATGAAACCATCTAAATAATGTAAAGTGTCTTGTTGAAAATGCACAAACACTTGGACTTTAAAAAGCAGGTTCTCATTCTTTAACTCCTGATGTTTTGAAAGGAAGGAGAAACTCAATAGTGTGTATTCCAAATGGAGTGGGTGAGTATTTGATGAATGAACAGAACACAAACACACAATGCAGAGGTATCCTGTGGAGTGTCTTTGATGTAAATGTAATCTCAAATGCATTATGGAATTTAAACTGGGTAGAAGGATGGAGAAATTAAAAGCCAGGCAGGCTAGGAAATTAGAAGAATTTTTTTTTTTGAGCTGATGAGATGGATAATTAGAAAAAATTTTCAGTTCTCACATGATGGTAAAGTCTTGCATTGAGCTAGCAGAGAGAAAGTTGAAATTAATAAAATATATATGGAGAGAACTTCCAAATGTGTTTATAAAATGTGTGTTTCAAATTCCCTGAAAGTTTTGCACAGACATTGGAAATGCAGGGCTTTAGTAGGGAGGAAAATAAAAAAATATTTTTTAAGAGAAATAGCTTCACAGCCTCTAAATAGGTGCCAGAAAGGCAGATGAACATTTGGTGCTGCTGCTGCGGCTACTGTTGCTGCTGCTGCTGCTTGGGAAATATTTTAGATAAGGCAGAAAAGCTGGATGTCTGCAGAAATCATGTATACTTTTTTATAAATCCTATCATGTAAGCAACTGTTAGCTTTTTCCACACCTCTTTCTTTGGGGTACTTTTTTTTTGTTCATTTTTGTGAGTTTTCTTCAAGCAGAAACTGTCTTTTGCAGAGTTTTGTTGGTCTTCTGAAGTACTATAGACCTGAAATTGATTCTTCTGTGTCATTCTCTAAAAGTCTTTCAATGACTCCATTACTGCTGACTTCATGTTTTTGCTTGTGGGCCAAGGAGGACAGGATAAGTGTGACATCTTGTGCATTATTTTGTTGCTGCCCATTACCATATTCCTGCAGCCTAGAAATACAGGCTGTGGAGTTCTGCCTTCAGTTAGTTTACCTTTTCACAAAAGTGCCTTGGTCATCTTGACAGACACTTCTGTGGTGTGGGCAAGAAGTGATACAAAGGAGGTCTTGAGTCTGAATTCTGCTTAAGCTGTGCAGTGTGTCCTACTCCCAGATGATGGATGGAGCAAAGCAAGTTATGTTTGTCATGCCTTGAAGTTTTTGTGCTGGAGAAAAACAGTATCCAGCATTCAATTATAGGAGTTGCTTTTGTTTTATTTAAGAGACCTACTTTCCCATTAGTCTTTGGACTATTACCTATAGCAACAGTGTTATGTATTGCAAGTTAACTCTGAAGGCTTCCTAATATTTAGATATTCCAACCATTTGCACTACAACAGGGAAATGGATATTGCCTACTTTTATTCTGAAATGACTCAAAGCATTTGGCCAGATCCATTAAAAATTGGTTAAAATTAATGGAATATCCTACTAAGAGTAGCAAGAAATGTCATTTACAGGGCACATCGCCAGCAAACTTCCCTGATGGTTTCGGGGGGTTGTTTGGTTTTTTGCTGGGTTTTTGTTTTGGTTTTTGTTTTTTTTTTCTTCTTTTCTTTTTTTTTAAAGGTAAAAAAAGAGAAAGAACATAGCTGTCATTTTCCATTTGTTCTTGGACTTAACTGACTCTGTACTGACAGCTGTCCATGTAAAATTAACTCTTTCAAATCAATGACCAATACACCTGGCCAACTTGGCTGTATGATGACAGTGAATCCACTGATGGCTACACAGTGACAAAGAGGCCCCAAGAAAGGCTCAATACATGCTCTGCTTGATGCTTCATCAGTCTGACACCTCAAAGATGGATGCTTGCACAAGAGGGCCCAGCAGGATACAAGCACACTGCTGAAGTGTGTGTTTTGCTTGTAGTTGAGATCATTTTTGCAGAGTTACTACAGAAAAGAGAGGCAAGGCATCCTGTTACAGTCCACAGATGCATATTCCATCCTATTGAGACAAATGAAGGGCTGTGTTCCCAGATTTGTATAAATCACATGTCCAGAGGCTGAGTTAAAACCACTGGATTTAGCCTTCACTGATTAAGGCATCAGGGTGCCTGATTGTCACACATTAGCTTGCAACTGTGATTAGGAGAAGTTATTAATGGAAACTCTCCTCGGTCCTACTTCCGGCCTGTCTGGCTCAGGTTACCTGTGATAATAATAATAACAGAGTTTCTAATGGGTTAGTAATGTCTTTATATTCAGTGAGTTTTGACTGGTAAAGGCATAAAAATAAACAAGACACCGTAAAGATAAGCAGTAGGTAACAATTTTCTATACAATTCCTCTGTACACATTTTCACTGCAAGTATCACTGTAAACTATATAATCAAGGCACAAATAAGCAAAGAGCACAGATTAAGTACAATAGCCCTCTTTCTGCAAGATATACAACTTGTACTTATTGAACTGTAAAGACTGTACTGAAAACTAAAGAATGGATCACATGCAGTAGGATAAATTGCTTGCTGATGATACAGTTCCACATGGTGTGGTGACTCAAGAGGAGGGAAAGGGATGGTAAAAGTAGAAAGATGAGGAAAGAACACAGCTCTCCGTCATAAGAAGAGAATGAAATGCATAAACTAGAGAAAAGGCACCCCTAGCTAAGAAACTCAGTTGTGAGACACTTCAAATCCAGGGATAACTCAAAGATTTTAATCCATTCAGTTACTTCAAGGTTAGACACTAAAGGTCCTTCTTGTGACCTGAAACAGGGGCATAATTTTCAGGAAGTATTTGAAGTCAGCTGGTCTCAATACCTTGATGAATCTTTTGGCCCCTAAGTTTCAGTGAAGTCTCAGTTCAAATGGAGTCCCCTTCCTAGTCTGTTAATACAGGACTTCGAAAGGCACTGTGACCACATGAGCTGCAGTAAGCTCCAGAGCAACTGGCAAAATGAACCTGGCTTCTAGTGTTATGGAAAGAGAATCAGGAAAACCATATTGGTTAGTTCAACTGAACTCTGCCTCCCAATAAGTGTGTGCTACTTGGTTAAAGCTAGTGAGACACACAGTTTGAATGCCCTGTCAAATGCATTCCTGTAGTGATGATACATAGTAATGTAAAAATTAAAAGTTGACCTCAAAATTTAAATTGTTAGGAAGCACAGAAAAGATTCAATTAAATTAGTTCCATGGACCTCAAGTGTTATGAAAGTACACCATCTGGAAAATAAATCTTGTAAATGTACTTAGCTTGCTGTTTGCCTCAGCTACATAAGATTTCTGTGGGAGTTTTTTAACAAAATACTTGCTATTTTTAAAGTGTTTAAGGGAGCCAAGGAAAAGTATATGTCACAACTGGATTACTGTTAAGCTAAATAATAAAATAGGAATATGGTACTCAGGAGGGGATCACTAGAGCATGTACTTCCATGTGCACTATTAGCTGAAGACACTAAACATTAAAGTGAATTATCAGTGTCTGTAATTTCTCCTAGAATTGTTCAACTCCAGTTCAAGCAAGGCCATCTGTCATGTGTTTTTGGCAGATCTTATTTCACATTTAGCACTTGTATGCGTGAGTTTGATGAAGAGCTCATACAGAATTTAGGTATTTGTCAGGAAACACTTTACTACCTAAATTCTGGTGCTCCTCAAAGGGATTTTATTGTAAATTCTATTTGATTTAGGGATGTCATGGGACAGGAAACAATTAGGAAGTGACTACTATTCCTGCAGTATTAGAGACAGCAACACCAACTGTCTGAAGCAGTTTCTGACTCCTAGACTAAAGCCTGGTTTCATGTAATATCATGTGTACAATGGAAGTCCTCTTATAAAATATCGTTAATTTGGTTGGGATTGCATAATCCTATGGCACCACCTAGCTGCAAACACTTGTTTTTTGTGGCTTTTTCACTTCAAAATCCACCGTTTTAATTCCACTAGCACTTAAATAAGAAGTGGGATAAGTATTTACTACAAATGTACTTATTATCTGATCTGTGGTTCCCCAGACCTGTTCCAAGTATTCTGCATGTTCTGGGTTATCTCACTGGTTTGTAATAAGATGGTGTTTCCGTGCTTAGTTACATGCGTTGACTTGGTGGAAAGAATTCAGCTGTCTAGGGCTCATATCTGAGTGTAGGACCGAGCCAGGATCCTAACTGGTATTTCTTACTTCTGAACCAGAACACTTGTTGAAGTTATTTATCTGTTAAATTGCAAAATTTTGTTATCACCCTAAACAGAAAAAAAAAATTAGGAATTAAAAACTAACCACCCCCAAAAATATTTATTTTACAGTAGGAATTGCAGATGCTCTTTAAAAACAAAAATGGTATACCAAACTGTGCTTTTTTTTTTGTGGACTCTAGAAGTATTCCTTTCTTTGAATCAAATTTTGCAGTTTCAATTTCCCAGAAAGGGATAAGAAATATGATATTTCCCAAAAGGTCTCTCTCTTTCTGCAGCTTCTGAAAAGCATGAGAAACATATTTTTGCATAAAAACAAATACCAGTTTTTTCAAGTTTAAATGAAAAAGTAAACACAGAAATTAAACAGTTCCCTTCACAGAGGTGTCAAAAGGAACATACAGAAGGGTATTTTGTCTATTTTCTTTAAATAGTTGTTTCTATGTTAATCTAAATCCATATGTCTTCCTTTTCTTTTCTGGGATGTTTCTTACAGCCATTGAACAAAATCAAATAGCCTGTAATTTTGTCAGCTCCAAAGAGCAGGCTGGAAACATGTCAAATATATTAATATCTTCATTGCTCTTTATATGTTTCCAGGAAAACTTGGCATAAAAAAGCAGAATTTGACATTTACAAAATGGGCCTTTTATGAACTTGGTGGCCTTTGATACACTTATAGTCAGAAAAGATGCTTGAGTTGTAATGGAAAGGTCTTCATGACTGAGTGACCATTATACTATAAACAGTTACTATATTTGGTGAAAGAACAGCAAGCTGATGTTTTTGTTTGTCAATGCTCATCTCAGGCAGAGTTCAGAAAAATGTCTTTGAGGAAGATGCAGTACATGCTATAGAGAATAGGTTGAATTTTGCTGTTTGTTTTTGTTTTGTTTTGTTTTGTTTTGTTTTCTTAGAGACAGCATTTTAGACATGTTAACTGCCTTGCCTCTTTGCAATACGCACACAAGATTCACTTATGCCATTACACAGAATTACTTAGCCTTATAAGTTGTACAGATGTTTCTTTCTGTACTATTATCAAAAGTCCTGTACAGAAGTCAAAATGACAGATTTAGCACAGTCAGACCTTTGCTTTCACAGCATGCACCCATCTCCCTCACACATGTCCTCTGGGTGATGCTTCAGAAGATTTATTTTAGAAGCTGAAGGAAGGAAAAGTGGTGAAAGAGAACATAGTACCAGCATCTTCACTGTTATGCTCCAGGCCTCAAAGAATGCTACCACAGACATGAAAAAATATGCAAACTTTCTCCCCCAATAAGTTTTCTATGAGCAATTAACCAGAGCGCTATAAAATTTTCATTAGGCACACCGATGGCTGGTTTTGCTGTATGGCAAGGTGAGCTGTTTGAACTACAGAGGTAACACTACTCTGCATTTTATCATTTCTACTGAACTGGAAACTTAGGTGCTGATTTACCCCAACTGCACTATTCACAAAGGTTTTTCCAAAGGTCAGTGAAGTTTCTGCATCCTTCTAAATGCAAGATTGCATCCTGACAGCTCTGGTTGCCCAAGTCCTGCCACTGAAGTTTCCCAGAAGTTAAGTGAAAACAATCAAACAAAAAATGAAATCTTTCTCATGTTCAGGAAGGTTTTAGATGAATTTCAGGGCAAATGCTTGGGAAGAACTCACTGCTGATGGTGGTTCACATTTCCAGACCAAACTAGTGAGGCTAACTGCTAAGAAGCAAAACCTTCACAATTATGGAGAAACAGGAAGTTATGGCCTGGGTTGTTATTTGTCATTCAAAGCATTTTTGCCCTACCATCCTTTTTTATGTGTATCAAAGAGACTGAGTATAGTGCTTTGGCTGCCCCTTACTACCATTGACATGGTACAACTGAGCAGGGTGCAGACACTTAGCACCATGAAATTTTCTTGTTAGCACTGTGTTCATCCATTCTGAAATGAGTCTGCTGGTGCCAGCAGGACTGTTTGTGGAAAACATGGCAAGATCAATCGACAATAGATCTATGTTAAAAACAACCAAGTATAAAAGAAAGAAAAGTCTTTGGAACCATGGGTTTAATGGACCTTAGTGATATTTCTTGTGTAAATCTCAATAAAATGATATCTCCAATCAAACCTGAAAGGAGAAAGCCTTTCAAAGGGAATTTAGACAGTGAAACATTAAGTGAATATGCCCAAAAAGGTATTCAGTGCTTTTCTGGCATTCAGACATCCCTTTCTGCATACACTCCTCCTACCTATCCAGAACATATCTGGCTGCTTCTGCTGTATGGCTGGAAGTTGCTGTAGGGTTCTGATAGGTTTTGTCATCTCACACCAGAGAAACAGAATTCACAAAATAGAACTTTACTTCTAGTAAGCCTAATACAATGATGCACTCTTTTCCCAAATGAAAACTGGGGAACAAAGAAAATCTGGTAAATGTACCCAGTTCACATCCAAACCCATCCACTTAACATAAGTTCTGGTTTTGGCTGAGATAGAGTTAATTCTTCCTAGTAGTTAGTACAGTGCTGGGTTTTGTATTTAGGATAAGAAAAATGTTAATAATACACGGATGTATTAGTTGTTGCCGAGCAGTGTTTACACTAAGGCAAAGCTTCTCATACCACCCCAGCACAGAGTAGGCTGAGGGACACAAGAAGATGGGAGGTGACACAGCCACAACAGCTGACTCCAACCAGCCAAAGGGATATTCCATTCCATATGGTGTCCTAGTCAGTATATAAACTACAGGGAAGGCTAACTGGGGGCCGCTGCATGTGAACTGCGTGGGCATTGGTTGGCAAGTGGTGAGCAGTTGCATAGTATATCACTTGTTATTATACTAATAATAACCATTATTACCATTATTTTCCCTTCGATTTCTGTCCTATTGAACTGTCTATATCTCAGACACTGGCAAGAAAGTCAAAACCACAGAATATTCTGAGTTCAAGGGATCCACAAGGATCATCAAAACCAACTCTTTAGTGAATGGCCTGCAGGGGAATCAAACGCACAGCGTTGGTAATATTGGCACCATGCTCTGACCAACTGAGCTACTTGCCCTTCTAAAACAGATTGAAACTTAGAACAAGACTTATAACCATCAGAATTCCTTGCCTTTCAACTGGCTTGCCAGCAACAGTATAAGTGTAAGTTTGTGATGTGGCCATCTGTAACATCAATGGACTCATCTCTATTATCCTCCAAGTCCCTTCCTGTCCTACTAAATTTCTTAGGGAAAATTTCCAGGCAGCTTTCCCTCCCCCTTTCATTTCTTTTTCATTCTGACAAGTGATTGTTGGAGGCCATAGAAATCTGAAAAGGAGACAAAGAGGTACTAGCAGGCAGTGATACACAATTATAAATCTCTAGTAATCACAATAAATTGAAGTCAATTGGGAAGATAAGCAGAGAGAGTCTCAAATGCTGGTGGCTTTTGGCTAGGTCTTCCCTCTCTTGAAGTATATGTGTTCATAGAATTAACATCTACACATTCTCATTCTAAGACTCTTAATTTGTATGTGAATTCAAGAAAGTATTTGCAAACTTCCTGATGACTGAGTTAATTAATAATACATAAATTAGGAGAACTAGGGCCACATTCTTCCTATTAGTCCAAGAACACACTTTTTTTCATTTCAGCTGGAGCATAATTGGATCAAAGGGCTCAATACTCTATAGCCTTTTTCACTCATGCAATTATTTACCCATGCAAGATGATTGTAAATTACTATACAAGGCAGAAGTCAATGATGAAACAACTTCTTGGATCATATTTTCTATTTAAAGAAGGACTCTGTTTCCCCTCAAATATCAGGTGTATTAGCAGATAGTGGGAGTCATCATATGTTTGAGTTTGTCTTAAATAGCAAATAACGTGGCTGCTGAGTTGCCTTTTTTCCAAGGAAAGCATGTTCTATTGAATATTTTCTGAAATTTTATGGGAAACTTCTGAGGAAAAGCTTAATGCTTTTCTGAGGAAAAGCTTATTTGTTATATTTTGCATATTTTTGCAAAAATGAAAAAAAACCAACAAAAAAAAGTGAAGAGGAAATATGTGGCAGGGAAAATCTGCAAACACAACATTTAAAGTGTCAATACAGAAATTAATAGACCAAATACATTCTGAAGACACCAAAGTTTACAGACCAAAGATAACACACAGCTTTTTTTCCTGTTAAAGTAACAGAGGCTTCATTTTGTTTTGATTTTCCGGGCCAATTAATTACCTCAAAAGCAGTGTTTTATTAAGGATTAGGTCTAGATTATCATTTTCTCTGCCAGTCAAATATTTTAACAACACAAACAAACTACATATAAGTAGTAGTCATGACTTGCTACTAGTTACTGATTACAGAAGGTGGTGTCACTCCAGCTGGGTGAAAATACAGGGATTAGCACCAGTTCCTGTGTGTTTGGAGCCACTCCTCTTTTTTTTTTCTTCCCCCACATTTATGCCTCTTTCCCGTTTCCCTTGCCCTTCTCCTATCACACATCTCTCCAAGTGAGAACTAAGTTCTTCATACTAGGTATTGACTCCTCTGATATGGGTGTAGAGCTCAGGTCCCTATGGGATAGCTGAAGCAGAAAGACTTTAGGATGACTTTCCCTGTGACAGGATTTTAGTAGAACTTGTTCTGGTCTTGTTTGGATCCTTCTGCTCATGTGGAAGTTCTTTGTGCCACTACTACCAACAAAGGAGGTCAGTTTCTTTCTGGTTCCCCAGTATATGTCCAAACAGTTACTTGAAATACAAACCCACAAACTAAGGTCCTGCAGATTGATGTGCCATAACAGGTCTAGACTGCAAGGTGATTAGATCACTTTTCTCACATGAGAAGTGAAGGATTCAGATATCTTCATTCTGTTCTGTACCCTGGACTCATGCACACGTAGCTGTTGGAGCAGTGAAGTGCTAGAATATACCTTGGCTCTGTGACAGTGCTGGGGCAGTTTCTCAGCATTATTTATTCATCACCCTTAGGAGCTAAATAAATGAATGGCACACTTAACAAGTGGGACAGGGGCTGGAGGATCCCATATACCAGATCATAATGATGAGAGAAGGCAGCAGCAAGCACAGGCAGTAAAATTAAACGAGTATTCCTAGTTCATGTCCTTAATGAGGACTGCTTGGTCTGTTTTACAGCTATCTCCTTCCAAAACTACTTTAGCAGCACCAAGCACTGTTCAAAGACTCCTGGGCTAGCAGTCAAGTGGTAGCTCTAGAAGCAGAACAATTTAATCAGTGTTTTGCTACATGCACACAAATTATCTTTGTTAGGATGCAGCTGCTGTGGCATTGTGTCTGTGTTTCTCTTGATCTGATCTGATCTGATAGCTCTGCAGGTCCAGGCAGTGTACTCGGAGATTGTATCTGCTCCATTAGCCTCAGCTTAGCAGGGTCCTGGCCCTGCTGTGTTGTGCAGTATTGGTAGTTCTCTAGCTTGTAAAGAATAGAGTTACTCCTTAGAAGCCCTGCTGACACCACAAGCTGCTTTTAAAGCCAGTTATCCTTCTTAAGATGTGTAAACTGAAGAAGGAGATTCTCTGGACTGCCAAGAAATGATACATAGAGTTGCTTTTATATTTGTCTCAAAGACACCTATTGTTCAAAATTCACAACTGGAGAAGTAATCTGAACTATGTATATTTCATATTCTCCATAACTTTGTCAAAGATGAGTGAAGGTAAAAGAAATTAGGTTACTATGAGGAAATGTGAAAATTTAATCAGACTGTCTAAATTATTGTTCCTTATAAACCTTAGGAGAAAGGAAGGCAGGAAGGAAGATATTTTGTTTAGTTAACAGTCCTTGTTGTTAATAGAGTTATTAACTGCCATTGGGACTGGTGTACGTATTCTAGCAAAAGAAATGTGCAGGGAGAGTCAAATAATTTCTAGACTGGAATTAATATTCTGACTCAAGTCTTCTGATATTACAGGTAATGAGGTTATAAAGAATCCCTCTTGCCAGAGGCAGGGTTGCACACAAGGGAAAAATCCAGCTGAAGGAGACATGACTTGTTCAGGCAATGGTAGTGGGACACCCCAGGATTGCAATCAGAGGTCCTAATCGGTGAAGTACATAAATCTTTCACACAGCAAGGCTGTCCTGGAGATATTTGCAGTGGGTTTTAATTTTTTTTCTGTGACTATGACCATCTATTTCTGTTCACTGATAGACCATCACATGCTAACATGTTTCTCTCATTGTGCTATCTCAGATGCAAAGCGAATATATGGGAGGGAAGGAATTTAAAGGGAAGGAATTAGAAAATCAGAAATAAGGAGGATAGAAAAGAAGATGAGCAGTAGGACAGGTGGACAAGAAGTCCAGAGAGGAATTTATGAGAATGGAAAAGATGAGAAGACATATAAACATTGAGAAAGACAGGTAAGTAAGAGAATAAATTCAGTGTGTGTAGAGATAAATGCCAAAACTAGTGCTATTTGTTCTGTCCTTAAGTACTTGATTTTGCAGCTTTAACATTGGGATTGGCTGTTGAGGGCAATACCCCCTAATTCTGTTGTTAAAAATAAAATAGAGGGGAATACCATCATCCAGCAGGGTAAATTCAGATGTTCAGTGTTGCTAATCAACACTGGACATTTGAATTTACACAGCAATAATTTCATCTAATTCCCTCTCTACCCTTGGACTGACACTCTTTCTTGTATGTACTTCCTTCCTGCCATAAATACTCTCATTGTTTTTCAGAAGGCACTGTGTTACACTGCAGAGACAGCTGAAGTTATGTGGAGAAATCAATCTCCTGTTAAAGCATACTGGAAGTTTAATGGAACAGTTATAATGTTTAATTGAAGAAGTGCAAAATCATTTTAGAAACTTAGGATCAGGATTATGATGTTTGGCTCCAGGCTTCTTGATTATACTTGTCTTTTTCAGCTATATCTGAAATTCAAGATTAATAAGAAAATGAGATCTCTCAGTCCCATTTCTCTGCCTTGTCCTTGTTACCTCCTTCTTTTTCTCTACACTTTCTGCCATTCTGTGTTTAGTCAGAGTGCTCACATGAGTCACATGAGTGTTGTAAGTGGAGATGGAGGATTTGCACAACAGCAAGATGTAGACTGACAGGCCAGTACTGCCAGATGCTGGATGCCTTCTGGAACAGGAAGATTTCACCAAGATAAAGATATTTTCTTCTTTTAGAAGGAGAAACAAACTTATAAAGGGTAGCACCATAAAACTCCTTGACTTTAACTCTCAAACTTAAAAAAAAAAGTAAAGGTGTTCCACTGCTTAAGATAGAAACATTTTCCAGCAAACAAGAGGCCTTTCAGGTCAGCATCAGATCAGTCTGTTCCACTTTCATGTTTTGTTTTATAATTAATTTTCTTTACACACACAGCATTTGAAGTTGAAATAACTAGGTCAGGAGATCAGATTTCCAAGGGGTGGGATGGCAATGAATACTTCATTATCCATGAGGAAACACAAGGCCAGTAGAGTGTCCCACATACCGTCTTCCTGTAAAATAAATAACTGATTCTCATTTCCCCACAACAGAGTATTTCAGAGGCCCAGTGGTTAGCCAGTGACAAGGGCTGAGCAATTACCACTGCAGTGAGAGAAAAGTTTTAGAAGAGCAACTATTACAGAAAAGAGAGCCCACCCCTCTCAAATGTAGTGGGTATAGTTGTCATAACCTTTGAAATCTCCAGACTGATGGCTTCTCTGGGGTTAGTCTGAGTGTCATTATTCAGACAGCTACCTCCCAAGGGCTTGATTTTCTGTTATCTTAGAGCTTATGTGAAAGTGAGTGGCAGAAATCAGGAGAGCAGAATTCACTTCTTTCCTAGGCTCACTTTTTCATTACCTAAGTGATTAAACAGTGAATAACAAAGTAATGATCTTCTCTCCAAAAACTCAAATAAAATTCTTGCAAGGCATTGTCACATTTTCAGCTTTTTTGGAAATGCAGCTTAGAAACTGGCAATACAGAAAACACTGAGAGGAGAAGATGAGAGAATAGAGTGAATATGCAAACAGCTCCTTTCTATCTTTCTTTTACAATGTGATAGTCAAAGATGTGAAAGAAGGAAATATTCAGTAAGATTTGGTTTATAGAATCACAATTCTTTATTGTGATTTGCAAGAACTCAAAAGAACTGAAGTGTCTATGGGATCAGAAATGACAGAGAGAAATAACTGTGCAATGCTAAGTCTGGAAGAGACTTAACGGTATCTGAAAAAATAGTCTTTGATATAAGCCTCTGGAAAATAAAAATGCCAACAGCCCACAAAGATGCCCTGATGTTCTTATTTTTTTAAAATTTTTGTTTTGTTCCATTTTCTGCCTTTTCACTTTTTTTAAGGCTTTTTGGATACAAATTAACTTTCTCAGAGTGTTGTTTGTTACAGACTCACTTAGCTTGACTGGATGCTTAACAGACTNACATGTCCTTCAATTCAGTCAAATGTAAAACAAACATAGGCATACTAACAGATTAACCCCTAACCTACACGTAAAGCTAATGGGGCAGAAGAAGCCCATAGAAAGTTAGGTTAAGACAATGTAAGACTTTATCTAAACTTTCCTTTGGTTATGTCTATGTCAGTCTTATTAGAAACAGTTGTTCTCTGTCACTATATTCATTCTTTTCACAGCTTTCAGGAATTAAACACAGTAAGAACTCAGTTAGATCAGTAAGTGTTATCAGCTCAGGAACAGCCTATTTACAGGGAATGTTTTGTAAGGG
>VWZD01002254.1:0-45225 GCA_013396695.1 Sakesphorus luctuosus | reverse complement strand
CACAACCAAAAAAACCCAAATTCACAAAGTGCTACTGTTCTTAAATTGTGTAATGCTGAAGCCAGGATGATGATATTTCCTGTAAAGAAAGGAAGCCAAGAGAGAAGGGCATGGCCATACATAAATGATATGGTCAAGTTCACAGCAAAAGTCTTTCCTTCCCTGCCTTCCTGCCTCCCTCTCTACTTTTCTCCCTTTCTTCCCTTCTTTTCTTCCTTCTTTTTCTCCCCTTTTCTACTTATATCAACATCTGCTTTTCATGCATTTCTTAATTCCCTTTCTACAGTGTAGCTGTGCAAAAATATGGAAAAGTAAACATAGTCTTTAATATGTAGGATTGGCTTGGATTTCTGGGTATTCTACAGCCCTTTACTCTGGATAGTACAAGATACTGCTCAAACAGACAATGCAAAAAGATTCATCACTATGACTTTAGTAATAATAAATTATCAGTTTTTTTTTTACTCATTGTTGTGAGCAGAAAAGCTGAATGACATCAAAGGAAATACATCAAAGGAGGAGGGTAATAAGATGAGGGAGGAGAGTGTTTCTCCAGCACACAGAAGAGAAGGAGGGATAGAAGAAGACAGCGTTGACATCTATTTCTAAGCAGCCTGGCTGGTTCCATACCAGTAATTTTCAGATCCATTTGTTCTGATTTCTTCTGAATCTATGAAAGTGCATCTGGTTTTGCGGCAGCTTTGGCACTGGTATTTAAAAAATCCCCTATTTGTACCTCTGTGTGGTCTTTTGACACATGCTGCTTAATTCCATGGAAGCAGAATATCCTAGAGAACTGTAGACATTTTTTGTCAGCTACCAGAAAGAAACACCAGAAAGGCTCTCATACATCTCTGTAATGAGGAAAGTAAACTATAACAGAAGCCTCTGCTGTATCAGCTCCCTTGGATTTCTCAAGTGGAGACAAGAGTAACTATTCAGTGGTGAGCTTTGAACTGAAAAATGTTCTAATGCTTACGACCAACTGTGAGATTTCCTAAGCTAGTCATTCGTACCCCACATGTGCCCTGAATTTTGGTAGTGAATCTCTATCCTTGTGGTAGTTTCTTTGAAGGAATGTCTATGTTGTCCATGAGTAGCAAATATGAAGAGGGATGATGTTCTGCTCTTGCCAGAAATAGTCAAAACAGTGAGTATGTCTTGCAAATTCTTTTATTTCATGCTCAGTTTTCAGGAAACTGGACTTGGAGGCTTTCCCTTGGCTTGTACTCATGCAGTCTTTCCTAACAGTAGTCCCAACATGAGTCTTGACTGTGTTCCAGCTCCACGTGAGGATAGGATCAGGTCTTCCACTTTGGGCTGGTTTTTGTTCAGGCATGTAGCCCAAAGTTTCAGAAAGGTGTTGAGTAACTCTTAATCGATGACTAATTTGAACAATGAGGCAATCTGGCAGATGTATCCAGCTCACATGCTGAGCTCTCTCTTTAAGATTTTTAAGTTATTGTATTATTTTATTACTAACATATCTCTAAAGCTTTGTTCAGTGCTTATTCAGTGCTTGTTCAGTGTTATGAGTAACACTGGAAGTAGTCCAATACTTTGCATTTTTATATTGTTTTGGGATAGGCTCCAGGAGGACATGGACTGGACTCTGCCCTTCAATTGCCCATATGGATAGAACACCCCTTGGCAGGCGCACAGACTTTTACAAAAGGTACAGTGCAGAGTCCCTTGGGGAAAGTTAGTTAATCCCTGGGCATGCACAAGTGCTGAATGAGACCCCTAAGGTGTGAATTCAGCAAAATCTTGAAACAAATAAAAAGGTAAAGACAACATGGCTAATCTAGAGCTCCTGTAAGTCAGAAAAGAAGGCAGCAGCAGGAAGGGCAGAAAATGTCTTTCTCTGGAATTTGGGCTAAAGAAGTAGCCTGTACCAAACACAAGTGATAGCATGCATAATGTCTAGAAGACAACTGAAACACCACTGGCAAGACTTTCTGTGGAGCCTAAAATTGCTCTGAGTAAATGTCTTGAGCCTCACTAGAGTGACAGTCATCTCTGCAGAAGAAGCAGACAGGTATTGTTTTGCCATGGTAGAATACCATGTACAACTTCGGTTACAATGCAAGGGCATGACACTGCACAGCACCATGGCATAGACACACAAACCTCAAATCTTTAATTGTTTACTGAGCACTTGTTCTTCATATAGCTGCTGAGAAAAGCAAAGAAATCAAACCTCCAGCTGCTGTCTCAGATGGGCAAAAAATGTCACTCTTCATGGGCTAGGACATAGCATGACATGACATGATGTGACATGACATGCCATTACAGTATCCCAGTAAAGTTAAAACAGAGTCATCTCTTACGCAGATGCTCTTATTTAATTACATTTTTTTCATGAGTTCATTTAGTGCTTGGCAAGTGATTCTGAAAAACAGCAGTAGGTACTTCTGAGAGTAAAGAGGTGTACCTTTGAAGGTATAAAAGTTGATTTTATGCTGTTTAATGAAACATGCCTATATTTGTACAATCTGACAAAAATGGAAAATCTAAGGTTTCAGGTATGCAAAGACATTTTGTTTCTTACCTTTCCAGATATACTCAGCCTCACCACATTCAATTAGACTAAAGATGTAAGTCAAGGTTAACACAGTCCTTAATAAAACAAATAACATTAGAACTACAGAGACAGACTCTTCACTGTAGGTAAGAACATTTACTGGAGAAGAATATTAGCAATCCTGAAGATTATTTTTAATGTTTATGAAACAAATAATATTTTTTCTCTTTCTGAATTTGTAAAAATTTTCATCTTTATTCATTGCACATCCAATTAACCCTTTTTTGCAACTGAAAACTCACTGAGTTGAGCAATTACTACATTTAATACGAAGTTAAAATGCTTTCTGTGTTTCAACTTCATTATCACTTGCTCTTCAAATAAATCCAGGAAATCTTTTAATTACATTGTTCCAGTTCTGTGGGGAGAAGCAATGCCTCATAAAGCTGCTGTAAATGTCAACATCAAGCTTGCTTCTGCATCTTTCAAAAATTGTCATTAAAACTAGTATTTTGTTTATTGTTCTGTGTAAACATTACCTTGACATCATACTGGTGGACATGGTTTCAGAATAGGTATTTGACCATATTAGAGGTCATTTGAGTCTATTTTTTTTTTCAAATGGCTTCAGGTTTGATGGGAAATTAAAAAAAAAAAACAAAAACAATAGTATCAATATTGTATTAAGTTTTACTGTTAGTTTGTATCCTGCCTAAAGACTGAAAAAGTCCAAAGTCAAAATGCTCAAGACTGAATTGGACAGAAGGTGTTTTGCTACAAAGCAAAGTTGTAAGTATAACCTGACTAAGCAATTGAATCTGTACCAGCACTGTGTCTGGAAGTAACAGCTGACACAAGCAGTTACTCAAGCATCAACAAGTAAAGCACGGGTCAAACATTAAAGGATTAAGACTGTGCAGAGAATTGTTAATGTGTTTTCAACCATTAGTTGCAAATGCAAGTACCCCTGACACAGCAATTTGATAATGAAAAACAAAATTCTTTTAAAATAGAAGAGTGATCATAGGGCAGCATGGTGTATAAAATTGCGAGTTTTGCTCTTAATAGCTGCACAGTTTCAAGTTCAAGAGCAAATAAAGCAATTTAGGGACTCACCTGTCTTTTGGAAGAATAGCTGGCATGATTCGGGGAAGGAGATCCAGGGAAATTTTGGCAACCCACACAAGCCCTCCTTTAACATGTAATGTGTGTTCAGAACAAGTGCCTCCAGATTAGCTTGGCAATGAGTAACCATGCTCTGCAGCCCCTCACCTGGAGGTGGACAGTGGGATACCAGACTTTTCATCATGAGCCCCTTGTCTCTGAAACCCTGGGAGTGTGGGGGGAAGTATATTAAACTGAAACCCTGAAATACTGCTTTCTTATGCCCCACAAGATCAATTATACCTGATTTAGTTCCTGTGCCTATCTTCTAAAAATGTCGTAGAGATTTCTCTTGAGACTGGGGCAGAACTGAAGTTGAAGTTGTCGTTTCCACCAGAAATGTAGCTCAGCTGAGGATATCCATGCTTTCAGTCCTCTGGCTGACCTTGCCGTGACATGTATCCCACATGTGGGTGGGTCCCGCAATGCCCACATTTCCCTCAAAGGCAGACAGTGGGCAGGGGTTGGGCTCTACACTTGGCTTTTGGAGGGCTGAGGTGAGGGCAGGAGAGGTCAGGCGGCAAAGTCTGTCAGTGCATGTTTTGTCCTTGCTGATGAGAGTCAGAGGCTTGTGTCCAAAAGAGGGCAACAAAGATGGTGAAGGGCCTGGAGGGAAAGCCGTGTGAGGAGCCACTGAGGGCACTTGGTCTGTTCAGTCTGGAGAAGAGGAGACTGAGGGGAGACCTCATTGCAGTTACAACTTCTTTGTGAGGGGAAGAAGAGGGGCAGGCACTGATCTCTTCTCTGTGGTGACCATTGACAGGATCTGAGGGAATGGCCTGAAGTTGTGTCAGGGCAGGTTAAGGTTGGATACTAGAAAGAGGTTCTGCAAGCAATAATGCTCCATTTTCCAGTAAATTTCCACCAGAATTTACAACATAAAAATAAGAGGATCAATAATTCTCCATAATTTAATATTTTTCTTTCAGCCTCTACAAGGTAAGTTTTTGTTCTAGTTGCTGAATAAGCAAGTTTCTGAATACTTTAGTTAAAGTAGTGGCAACATAAGTATCCAGGTTTTGGATAAGAGATGCTGAACAAAGGGCTTTATAACCAGCTGTAAACATGCTGTGCAATGGACAAGTTCAAGGAAAGTTCAAGCTCCAAACGATAACCAGAGACCACCATGAGGCCACCAGAATACTCCCAAGTGACCAAACAAGGACTTTGGAAGAACTTCTTAGGACTAATTAACATATGTATGAACCTCATAAGTGAATATGTAAGACGTTTACTGAATACACAAAATTGTAAGTAAAAATTAGCTCTGTGAGCCAAGATCAGGGCACACACGTGACTAGAGGAGCAACCCTCCTGTGTGTCCAGCGCTGATAACAAAGGACTGCCTGTCCACTAATGCTCACAAATTGTGTTTCAGGGGTTTCTTGTTTGCCGATTTACAGTAACAGTTCTTCCTGCAGAGCATGTTTGGGCACTAGAACAGGTTCCCCAGCACAGTGGTCACAGCACCAAACCTGACAGAGTTCAAGAGGCTTTTGGATGATACTCTCGAGCACATGGTGTGACTTTCGGGGCTGTCCTGTGCAGAGCTAAGGGTCGGATTCGATGATCCTTGTGGGTCCCTTCCACCTCAGCATATTCTGTGACTGTGTGAACTCCCGGGGCCGCTGTCCCAGGCGGACAGGCCACTGGCGGTGGACCTGCGGCGAACCGCACCGACGATGCGGGGCGGACTACAACTCCCGGCGTGCCGCGCGGCTCCAACGCCGTTCTGATTGGCCTTTGCCCTCCCACCCTCCCCGCGTGACGGCGCGGGGNAGCACCGGGGCGCGAGCCAGGGCTCCCGCGGCCGCGCAGGTGAGGGGGGGGCTGGGGCGCGAGCCGTGCCGTGCCATGCCGTTCTATGCTATGCCATGCTAAGCCATGCCGTGCCGTGCTATGCCATGCCATACTAATACCATGCCGTGCCGTGCTATGCCATGTCGTGCTGTGGTATGCTATGCTGTGCCATCCCATGCCGTGCTGAGCTATGCTATGCCATGCCATGCCATTCTGTGCTATGCTATGCCATGTCGTGCCATGCCGTGCTATGCTATGCTATGCTATGGTTTGCTGCGCCGTGCGGTGCCGCGCAACCGGACGTCGCGTTTGGGATCGGTGCCCTGTGCTTAGAACAGCGCAGTTCGCGAAGGGCACTTGTGGGGGCCGTGGCTGCCCCGGCGGGGCGGGCAGGGGGTCTGGGTACCGCGGGCAGGGGGCCTGAGCACCGCCCGTCTTGTAGGAATGCAGCCTGTCCATACAATTTTGCAACCTGTCCCGGACTGCCCGGTGGTTTGTACGGCGATCATGACCTGGTTATGTGTAGAGGGGGAGGGAAGAGTCAACAAACCGTGTAGTAATACATAATTCTGTGTCCTTCCTTGGTTGAAATGTCACCCTTACTTTGGAAGTATGTAGGACACACAGTCCCACGGACTCAGCCAGTTCTGTGCTCTGTCCAGTCAAAGGGGAGATTACACAACGGAGTTTGATCAGCCCAGGTCGAAACCAAGTGTTTTGGCAGCTGTCGGTGGTTGTGCTCCAATGGTCACACGAGCTCCGCGCTGGACATGTTTGTTCTGCTGCTGGCGCGAAACCAACACGAGTGTTGCCCAGATACAGCTCCTGCCGGTTTTGCTCTCGGTCCCCCAGGTGGATCCGGTCTCTTGGTGTCCAAATGCAAGAGAAAAACCTGCAGGGAAAATCAAAGGTTCTGTGACTGTCTAGCAGAAATAGAGCATGGCACACAGAGTAGTCCCAGCTGGGACATGACTTATTGAGTTACTTGCAATTGCATGGCTGGCTTTAACAAGCAGAAAATAAGCTAAAGGTACTAGTGACAGACTCTGTGTCGCCAGAATTGAATTCATTCACTGCCACTTATATATTTACAGGAAGCCAAATGTAATCGTGCATTGCTTTATTGAATGTTTACTTAGCTCAGAAATTAGAAAGGTTATTGAATTTAGTTGGTGGGTTTGCTTGTTTTTCCTAAGCCATGAATATTTTTATAAATTCGGATTAGAATTACTTTTTACAACTTCCTATAGATCGGGTGGTCCTAACAAACATTCAGAGTACCTTTGAGAGAGCTTGATTGCAACATATATCTCTGAAAAGCCCTACTCCCTTAAGGGACAAAAGCCACAGTGGCTGGAAGAACAGGATGGGTGATATGTGTTTGTGGCATAGTAACTGTGACAAGTATGCCAGGGCACTACTGGCTCATGCCCTGCAGGGCCCAAGAAGCAAGCTAATGCAAAAACACAGACACTGCAAACTTAACAACTCTACAGTTAATGTGCTCACTGCTCCTTTCTCAGTCTCTCCTGGGATTCATCTCTAGAGAGGAGCGATTAGTGATGCAGCCATAGGGGACAGCGAAATGTGCTTTCAAACGTAAGAGGATCAAACATTTGAAACGATTGTGGATTCTGTTTGACTGTTTTCTGTGTTGGAGCTGAAAGTAGTCATGGGTTCCCTTTAGTTTCATGAGATTTCAGGGGCAGGGTGAGTGCAAAAGGCAGAAGAGCCCCTTCTAAAATGGTCATTCCAGCTGTGGAAGGAAGAGTCATATAACTCAGGAGTTTCAGGAGACAGCTGAAAGGTTGTGTCCAAGGCCATCCATTGTAAGTCTTTAGGTTAGATTACAAACAGCAGCGTGGATACAGCTGCTCTATTGCTACTGTGTGGCGAACAATTTGCTTGTTTGTATCTTAGTGTTAAAGATACAGTTTTCAGTCTCAGATGTTCACCTGGTAGATTTCATTTTCTAAATCTAGAAAAGGGCAGTAGCAATAAGCACTCGGAAAGCATTTTCATGGTTGGTTGATTGTTGTGCAAGAGTGGATTTGGGCTGGGTTTGGTTTGCTTGTTTTTTTTTAATTAATTCACAGTTAACGAAGACAGTCTGATGCCATCCTATTATCTTGTATGCATGATGATATGTGTCCAAATTATATTTTTGATTTAAAATTTCTAACTACGAAACTGTGTATTTTCCAGTAGGCTAAAAAACTAATTTGGATTTATTTTCTTATTTTTTTATTTTATTTTATTGTAAGCTGGAAATTTACATGCAAAAACATCAGCTTTTTTAAACAAAGGAGTAAGATGAGAGGACTCTTAAGATAGGCTTGGGAGCAATAACTTTAAGAAAATTAGCTTTTCTTTTTTAATCCTGCTCTAGATATATTGTGTCCAGTACAGGTCTTGATACAAAATTTTACTTTCAGCTTTCTCCATCTGCACATGCAGATCCTGTAATCCAAACACAACCACTTGAAATTTTCTGTGGCCACAATGAAGTCTTCACAGCTGGGATAAAGCAGAAAGCCCAGCTTGTCCAGAAAGACCTCATATGGCCCTTATTATCAACCAGTCATGACCGAAACTCTGTATGCTGACGCTCCATTTTACAGGTCGCAGTCCCTGGGCAGTGCTCACTCTGCCAGCACCCACAACTGTAGCATGCTGTTTAGGGTCAGCTGTTGGGCAGCAGCTGCTGAGCCCTCAGACAAACATTTGTCTTGGAATTCTCAGCTTAGACCTCATTCTGGCACTTGGCCTACTTAGACCTTTTTCAGCCTCTGCGGTTGTCTAAGTTCCAGGTTGAACCAAGGACATTATGTCACTGTTTCCCTACAGACTGAGACACTAAAGGTGAGGCACAAAAGAGAAGAGCTTTAGTTGAGTTGTGTCTGTGATGCTGCTGCAGCAGCTGTAGGTGCTACACTGAGGCGGTGGCACTGGTGCACAAAAACCAGCAAGATTGCAGGAGCTGAAAGAGCCAGTGGGTGCCAGGAGCAACACTAATAGTGTAATTGGTACACAGGCTGTGGTAGTCCCTGAGGCCTGTGCAGAAGTGTTGGCAAGCATTACTGTTTCATGGTGCACAAATATCATGGGATGAGGTGAAGGTGGAAGAGTAGAGCAAGGATGGTACTTGTTCTTTAGCTTGATTAATAGATAAGAGTTCTGTTCTCTGCCCACTTGTATTTAATGGAGCCTTTCTAGTATCTGTCAGTTTGTGGTGCTCTGGTGACAGCTTCCAATTTTGCTGCATTGTTACAAGAGTTCTCCTGGAAATCACAGGTGAATTGGCAGGTCTGAAGGGTTGACAGCTTGTCAAAATATAGCTGCTAGGTGCAGTCATCTAAGCTCTCATTCCTTCAGTACTAGTATAGAACATGTGATTGACAGCCCAGAGAGTGAACCTGGTTTTTTTTTTCATGGATCAGTTAAAGCACACTTTGTGACAAGGCGTACTGCTCCAATGTGCAAAAGTGTCTCCTGTCGACTATGCAGAGAGGGGAGTGGGGACTTACGAACCATCCCTTTTGACTGAAAAAGTTATGTGATTGGGCATTGATATGTTAAAATAACAACAACCATCCACCTTTTTGTACTCCAGGGAACTCAACAGCCCTTTTCTTGTAGCCTGGGAACTGTAGCCAGCAGCTTTTGCTTCCTTCCTGCTCCAATAGCTCTCACTCAGGCTGCAAGTGACCAGGTTCAACCTCAACCTATTCTTCCCCTTCAGAAAATCCTACTTACACAAAAAAACTCAGAAAATGTTTCATCCTTGCCCAGAGTTCCCAGGAAGGCAGCTGAGTTTCCATCTCTGATATTTGGCCTTTCCTGTGGTATAGATAAAAATATAAATCAGTGCTGGGTGCAGTGGCAGTTTTGGTAATACAGGATCCACCTCTGCTGGAGCTCAAGCTGTTGCCATGGAATTCCTTATGGGTGTTTCCTAATTCTTACGTGCTGACATCAAACTGGACAGACACTGAAATAACAACTTAAAAATTCTGTCTCCAGTCATTCTTCCCTCCCAGACAAACCCATCTCTGTACGCAAGAAGCTGATGGAAATAGGTTCTAGTAGCTTTGGAAAACATTTTTCTTTTCCCCATTCTTACACCCAGTACTTTGCAGAAAGAGAGCAAATGTTAGTTTCTTTCAATAGAAACCAAAGTTTATTGACACCAACTGCCTTCTGAGTGCCTGTTCTTTTAATGCTGCTTCTTAACAGTTCACTTTAGAGTAATTAATGAAGGGCAGTGTTACTCCTTTTATTTCCTTGCCTGTAACAGCCAAGCAGCTGGATGGGTAGCAGACCAGGAACAGAATGGTCTCCTGCATCCCACTCCAGTGGTGGCTCCTTCCTGAAAACAGGAAATTGTTTTAAGCATATTAGTGTCCTTGCAAGTATGCAGTTTTGGCTTCTGTTATATACAAGCATTAAAGTCTCCCCCTGTTGCTGCCTTTCTGTCAGGGAGGACATCTTTTCACTTCTTTCTGTCACTGTAATGCACACTATAAAACCAGGAGAGAGGAGGTTTGTGCTGTTCTGTTTTCAGGTGGAGTGGGTAAGGGAGCCTGATCCTGAAAAAGATGCAACAAGAGTTATTGAGAAAGAAACAGAAGAGGAGGACTCCCACAAAAAGGATTCAGATAATTTTAATAAGGGTGGTAGTGCTTTCCCTGTCAAATGTGAATACCTTTCCAAAATAATAGGAAACAGAATGTCAGAAATCCAACCAGGCTAGAAAGCAGAATAGTTTTCAAGAGCAAAATACTTCTGTGTTGTGTTTTTTCTGAGTTTGGCAGATTGAAAATATCTTTAGATTTAGTCTGTTCAGAGATGAGTTTCCTATCTGGGGAAGAAGCAGAAATGAAGTCTGGATATTTTTCTGGCCTCTTTGCTTTCGCCCTGTTTATACTCTGAGAAACCCTCACAATAAGTGGAACAGAGCCAGCATTTCTATCAAAGCAATGGATTCCCGACTTGGGATTTTTTGAGTTACTGGAGAAGGGAGAGATGAAAGAACACATGTGAGGGGGGCTGCAGAGGGGTTGCCACCGCCACCTTTGGGAGAGAAGGCCAGGTCTGGGGATGGCTGGCCTTGCGCCCCATACCCCTGCGCTGTAGTGGCCACTGCTACTGAAACTGAAAGTGATTGCTTTCTTCTGGCAGAAAAATCATTGCATGAAAACTGCTACTGCAGTGTTAGCAGGGGTAAACAGATGCTTTCTGGGCTTTGAAATAGCCACTTTGTATCTCCTTTATTTTTTCCAGCCCCCCCACTGCCATGGATGTTTTTAGAGATCTTATTTTATCCCAAAGCTGTTTACATCAAGAATTAGAGTGGATTGTTTAAAGGTTAGTGCAAAAAAATAGTGCTGCCAGGAATGACTGCTCCTGCTTTTAAGTTTAGCAGCAGCACAGCTGGTAACAAAATTCCTGTAGCTGCTAGTGGCTGAAGTTGGGTCTCTCCCCAGATAACCTCTTCTGTCTGGCTGATTTGGTCACTGAGGGTCTCTGTGTGTTCCACCCATGCACAAATCTTCCCCATAAATGTTTTCAGAATAAAGTGTTTTGAGGAAGCATACCTGTGTCTTCAACTTTTTAGCTGGCCTTTTACAGATTTCTTGCAAGGGCTGTGTTGGAGTACTGTACAGGGTTAACTCCTATGGTTCCTGGTGATGACCAGAGCCAGGGAGCTGATGGCCATGGCTGTGTGTGTTTCTGTCCAGTCCCTTGGCATCGTCCCATACATGCTGATTTTAGTATGTCTGGAGATTTCATAGGTCTATTTTTCAGTAGATGTAAGTTGTGATTTTTGCTTAGTAAGCATAGTGAATACCCATTAATGGGTCATTTGATCTGTTTCTTCATTGTACACCTTAAATTTATGTCAATTTTTTTTTAATGCTCTGCCAACTGCAGCCTATCAAGACAAATCAGTCTGATCTTGGCTTGAGGCACAATTCTGCAGCTGATTCAGACACACAAACATGCTTTACTTTGTGAACTGTGTACACAGAAATGGTTTTGTGTGTGCTATGTCCAGAAGTTTAGCTTTCTCCTAGTTTTCTTGGCTGATTATTAGATGGCTGTGTGTGGTTAACTAACAAGGACCCAGTGAAGGTGGTTCTTTTAATTATTTTTTCTCTGTTTTGTTTTGTAATGCTAGGCAGCTGGCCTCTGTAACGAGTTATTAAATTGCCCTCTTATAAAATGTTAATTTAACTGTGATATAGTAGATAAAGAGACTTGGCAGGGTTTGGATTATGTTGTTTGTAAATGTTTGTATGTAGTGCCTGAACCAAGTGTACACCAACTGATTAAAATACCTTGGTAAACTTTTGCTTTTCTGCAGTCCTTTGATAAGAGTTGGTTCACTTATGGTATGTTTCACTTAAGGTATGTTTCACTTAAGGTATCAAAATATTTTCCAGAAGTAGCAGAGTGGTTTCAGCTGTGCTTTACAGGTGTGGAAAAAGAGATATATAGCATGGTAATTTGAAAGTCATGGGCTAAAGGCAGTAGGACTCGTTGTCTTTAGACCTTGCTATAACCAATAGTCTTTTGGCATTGATGGTACTGATGTTTTTAAGTTATGTGGTATAAACTTGAACTGTATTGGTTTGCAGCTACTAATTTGGGATATTTGTTTTAACACTTAATGTGGTTGTAGAATCATAGAATGATTTGGGTTGGAAGGGTCATTAATGATCATGTAGTTTGAACCATCTGCCATGGGCAGGGACACCTTCAACTACACCAGCTCAATCAAAGCCCATCCAACACTTCCAGAGATGGGGCATCCGTAATGTCTCTGGGCAACCTGTTCCAGTGCCTCACCACACTCACAGTAAAGAATTTCTTCCTAATATCTAAATCTACTCTCAGTTTGAAGCCATTTCCCCATGTCCTATCACTCCATGCCCTTGTACTCTATGCCCTTGTACTCTATGCCCTCTACAGCTTTCTTGTAGCCCCCTTTAGATACTGGAAGGTGCTATAAGGTCTCCCTGGAGCCTTCTTTTCCACAGGCTGAGCAAATACAGCTCTCTCAGCCTGTTTTCACAGCAGAGGTGCTCCAACCTTCTGAGCATCTTTGTGGCCTCATCTGGTCTCACTCCAGCAGGCCCACAACCTTCCTGTGCCCTCATTCTAGAGGGAAAATACTTCCTAAATATTGTGTTGCTCTAGAATGTATTACGTTATGTTTAGAAAAAACCCCAACCAAACAAAATTGTAGATAGAAATCACTTTTAGTGTTCACTTCATGCCAGTTAATAAAGGCATTATTAAAATTCTGAATTTTTTTATTGCAGGTTGAAGAGGTGTTCAGAATCATATGCTTCTCATCTAGTTGCACCATGCTCTGTATTGTTTATGATCTTTGAACTGAGACAAGCTTTTTGAAAGCACTCTTTTATATGGATTTAGGCAGGAAGACCTTGTTGGAAATCTTTTTGAAACAGACATCATGAAATGTAATTTTACATAGCAATAATTCTGTTTTTATATTAACAAGGTGTTACATCTTGCACATGAAAGTTGGTAGGAACAAAAGCAGAGATGCAGTGTTTTGTTGACATCTAGTTCTCTTGTGCTGAAGTGCAGGGAGGGTCCTTTCTATATGATTTCATTTACCCAAGGGCTGTAGTGAGATTGGGTGGTCCTGAATCATTGATTTTGGAAAGTGAAGAGACAAGCAGTTGAAAAAAAATGCCTCTTCTTCTGCACAGAAAGCCTGAAGCACCTGTGGCAAAGAGGCTGAATCTTAAAATGCACAGGGAAAATTGTAGGACAGTTCCATGAAATTAAGTAGAGTGTGAAACTTAGTCAATAAATGGCCAGTTTTGACCTTAAAGACTAGTCATGGATTTTTCTTGTGCAGCTTTCCTTGTGGGGAAAAATGGAATAATAATTATCAGTTGAAGATATTAATATTTATACAGCAACTTTGACATGTTGGCTATTCAAATATATAACGTTTGCTTGTTTTCGTTACAGGAATTGCAGAGCTCAGGAAGAGGACACTTTCTATTGGAACATGCTGCTCCCTTCTCTGCTTTTTTGACAGACAGCTTTGGGCGTCAGCACAATTACTTGAGAATTTCTTTGACTGAGAAATGCAACCTGAGGTGTAAGTGTCTGCTGAGGTCCTTGAACAAAGCACTTATGTCCATATTGTGCGAAGGCCAAGGCTTGAGTTAGGATATTTTTGCTGTGTTGGCCTTGTGCTGTTTCTTGTCTTCACAAAGTAATAGTAAAGTACAGAAAGAAACTAATTTGGGGCTGAGCTACTGGTGGGGTGGTGAGCCAGGAACAAGCCTAGGGATCTGCCAGAGACATGTGGAAGTGGCAGATCTTTTGTCAATCTTGGTGTGGTTTGGATAATGATGCTTGTGTGGCATACCTTGAGTGTGTCATAAGTGAGAGAGCTCATACCTTGGTATTGTCACAATTGCATCGGCAAAGTTTGTGGTGATGTCTCAGTGCTTGCCAATTGAATTTGGTGTCTTGTGTTTGAATGCATATTAGATAGAAATACGATCAGCTTTTTCTTCAATGTGGATCCATTATGATTTTGAGACATATCAAATGAACTTTGAGTTTCCTTCTGAAGAAAATTAGGAAATTGTTAGGAGATAGCTTGTAAGGTTTTGCAAAATTGGTGATTTGACATCCATTAAAGACAGCTGCACTTGGTGCATTTTGTCCATCAATATTAGATTAATTGTTGCTCGTTATTTTTTTCCCCCATGTATTCCTGTAATCTTTGTTTCAGGTCAGTACTGTATGCCTGAGGAAGGTGTTAAGCTGACTCCTAAATCAGAGCTACTAACTGCTCAGGAGATAATCACCCTAGCCAGACTGTTTGTAAAAGAAGGTGTGGACAAGATCCGACTGACGGGTGGAGAGCCACTTATCCGTCCTGATGTGGTTGATATTGTAGGTGAGTTCCAAATCGGTACAGCGTGTTTCAGATTGACTTGCTGCATATTGATCCAAGAATTAGACTTGTAGCTATCTACTAACACAGTCCAGCAACTTGAAGAATAATTATACATTTACTGATGGTGCTTTTCCCCAACATTGTTCAGCGCAAGATAGTTCCTTTGAGAAAACTTCCAGTTCTGCTTTACTGCTTGAATGGAATTTATATTTCTTTATATTGCAACCACTGAACTTAGCGTTGCCTTCGTATTCAGCATCTATTACAGTAGCTTGCAATACTTCAGCCTTAGGGTGAAAAATCAGTAATTAATATGACCAGGTCCTCACTGGGGAGGAACAATTGATATGTTATTACTAATAAAACAAGCTGTCTTTTTGATTTTGAGATGTGTTTGTTTTTTCGGGGTTTGTTTTGTTACTTTGATAACAGATGTCACTTGCTTGTCTGTGTTTAATAAGGAATGGTGGAAATGCCGTTGTTTTTACAGCTGTTTATGAAGACTATTACTTCAATGGAAGGTAAATTACTGAGTAATTTTTAGAAGTCTGTCTCCTTTGATTGATATTGTGTTGACTGACTGTGCCTGATTTGTTTCTTGAGCCAGGTGCTTTTTTGCTCTGTCCAGAGCCTCCTATGTTACAAAAAGTGGAATAGGTTCCTATAGTGTCAATGTATTAGATTAAGACTATGTAGGTGGGTGCACTTTGTTGTATTGTAGATGACAAGTCTGTTACTGAAGGTATACTCTCATAGGTACTGAAGACAAGACAGGGTTAATATGGAAAATGAAGGTCTCAAGAGAAACTGACTATCAATAAAGTCGGCTTTGGTGCAGAAAACAGTTGGTCGCTGCCTCTGTTCTCATTTTTTTCAAGATTTGGAAGACCTTTATGGTCTTTTCCAAAGGAAGCAGCAAAGCATTAGTATGTAGAACTGACCTGTTTATAGCTGAAAAAGGTATGGCTGGAGTGAGCTGGCTTGGGTCTTGAACCTTGATTGTGAGGAGTCATGAAACTGCACTAACTTAATCTTTTTGAAACTCTGGAATATCTTTGTAGGACATTTTGCCCACTCGTGATAGGTTATTTTTTATTTAGTATTGAGAGAGCTGTGTGCCTTTTGAGAGATGGTTCTTTCAAGAAGGCATTCCCCATTTCAGGTGATAATAGGTATAATTATTGGCTCCTATAAAAGGAAGCCACATTTATAAAATAGGTTGCAATTTAAAATACAATAGAGCTTTACAGTCCGGTATATAATATTGACATGAAAGTGAGTTGAGATCAACAATGTAATCAGCTCAGTGTAGAACTTTCTTTCCTAGTGTATGCATGATTTTTCTTTATCAGTGGTAGCTGATTATTTTTTGTACTCAACAAAGCTACTCTGATGTTGGTGATCTAAGAGGAATAGTCAGGTCACTGCAAAACAATTACTGCATTGCTGCAATTCTGAAATATTGGTATTGGAAGGATAGAAATCTTCCTGGTTTGTATTACTCCAATTATAGAATTCTGTGCCCAAAAGAGGGAGATGGGTCTTTTTGAATCAGTGGGTTTTAATTGTTTGCCTGTATTCCTGTTCACAGCTTAACTTTGACAGATTCCTAGTGATCATTTTAATGGATGACAAAAGAGTCTTGGTCATTGCACTAGTTCATTCTGCCATGTATTTGTATTAGCCTGGCTGGTTATTTTAAGGTCTATTGAAAATTGGCAAATTAGGTCTATAAACACTTCCTGACTTCTCAGACTTTGGTGTTAGTCTGTGGTGCCCGTTGGTATCAAGTTAAAAGTCCCCAAACTAAATAGATCGATGTAAGAACTATGGGAAAACTCATGGAAGCTAAAACCAGCCCAAAAATGTCTTCTGCAGAATTTGAGTAAAGCACCTTTATTGAAGCCATTTTAGCACAAGGTACTGCTTTGGTTTTGGATAGAGTTAATCTGGTTTTCTAGGTGCTTTATAAAAGCTGACTACAATATCTCAGGTGCTGAATGGGGTGGAGATTTAAGTTAGGTTTGTTATCAGCCAACCTTTCTTTCAACCATAAACAGTCTGTGAAATATCTGTAAAGGTAAAAAATACTAATGATGGATTACTATTTTTTCTAATACTCAAATTCAAGGGTTTTTGTTGTTTCAATGCACAAATGTGATTTGAAGTTACTGTAGGAGACCAAGTTATTCAGAGCGCTGCTACAGTTCTTTAGCTCATTTAAAATCTTATGCACATATATCAACTATGAGTCAGCAACTAACCCTTGCTGAAAACTAAATTATGTCCTGGGGACTGCTGGAAACATATGTTTGAGACTTTCCTGATAGTGGAATATAGAATCCATCCCCTTTGGGATACTCAAAAGTATAAGTAAGCACCAGATATAAACTGTGTGATAGCTGTTTATTATTAATAGTCTGAGAAGTACACATCTCCACTGACAAAATCATGTTCCATAAGGTGGAGGAGGGATGACTGAATGACTTTTTATAGTAACATACACATTTCAAGAGTGAAGTGATATAGGGTAGACTTGTTAGTTCATATATTAGAAGATACAGATACCTTTTCTGGACTCAATCAGGAAAAGTGCACTTAAAGAGAAGGAGAGTATGTAAAAAAAACTTGTCTTTTTAAGAGGATGCTTCTGATCCTAAATGGAGAAGTAAATGTAAAAGAATTTATTTGATGGCTTGAGCATGACATACAATATTTTAGTTTCATGCTCTGGAATTATAGCCACTGTTCTCTTTCCTTGTCTACTTGATAGTTTATATCAGTTGCCTTTGCTTGTGCTGATTGGTGCTAAAGCAGTGACCAAAGGTCAGCAAATAGATTTATTAGAGATACAAAGAGAGTTACAAAGTTAGGAAGTCTCTTTAATCCCTTTTGAATTTAGGGGTCAACAAGCCAAGAAACCAAGACACTCTGAATGTTATACTCAGTAGAGTGTACTAACTGGTCCTTTTTAACTCGTTAGTGTTAGTGTTAAGCCTCCATCTCTAATTTTTCACAGTTGGCTTATGTCTGATTTGTTACTGCAAGTGGT
The DNA here is from genome assembly GCA_013396695.1 of Sakesphorus luctuosus. Lineage (NCBI taxonomy): Eukaryota > Metazoa > Chordata > Aves > Passeriformes > Thamnophilidae > Sakesphorus > Sakesphorus luctuosus. Next base: position 27,726 of record VWZD01002254.1, on the reverse strand, counting down.
TCTATGTATTAGTGTATTTCCAGTGCTTCATCTTGTATCTGGTCTTGTCTGATGAGGAAGAAGATGTGTGGGTAACAGCTGCTTCCTGAGCTGACCTAATCAGCTGGTACTGTTTTTAATTTTTCCATTTTAGGCAACAGCATGACATTAGTTTTATTCAATACCTTTATGCATTTTGCATTTTTAGCAATGAAACCTGTGTGGCACCTAGACTTTTTTTTCTCTGTTGTTCTGAGGTTGAGCATTTTGTGTATTTTGAGACTATAAACAAAACCAGTGATGTTCCTGCACTATCCTCTGGCTGCATGTATACTATGCTCTCACAAAGACTAGGCTGCTAGGGATAGCTAGTGTTAAATAATCTTTGCCAAAATGGGGCCAGTAGCACTTATTCTCTAGGAAGAAGTTATTGTCATTTGGGAGGATTTTGAGAGGTGAATGCCAGGAAAAAAGCATTTCTTAGTAAAGATTGCTCTTTTCTGACAACCTCAGGTTCCAAATGCCTTTACAGAGCTCATAATCATGTTGCAGAATGCTGCTGCTGTAAACTTCAGCATCTTTGCTTTGACCTGGCTTGTTCCATTCCAGAGTTCTGAGCCAGGCTTAGGGTGACTGTTTTGAGAACAGGTGGGAAATGAGATAAAGCAGAAGTAAAGCCCTTATCAACATGAACAAATAGAGGTGAAATAGTGAGGGAAGAAGGAACTATGAGATATTTGTACTGTAATTACAGCTGCCTCAAGAGTAACAGTTCTTCAAATATTTATTAAATAATTAGGGTGGAGGCTATGAGAGAGGAAGTAGGAAAAAAGTACTTTGCTGTGGCTCTGCTTGTGCAAGTTGTTTATAAGGATTTTTTCTTATTTGTTTTCGTACTGATAACTGGAGGTTTGAAAGCCTGCCCTCTGGAGATCTGGTATGCCAACGATTTCTGCATTTGTCTTATGAGGAATCAGCTATGTTCTAAATCTTAATCACATGATATTAACTGTTTCTTATGCAGTTTTCTTCCATTAGCTATTTTGTAATTTCTTGCATAAGTGCCCTCCAGTTGACTTGGCTTTCACTGTGGGTAATGGAAATATTTCGGTTGTCAAGTGCAAGTGTTTGTCCCTTGGATATCTTTGCCTTGGATGCTCTATAATAGTCTAATATATTGATCTTTTTCTGTTTAGTTAGAACTGTTTGTGATATTTCTTTCAGAAGTTTGAAGTCACTGTTGGCAGGTACCTCTGGGCTAGAACTGTTTTTTGGTAAAGCATTGTAGAATAAATGTTGCTAAATGAGCACAGCTAGTTCAGGTGTCAGGTGTGAAAGGGATTGGCTTGCTGCTTATTATCATGGCAGAACATAAAATTCATTTTGCAAAGCTAGGTGAGGAAAAGAAGGTACGTAAAATCAAAGGCCTTAGTATGCATTTTGATAAAACAAAACTTTATCACCAGTTTCATGTGCAGTAAACCATTCTCTCATACCTTCTGAAATGGATTTGTGCGAAAATGGTTGTCTTAAACCAATATAGCTGGAAGAAGGCTGAAGCATCAAAGTGTCCAAGTTTTCCTCACGTCCTCAGTGATACTTTTCTCTGTTTCATAAATCTTTTCAGTTTTCTGTGTAACTTACAGTTAAATTACTTTTTTTTAAAGTGTTCTTTTTACTTTTTATTTCCTAGGTCAACTGTACAAGTTAGAAGGGCTGAAAACCATTGCTGTCACAACCAACGGGATTAACTTAACGAGACTGCTGCCCCGACTGAAGGAGGCAGGACTGAATGCCATTAACATTAGCCTGGATACTTTGGTCCCAGCTAAATTTGAGTTCATTGTCCGAAGGAAAGGTACAGACTTGTCTTCTAAGGCAGCTGTGTTATTAACATCAAGAATGTAGAGTTGTCTGGTGTATCTTTCACACTCAGTTACTTTGTGAGGAGAGTGAATTGCTATCATTCTGAGGCTAGGAAAAGTAGTCTATAGCAGCTTATTCAATAGTTACTCTTTTTCCTTCTTTCTACAGTGCTTAGGCAGGTAGAGCCCCTTAAGTTGGAGCTGGTAGAGTAGAAGATGCTCAACTCACCACAGTCATTGTGACTACAGCTGCCAGTAGTAGCTGGCAGTATGACTGGTTAGTCATAGATCTCAAGAGGGCTCTCCAAATGTTGTGTTGGTCTTGTGTGCTGCCCTTCTTTAATACTGTTCACAAAACCAGATATTCCTTCTATAGCAGCTGGGGACTAAGATGGCACAGGAACTGAACTTCTTGTCACAAGTAGCAGCAGTTTCTGGAAGTTTTATTTGGGTGTGCTAGCAGTGGTCTCACCTGTGGTTAATCATGTTCCCTATCTCCACGACTTTTTAATAGGAATAAATATAAATCATGCCTGATGTAATTTGAGGAGGGCTGCTAGTTTTGTAGCTTCTTTCCGACTAAGCAAGTAATTCCAAATGAAGTTTCAAAAATGCTTGGGTATGCCCAGTGTTTAAATGAATTCTGAAGCTCGTCATGGAGTTCAGCTTCATGGTTGGGCTTTCTTAAAAACCAAAACTGATTTGATCTTGTATCATTCTTTTTCAGTCTAATAATGTAACTTCAGTGGTCTGTGAACTAATTCTGACAAAACCTCTAAGTAGCCACCAGATGGTGCAACAGCCTAAGACAGATGTAGGGGTGTAGAAAATCTGGAATGCTGTGAGAAGTAGTGTCAACATTTGAATCACTCTGCTATCAAATCGAAGTTCTGCTGGCAGGTGCAGAAAAGTGTCCTTGTCTACAGTCTCTCTGGGAGCACTACTTCAGGTTTCTATATCATGATGCAGAAATCTGTTCCTGTCATAAATCTGGCTGGAGCATTATTCTTCCAGTGTAGGCTATTGCATTAATCTGTTCGTTTCATGGCACAGTTGGCTCCCAGAGTGCTATCTGGTAGTATCTAATCACAGGCAGGTGTTGACTGTGCTCTTTCCTTCTGCTCTCTGCATTTGAATATTAGTTGGTTTTTGGATATAACACAGAATGTGACATTCATTAGAAACAAGCCCTTCTTTTGCTACTGAAGGGGCAAACCTGAGTCTCCAGCTTCCTGAATTATAAGGCCACAGCTCTCCATATCTGATTGGAAGCTCTTAGGAATGTGCTGCTTATAAAGTAAACTAAAAGTTATTAGAAGAAGCGGGTAATTTTTATCTGTATAAATGTTCTCTTCCCCTCTTTCTCCCTTAAATAAAAAAGATCCTTAACAACAAAGAGAGGAATTGCTCAACTGAACAGCTTAGACAATGAACAGGGAAGTTTCTATTACTCATTATTTTTAAAGAGGAGAATTAAGTCTCCAAATCATAGATAACCTTTTTTTTTAACTGGAGAGAAGGTAAAAATAGTAACAGTGAGTTTTGGGTTTTTTTCATTTGTTAAGGTTAAGGGCTGAAATTATGTAAAAATACTTTTTTTATTGTGTTTTTTTTTCTTGAGGGTTTTTATTTAATAGGAGATTTCCAAGTATGGAATGAGCAGAGAATAAAGTGCCTGCCCTACTGTGCTACCCTGTCTCCTGTGGCAGTTCCTGAGGCAACAAGATATAGCTCTGTTAAGGTGAGAGGGATTCCTGGTCTTGGACTCCTACAGGCTGGTAACTTCCCTGGAAAGTAAAGGTGTCATCTGATTATGGAGTTTATCAGGAATTCAACAAACTTGGAATTAATTTTTCTGCTCCACTGGAGAAGCATTCTAGGGTTTTAAGAAGAGGCTGAAAATATGTATCTTTGGTGCAAGTGCCCTGCATTACATCTGCTCTTACTTCCAGATGGTTGGGATTGAGGAAATGACTGAGATCACTAGAGATTTCACTGATACATGAAAGCATGTTAAAGGACTATAATATTTCTACCTGTCCCCACCTACAATATTCTAAGGAATGAAGAAATGAAAAGTGCTTTCTTGCAGGTAGCCAGTCTAACCTGTTTCATGGCCTGTGTCTTTTTTTGTTGTTCAGTACAAGGAAAATGAGAAAATATTGTACTGTAATCGTATCATTAAATGTTGGCCTGAAGTCTTCCTTCCAGTAAGGATTAAATGGTGGGAGGTGTTGTTCCATGTAGGATTGTTCTGCGTGAGCCTAAGGTTCTCTCTCCTTTAAAGCTGGCCAAAGCTCTGATTTCAGAAGAAATCTAATTTGATGAAAATATTGAGATTTTTTTCCTAGGGTAGAAGAGGAGAAAGGTTATAGTTTTGAAATGTCAAACAAAAACTTAGCAAACTTTTGAGACTTGGCAATGTTTCCCAGTACAATGACCTAGTATTCATTTTTGCTCTAATATTTTGAAATGCTTTGAGTTTATTCTTTTTGTTGTTCATTGCCACAGAAGAGCTTTGATTTAGAAGGGATATTTCAATAAGCATGGCAATACAAATGAACTCCTCACAGCTTTTCATAAAATAAAAACAGAAAAGCATTAACATCAAAATATGAAATGCAGTAACAGATTTTTAATTTTTTACTGCAATAAATTTTTGTTTTAATTAATCACCCTGCCCCAAAAGTATTTTAGTGGAAATAAGTTCATAGTTGTTATTCAGAGCAGCTTAATTTTTTGTTTGCTTGTAGAGATTTTTGAGTGTTCTAAACTAGACTCATGTGCTAGCCTGGCAGGAGGTAAGAGGCAGAACTGGGAAGGACATCGAGTTAGATGCATTGCAAGCTGTAATTCCATTCCATACCTCTACAGTGAGCTGAGCCCAAACATGAGAGGTTTCAGATGTGAAGTTTTTCATCTGTTGCTTGCCAGTATTTGCTTCCTGGCCTTTTTAGTTATGTTCAGTTTCACCTTTCTGCAATCCTGATGCTACATGTAAGGTCTTCTGAGCAGTTGCAGAGGTTTTTGATCCCATCTGTGGCTCTGGGTTGTTTTTACAGTATTGTATCATTATCTCTGTTGCCACATTCCACCTGCAAACTTGCTTAATTGGATGAGATCTACCAGAGGTGCTGCAAACTTCCTGGGCACATGCATGAGTAGGTGATGATTGAGAAGGGTGACAAGTCATAACTTTAAACAGTTGCTTATGAGAGTTGTTTCACTGTCTTCTCTTTGCTCTTCACCTCTTTTTGCAGCCAGGACTAGCATTAGGACTGGCTTATAAAACAATTATATCTTCTACTTTCCTGTGTCCACGCTTTATAATGTCTTTACCTGCCAGATAGCAATTAAATGAAATTTTTGTATCTTTTTTTCTTGACTTTAAACTCATCCAATATTAAATATGCACAGAATACTGTTGAGTTATTGCTTATTTCAGCTAAATAGCTACAGAATAATGAAGATATGATCTCTTCACTAGAGAATCTGAGTTTCCAGTAGATAATAGATAGGGAAAGGAGGATGATGGACCTATGCAGAAAAACATATGACTAGGAACAGGACAGGGATTGTCAGCACAAACTTCTGGAACATTTTGCCCTCTTACTAGCATGTGGGAAGTTTTTGATGTTGAAGACTACAGCTTGGGAAAAAGGAGCTTGGTGTCATGCAGTGTCCAGTCTCTCATACCTGAGTTTCATGTGCAGAACAGGAACAGAACTTAGTCTAGAACCTGCCAGGGTAGAAGAGACATTTATAAACATGGTGCTAGCAGCTAAGCTCACCCACTGTGTACCCAGAGCTCAGTAGTTTGCTCTCTCATTCCTGCTACTATTCACCTTTGCTCTCTGCCAGCTGGTGAGTGTGGCAGGGAAGGAATAATATGTCAAGTCTAAAACTGCTGTCCTTATGGAAGATTTTAACTTTAAACAGAGCTGAAGAGGTAGTTTGAATGAGATGATTAAGAGGCTTTCCTAAAGAACTTTGGAATTTCAAAACCGCAGGGTTGTTGCTTTATTTTTCTTCCAACTTTGAGGTACATGAAGGGGTGAAGATACTTACCCTGAGTCAATTGTATCTTTGTGTCTGAATGAAGCTGACAGCTGTAGGCCAGTAAATGGTAGGATGAAGCTGAGCACTTCATTCCTTGAAGTCACTGTAGTTTTTGACATCTTTCATTTGTTTTGGAGGGCCAAAGGCCAACTGAATTGCTTTCCTAAATGCTCTAATCCCTGCCACATTTTCCTCACTAGTTGCCCATATTTAGTCATAAAAATGATGATCCTGTTAAGTGCTGCCTGTGATGTTCACACTAATGGTTAGTTAGTGGCTTTGGGAAGCCAATTACATCTGTAGCCAGGGTTGAACAGGAATCAAGGGGTTTTTTTTAGTTCCTAAACCCACTCCACTCCATATATATTTTAGAAAAATCCTATTAAAATTCACGTAGTAATATTGCTGTCTGATACAGGACAGTGAGATTCTGCCATTGTAGCAAAGACACTTGAGCCGTTACTATAAAATAAACGTTCATTTATTATTTCTTCATTACATCTGGAGGCAGTTCATAATTTCTTTCCACTCCCTTTAAGAAGAAAGTAACACAAGGAAAGCTGATGTATAGGGAAGTGGAGAATTATATGCTAGTAATATATGGATATCCAAAGATGCAAAAAACATACCAATATTGTTGATTACTGAAATATCAGTTAAATATTGATCTTGGTGACCTGAGCACAGTAACACTGATAGTCTTTGAGGGTTGTGAGGTTAGGGTGTATGTGTAATTGAAGTCTATTTATTTGCAGCTCTTCCTACTTGCAGCCCTGTCTAGTGAATCACATGGTTTTTATTTGTCATCTCTTTTTCTTGTACTTAATAACCTCCTTTTGCATTCTGGTTTTAAACACGGAAAATTCTATTTTATTCTTTTTGTATTTTAGGTTTTCACAAGGTGATGGAAGGAATCCACAAAGCCACTGAACTTGGCTATCGTCCTGTTAAGGTAAAGCCAGTGTTTATTTACTCTGAAACTGTTGTGTTTTACTATACATACAGTTTACCTCATGAGGAATTTATCATATTCCACCCCACCCTGTGAATAGTTTTTGGTAAAACTGGAAAAAAATTTAGTAGATTATAGATCACATACAGGAAAATTCATCTCCTTGTGCAGCTGAGGGTACAAGTTCATACTGCCTCAACCTACTGATGGCTTTGCTGCAGGCTACAGTATGGTCCTGCTCTGTACTTGCCTCCTCCTGCCCTCTCTGTTGAATTGGCACTTGTCTGACTCAGCAGTGAACCTGACCAGGGGATTTAACAGGCAGGAACTATCCTGCAAAAAGACATTAATTTTCTCCTCGTTTATCTCCTTTGGGTTCTTACAGCAGACTATTATGAGTGCTAGTGTGAGAGCAAGGGAAAGCGAGCTCTTCTTTGAGGGTGCAGGTAGATCAGATTCACTCTGACATGAAACTCCACCCTAAGTCAGCTGTTTGCAGTCCTGCAACTGTAGATCCCTTCAATTTCACCAGTGCTTTGGAAGTTCTATTATGTAAGTAGTTTAGACTACAGAGCTGTGAAAAACATTTGATGTTAAACTTGGTTTAGGCTTTCCTGAAATCACTTAAGAACTGATGTTTGGAGGTACAAGGCTGCCTTGCTAACAAAAGTGTTTTAGCAACTCCACAGCTAGCTGTTCTTCAGATAAAGTACAGAGGACCTGAGGATCCAATGTAAATATTGTTTATGAGGAGTGTATGGAAAACTCAGTCTTAACTTCCTTTTTGGAAGAAGGCAGAGTTAGTCATCCTGCAGCCTATCGCTTTAGAGTGCACTGTGAACACTTCAGTCCAGGGAACAATTCAGTCCAGAGAATTTGCCGATGATCTGCCATGGAGAGTGCTATAGGAGATAACTTGCCAGTTCTTTTACGGAAGCACACAGCGTAGAACTGGGGTGTGGCGTTGTCATTCTAAATAGTAAATGCTGCCATACCTTAGACGAGCAAGACTGCTTGTGTTATGTAGCTTTTTTATTAGTTTTACATTTAGCAAGGCAACTGCAACAACTTTAGTTAGGTTGGAGTAAAAATTTAGACAAGTTAGGCAGAAATTATTATCCATACCATTACAATCCTACCAATCTCTCTCATCATTTTTATTTTCCAAAAGAAAAAACATTATTTCTATCTATGTTGCCTTCCACAAGGACTGCGAAACCTTATGCAAGTAGGAAGAAAGTCATACTCTGCTCACTAATTTCAGGTGTCTGCTTTACCTGCAGGTGAACTGTGTGGTGATGCGAGGCTTGAATGAGGATGAACTGCTGGACTTCGTGGATTTCACAAAGGATCTGCCCCTTGATGTGCGGTTCATAGAATACATGCCCTTTGATGGTAAGTAATCCTCCTTTGAGGGTCTTCGTGGCATGGAGTGTGCCTTGGGCAGAGGTGAATCTGTTTGGTGGTTATTCCCCTCATGGACTTGTCTCTGGAAGTTTTGATAAACTCTTTTGAGGAATTAGGAATTACCTGAAGTTTTATGTTGTATCTTTTGCATCATATCTTCTTCTCTGGATGAGCTGGAGAAGGATTAGCAGCAGGATTAGTTGGTGCTGAGACACCTACAGGGAAAAAACAAGATTTGTGGAGAATGTGGAGGTGGTTCTCCGCTAATTAAAAAAATAAAAAACACTGTCTAAAGTTACACTGGTTTCGTTAATTCTAGGCAATAAATGGAACTTCAAGAAGATGGTGAGCTACAAAGAAATGCTTGATACAATTAAACAGCGATGGCCTGAATTGGAGAAGCTACCCTGTGAAACTTCCAGCACAGCCAAGGTGGGGCTGGACAAAGGACACGTGAAACATGCTCCCATTCTTTTCCTGCCGTAGATGCCCAGATTCTCTCATATTTGGCACTGATATTTGAGAATGTAAAAAATACCGAGTGTAGTAACTCTGGCATTTTGGTCAAGCTGCCTTCATGTGGTTTGACCCTCATTAAATTCTAGTTATAGTTTTTACCTTTAGAAATACAATGTGTTTCCTAGATGCCTTGGTCAGATATAAAGAACTGCCAGGCCTGTATCTTGTATTTACAGCTTTTGAAACTTTTGTCTGTCTATGACTGCACATTTACATGCTCAATGGAACAGTTGTTCAGTGAACGTGTAGTGTCACATGGATGGTTTCTAGCTCATGGCTGCTGCCTGAGTGTCATGCTGCCTACTGGCATCACCTGTTAGTTGATAACTACAAAAGCAAGCATTTAACAAGTTTGGAAATTTCCAGGAACAGGACAGAATAGACTGGAACCCCTGAAATGGACTTTGCCTTTTTTTTTGTGTCTTTCATATGACTTGGGAACTAAAGAAATTATGTGTTAAAATGTCTTCTAGTCTTTGGACAACTGCAGCTATAAAAATTAGAAGTCTGTATTTGACTCTCCTTTGTTTTCTCCTCTCAAATTTCTTTAGAGTTATAAGGTGCCACATTTTCAGGGACAAATCAGCTTTATCACCTCCATGTCAGAGCACTTCTGTGGATCCTGCAATCGGCTGAGGATAACAGCAGATGGGAACCTAAAGGTTGGTAGTGAAACAGGACTTTCTTTGCTTTCCTGCAGTGAAAATAGTGTTGAAATTCATCTTGTAAAAGTAGCTGGGATGTAAAGACATGTAATTATTACCAGATAACTCTTGTTTATTTATCCTGTATGTATTCTTATTCCATCTTGTAAGGCTATTAGGGAGATTTACATCACTTTTTTTTGGTTTCTCTGTTTTGCTACCATAGTTAACTTTAGTTGTAAAACGTGGTTGCAAGACCAGTAAATATAAATGTTTATTCTAATCTTTGATTCAAAATCATCCTTAACATGTGACAAGCAGATGATTTCCCATTAAAAAAAGGATCCAAGCGGCTGTGAGGGCTTGGCTTTTGTGTTCCACAAGAATTGTGTCTTGTTTCCCAAACATCTTGCAACTCTTCTCCTTCAAGAGCAGCCTGTACATTTGCTCAATGATTGTAGAAAGGGGAGGGATAACCATTTCCTGCCACGCTGAAACTGGCAGTTTCTGGGGAAAAATTAAAGTTTTCAATTAAAAATTGGCACTTATGCATTGTCACCTGATATTGACAACAGCTGTGCTGCTGCTGAATGTCAGATGACCAAGGCAGCCTGAAGGCCCAATGAATTTAGGTTGCATAAACATCCCAGGCTGTCTGTGTGTGGACATGAGGAGAGATAAAGTAAACAATCTCCATAAATGTTTCCTTCAATAGGATAGGCCTCTTCAAAGCTCTTAACTCTGAGGTTAGTACAAAATACTTGTAAAAGTAATTTATTTTATTCTTTCTCATTTCTCCTCCTCTGTTTCCTTGGGTCGGCTGCAGGTGTGCCTTTTTGGGAATTCAGAAGTGTCCTTGAGGGATCACCTGCGGTCTGGTGCCTCAGAGGAAGAATTGGTTCAAATCATTGGAGCAGCAGTGGGCAGAAAAAAGAAACAGCATGCTGGTATGTCTGTTGTAACTGAGAAATAATAGCAGTGACTAAAGGAAAAAAGTCCTACTACTTGTAACCTATGCAAGTCAGCATCTGGACTGTCTTAAAGACTTTGAGACTGACTTTTGTCCTCAAAGAAATGCAAATACGACTCCTCACGACAACAACAACAACAAAGTGTAAACCTAAGCAGTTGTACTGGATCCCTTTTTTCTTAAAATTAGTTTGCAGTAAAAGAGATGCTAAAGATAAATTGAGCTGTCAATCCAGCTACTGCATTAACATGTTTCTAGAAGTGACAAATCTCTTTTTGAGTATGCAGAAACTTGTAGTGCTAATCTAGTACTCTGCAGAAGGTACACTAGGTCTGTGATGATGCAGCCACGTCCTTAGTCTGTATTAGTCTTATCTGAATTTGTATTAATATAAACAGTCACATCTGAACCTAACTGTATTTTCGTAATCTGGCTGCAGCTGGGAATACTGACCTCTTGTGCATGAACTGGCTTTATCCTCATGGATTAGTCCCCTTTACACTAAAAATACCCTTTGGCCATTTTGTTCTTTTACAGATTCTGACAAATTAATAACAGTTGGTTTTCCCCTTTTTTCATAGTGTGTAAAACAAATTTAAAGGTAGCTTTTAAAGACTAACTTGCAAAGTACATTGGTCTGACCCAGAAGAAATAGTGCCATGTAAACACAGGTGAAGGAGTGGAGGGATTGGTTCCTTTACTTTTAGAGCATTTATTTATTAATTTCTGATTTGGGAAAGCAGGGATCAGGTTGGCAAAAGTGTACTAAAGGCATTCTGCTGTCAGCAGCATTTACCTGACACTGTCTTCTTCCAGTTTGTGTTAATCTTAGTTTTGTCCCCGAGACCTTCCGTGATTGAACTTCCTTGAACTGGAACACTTATTAGCAACTTCTCTATAGAACTAGTACAGTCAAACACTATTGTTGAGAAAAAAGATAGTCTCAAGTTCTTTGAATTCTGTAGTAAGTAGACTGTAATTCACATTATGGAAAGCTTTCTGGGAAAGGGTTCTGTAATGTGATTGACCCATAGCAGCTGGATGCCTGGAAACTCTGGCAGCTATGGTTTTAAATATATACTAGCCTAGATTCCCCCTTATCCAGTTCCCTTAGTCTTTATTGAGCTTTGTTTTTCCTAGCATGTAGGTGAAGAATAGAATAGCACTGTGAAGAATAGAAAACTAAATATGTAAACCAGATGCATGACTTATAAAATAAAAAGCCAGGATTTTTACATGTTCCTTATTTCATTTCTAGGCATGTTTAACATTTCCCAGATGAAAAACCGGCCAATGATCCTGATTGGTGGGTGACAAATCAGTACGTAAAAAACATACAATGATTTTGTTCAGTTTCTGTAACTGGGGGAGCAGAGTAGATTGGGCTTTTAAGTCTGGCTTGTGTTTGGCTCTGTCTTGGGTTTAGGCAAAGAAATGGGCTTCTTCAAAGGCAGTTGTTTCATATGTTGAAGTGAAAGAAGAGAAAAGGTTTAATGTCCCTACCAAGCCTTATCCAGTCTTTCAATTGACAGCACTGGTTTTATTTTCTCAAATTATGAACGTTCATTACATTTTCCAAAGGGATAATTAGCTTTCCTACCTTATTTCGTATCAGCTTCCTTTGTCTTTAACAAGGATAGTATAGTAACTTATAAGACAGTTTGGGGTGAATTTTGACAATATTGACATGTAAACATAAGGGATACAGGATGAACTTTTATCCCTGGATTAAGAAATTCAACTTTGTTTATAATATACAGAGCAAACAACCTGACAGATAGACACTACTTCTTTACTGCAGAATTTGAAACGTGGGGCTTCATTCTTTTGAAGTTACCTCCTACTGCTGTGAAGTCTCAGAATATAACCATGAAACCTCTATGGATCAAGAGCCTTTCCCCTCCTTCTTGTATCTCCTGAAGATATTTCCTAACTCTCCCTTCTGCCTGAAGCTCTGTTAATTAGTGATGTACCACTGCTGGGGTTCTCAGTGATTTTTCACAGCTCCTCAGTGTTACCTTCTCCATGCCTATGTACCCCTGTTTTGTAAAATAGCTATCTTCCCAAGGATCTTAAGAATGGTTACAGGAGTTAGCATTGTGAGACTAATGGCAAGATGTTCTGTTGTTCCTTTTCAACAAGGGGCAAAAACCCCCAAAGCAGCAAGAGTGGAAGAGATGAACACTATGTTTCAAATCCAAACTTGTATCCTCCCACTGATCTTTTGGAGCAGGTTAGATGCTGGGCAACTTAAAATACAGGTTTTAGAAAAAGTACCCTTGGGGAGGGGAACATGCAGGTCTTTGCAACAGGGGATATAACAATAACTACACTTTTTCTAAACCAGGATCCTACTGCTTGTACATCTGTTTCTTTCTGTTGGGAGGTAGGAGGTCTTCTAACATAAGTCTTCACTGGAAAACATTTCACTTGATGCCACTCTTTAAAGTGCCATCATTTTCCATGTTGAGTGGTGTAAGATTGTCTCTCTGAATTTACTTTTGCTCTTTTGTATTTGGCCACTGCTGCATTGTGTTTCGGGAAAGGAGAACTGTTTGTTTCAAGTGTTTGCCTGCATCAAGAAAAGAATCTACTGGGGTTTTTTAAGATGAAAAATACTATATTATACTTTTGACAGCTCTCTGGAACATACATAATTTTTCAAGATGCCTTTAAAGAATTCCCATACTCCAGCGTTAGCATTCATAGCAATGTTTGGGTGTCCACAGATCAGATGCATCCCATTTCCTTTTGAAAAGTGCTTTAACATTGTCTGACATACAGTGGAAGAGGCAGCCTGTCCAGGTCCTCCTCCCTCAGCTGTTCCATATCCCTTTGAGACTGACTGCTGGCAGTCACCGCATCAGTGAAGAGACTGGATATGAGTGGAGAGTATCCCACTGTGACACATGAGGAATCATTAGGAGATTTCCTAATAATGTTTTGAATTACTTACAAACTTCAAATAATCCTGGTGCGCAAGCAGTCAGTGGGGGAGTCTGTGCATGGATTTAATTTAATGAAATTTAATGAATGCTGTGGAAATCACTAATTGGTTTTCCTAAGCCCAGAAGGCCAAACCTGGCATCTTCCCTGAACTGCTGTTGTCCAATCCTTTACTATATGGTTTGTATCCTATTTCCCTTAACCAAAATATTCCTTTTGGCAGGTTGTTCTCCTCATGGGTTCACTTCAGTTATGGGAATTTCCTCATGAATTTAAGTATCTCCTGCCTTCTTTTTTACCCCTGAGATTGTGCTAGATGGAGGCTAGCACAATTAAGGAGGTGAAGTTTGTCAGATGGTTTTGGTATACAGTGCAGTAGAATACCATTACCTATTTTTTGTAGGTATATCAGCAGTTTGGGTGAAAATAGAGGTGACTACGTACAACTTCAAGATGCATAGATTGTTAGAAAAAGCAAAGATGTTTTTCATGCATTACTGTCTATTGCTGTCTGTTTACTTACTACTCTGCTTGAGCAAACAGTACTTCCCTTCCCTGCTCCCCACCCATGTGTGTTTACCCTGTGGAAGGAAGTACTTGTCTGCCTTTGCAGATCAGCTTCTTCTGATGACAAGACACCTTGCCAAGGGTTTAGCTTCAGCTTTAAAGTTAATCAAGGAATCCAGAAGAAAAGAGTACTTTTTGTTCCTGGATTTTAAAATTAATATTCAGGTTAGGCCCCACTATGAAGAGAGGGGGAAAGAAAGAGGAGTATGTAAAATTTTCTGTGCTTTTCTAAAGCAGAGCAATGTCACACTCAGTACATTTATATCCATTTAATCCCATTCCTCTGAGGGTAAACACATTACCTCCAAATTTGCAGGAATTTTAATTTTAGTAGTTAGGCCATCATCTATAGAACAAAAAGGCCCTTTGTCTGAATCAAGATTATTGCAGTGATTTAAAAAAAAATCATGACATCTATGGCTGATTTCAGGTTAAGGAACGGGTACTTTCGGATCAATGTTTGGAGGGTACTCTGGATGAATAAGGTCCTAAGTACATTTGTCTTGTTTTAGCAGAGGCTGGGACTAACAAGGAAGAGATTGGTTGGTTTGTTTTAAAAAAAAGGTGCAGGGAGGCCACAACCAGAGCCTTGTCCATGCTGTGTCTGTTGTCATGTGGACAGAACAAGGCAATACCTGTAAGTCTGGGCAGCAGAGGTAGCTCAGCAATGTGCAGAGGGCCAGGAAGCTGTTGTGATCCACCTGTGGATAGGCTGAAAAAGGAGTCCCCAAATATGAGAGCTACCAAAAGAGGTAATTGGGCAAAATTCCTAATTCCATATTTGTCAGAACAGAGAGCAGGAGCTTCAGAAAAGAAGAAACATGCTTATCAATGAGGCTGTCAAACTAGGGCTTAGCCACTTACCTCTATACTACTTTCTTTACTTACAGAACCTTTTATTCACTTATATGTGAAAAAGACTCCTTCTGTCTTCACACTTGGCATTTAGCCCACTGCAAATGCCAAAACCAAGGGATTAAATGGTGAAAAGGGGTAGGAGGGCTTACAACCTCTCTGCCAGCTCGGCTTGGAACATACTTCTGAGTAGATTTAAAATCTATCTGTCAATGAGGGGAATATGGTTTTCCCAGTGCTTAAACTTCAGCTGTCACTAATGTGTTAAGAACTGGCAGTAATGAGAGGTTCCCATCACCCTCTGAGCTTGTAGACAGTGCAGTTGCAGATGCAGTGCTTCTGGTCTCTGCTGTCCTCAAGTGCTGGCACGACCCTTCCCTGCAGAAGGAGATGAAAAGAGGAAGTGCAGATGCCTGTTCTTGGAGGGCAGTGTTTGAAAAGGCAGGGTTGAGAAGCTGAATGTAAGAATTTCCTATTAACCCTGCCAGGCTTTTGAAAAAAATCTGGTGCTGTGATGATCTCAAATGATGCTGAGATGCTGTGACTCTCTTTTCTTCAGAACTAATGTTCCTATGAGGTTTCTTGGCTGTTGTTTCTCGGAAGGTGTTGATACTCTTTGAAAGTAAGTTATTTCTTCCTGTCAGGAACCTTGAAATAAGTGTTTTGAGTCTTCAGGTTTATAATAGCAAACCAGGAAACACAGGGAACTGATGAGAGAGAGGAGAAAGACATTGAGGAAAAAAGTGGATGTTTGCAGACTTATTGAGGTTTTTTGCAACACAGGAAGTCCCAAGCAGTGCTCTGACAGGGTTCTCACCTGCTACAGACAGCTTAGGTTTCCAGCTGGTAAGATGTATTCTCATGTTACGTTTTGGTTTGTTTTCCCCCAGAGCCTGCATTGATGTCATTCCCGCTATGCCAAGATGCCCTACAGAGTCCTCCAAATTCAAAGCAGTGGGGCCACACATTTAGCCATTGGCTGACTTTGAGAGCAGGTTTACCTAAACAAAAGGGAAAAGCATTAATGAAAAATAAGCTTACAGGACTTTTCCTGCCAGGATCTAACCCAGAGCAACAGTGGCACAGAATGACAGGAATTCTACAAACCCAGCTCAGAAGCTACTGTGTCTTCCAGAAGGACCCAAGCTCCACATTTCATACAAAGTGCCTTGACATTTCTTCTGTTGGCCAAGTTTCTGTGGACCGTCAGCCCAGAGAGGCAAGTTTGGGATCTGAATTCTGTACCACGGATTCGGAATCTTGCACCAACATACCTCGTGCCTCTGACAACTTGACTCATACTGATGAGGAAGGACGAGCCACAATGGTTGATGTTGGAGGGAAACCAGATTCAAGAAGAAGTGCTGTTGCTGGTGCTGTGGTCCTCCTGGGTGAGAAGGCATTCGAGATGGTGAGGCAAAATCAGATGAAGAAAGGGGATGTGCTGGCAGTAGCCCAGATTGCAGGAATTCAGGGAGCCAAGCTGACCAGCCAGTTGATCCCGTTGTGTCACAACATCCCCCTCCACCATGTTGAGGTATCTCTGAACCTGGATGAGGCTAGATATGCAGTGGTGATTCGCAGCTCCTGTCAGACCTGGGGGAGGACAGGGGTGGAGATGGAAGCTCTAACAGCTGCCAGCCTGGCTGCCCTGACGGTGTATGACATGTGCAAAGCAGTGACTCATGACATTGTGATCGAAGAGGTGAAGTTGCTTAGTAAGACAGGTGGGCAGAGGGGAGACTTCTCAAGGGTCTAGGTAATATCCAGATAACTCCAGCACTCCAAATGACCACTGCTCATGTTCAGCCTCTTGAAGAACTACTTTTTCTCAGCTGGTGGGTTGGAGACCTCAGCAGGTGTAGAGTACAGCAACCCCATGACTCCAGCATTGTCCTACTCTGTAAGCTTACTGCTGGGTGACCAGTAGAGCCACTTATCCCTGTTAAAAATCATATGTGTTTTCTAGAGGACAGATTTCACACTGCCAATACCTCCATTTCAGTGTCCTCACACTAAGCTTGAGAAAATATTTGTGGTTATATCACAGAGGTTTTGGTTCAGGTGTTGGTTTTTTTTTCCTTTGTGCTGTGAAATACTGACACCTGCTGTCATCACACCATGCAACTGTGAGCTCTGGAAATGAAGCAAGTGCTGTTACTTGACAGCTATTTTTAAGTCAAGGATTAAGATTTCAGAATTATGTCTGTCTGTCTGTTCCCCTGACACTCTTAGTTGAATTTAAAAGGTGACAGCAGAACACAGCTGAGGAACCTCACTATACAGCAGAAGCTGTAACCATGGAACAGTCCAGGTCAGGTGGCAGCTCCTATCCCTTTGCATTGCTACTGCTTCCCTTCACAGAATCAAAAGATGTCAGAATGGCTAAGATTGGAAGGAACCAGAGTGGGTCATCTGGTCCAACACCGCTGCTCAGGCAGGATCATCCTAGAGCACATTGCACAGGATTGCATCCAGAATGGAATATCTCCAGTGAGGAAGCCTCCAGAACCTCTCTGGGCAATCTGTTCCAGTGCACAGTCACCTGCACAGTAAAGAAGTTCTTGTTCATGGTCAAGTGGAACTTCCTGTGCATCAATTTCTACCTGTTTCCACTTATTCTATTGTTTGGCATCACCAAGAACAGCCTGGCTTCATCTCCTGGGCACACTTGGCCCCCTCCAATACTTACGTACTCTGGTGAGGTCCCCTCTCAGTTACCTTTTCTGAAGGCTGAACAGGGCCAAATCCCTCAGCCTTTCCTTGTAAAAGAGATACATGCATGTGGTAAATATCTACATATCAGTTTCAAAAGAAAAAAGAATATGGCAGCTGCCCAGTTCTCTGATGCAGAATCAGGATTTCTAGGTTTGGAAGAATTATTTTGCTGACTTGGAAGACATGTTTTACAACATTAGAAGCATGTTCTGGCATTTTGTCCTTAGACACTGAAATCCATTGATGCCCTGTGTCTGCATGCTCAAGGGCTTAATTGTGCCATATGCAGAAGTAGGTATCAGCTCTCCCTGACTTTAGAAAGAGATGTCACACCAAGCCTTAGAAGACTCCAAAGTTTTTAATCCTACAGTGCAGTTCCTAGTGACCGGCAACCTGCACAATCTTGACAGATAGAACAAAGTTAATACTAGTAGCCACTTGGAAGAGTAAGGTAGTTGCTTTTGCCTAGGCCAGAGTGTTTTCCTGCATGTTTCTCTAATTTGCTTTCATGAAGTCTTCTGGCCTTAGAGCACTTATGTGTCCCTATAAATGCAGCAGTGGCCACTGTCATGTAGCATTTAATAGCTTTGATATTTTACTGTTCTAGGTAAGAAATTACACAACATTCTTGTTAATACTGATGGATCCTTTTCAGATGTTAATTCAAGTGCTCTAAACAGGGTGTTACTAGTTTTCTACTGCTTATGGGTAATGTGAAGTTGCATATGATTCAGGGTGCTTCCTCTCGGTACGCACAGAGTTGAAGACAGTTCTAATAAGGTCAAAGACTCTTCCATAAAAAAGCATCTTAAGCTTTGCAAGTAGCTGCTTCTCATGAAATAAGGGTTAAACTACTGTGAGCATCAGTAAAGCACACACCACACTGCCACACACGTGCTACTCACTTAAAAGTAAGCACAGCTCTAAGATAAGACAATAGGTTTTACTACAAATCCGTCACAAATCTCATACACTAGCTACCACAAAAGGCATACTTTTTTCCATTTCAGATGAATGAATTCAATTCCTTAGTCATTGTCACTGTGAGATAAAGCACATATAGAGACGTGGCAGCCATAGCTGAAAGGGAAAGTAGTCTGGAAAGCTTGATGCCCAAATTCCATAAACCTTTCTACACCTCCACTGAGTGTTACAGTCCCGACTCCCTTGATATCGCTGTACTTCTCAGGAGCTAGCACTGCCGTACTGAGCACCAACAATTTCTCCCTGATCCTGCAAATAAGAGACTGTTCATTTGTGGAATTGCTGTGCCCATAGTGCATTAAATTTCCTTGGCTCAGCATGAAAACAAATGGCCATGAAAAGGAAGCATGTGTGTAACTTACACAAGCACTTACCTGTCCTCACCAAATACAACGCACCCTAGCCTTCACCCAGCTTCTAGCTAATTTTGAAAGTGAAAAGGAAACTAGATGTGCTCAGTAGTAATAAAATTATGTTTTAGCCATGTGATTTTTGGCTTTTGAGAAGTTTGCTGTCATGCTGTGAAGCTCACACAAAGGACTCAGGACCATACAAGGGACTACTGAAGCAAATGCACGACCACCACGCACATCTTGCTACTTACGCACATATCACTACTTTGTTGGTTTGAGAGTGGCTGGGAGCATAGGGCAAACTGGTTTGGTGCCATTTTATACTCATGTTACATTATCAAATCTTTAAACTATGCACATCTATAGGTAATGAACCCAGCACGAGTCAACAACATTTTGTGAGAGAAATGAGTTGAGAGCACTGTACGTTTCAGTGGTGCTGGGTGGGCCATGGTGTAATATCTGTTGATGAACTGACTGCTTTTTAGAGGCTTGCTCTTTTTTGTCCACTCTATTTTTAATAAATACTAGTTGTAATGGAGTATGTTCTGTGTTACTTTGAATACCTTTTTTATTCACTCAAAGAAACATCTATGTTTTAACCCACAAGCTTCTGTGAATAGTTACTTCAGGACAAGCAATGAGATACACCTTACAAGTTGCAATAATTAGTCAGCAATTATCAAGGCATCAGCCACAATAACTTATTACTATAAAAATCTGGGGAGTTTTGTTGCTGTTGAGTGAATCTCAATCTGGCTGTTCTTAAACTAATCTTGTGGGTTTGGCATCATAATTTATCATCTTGCTTCATTATCCCAGATACTGAGCCAGTGGCTGTATATAACAGCACTGCTTTTTGTTGCGGAGGAACACACAGAACTGGAGACTCCAGAGTTCTTCCTTAATCTGAGTGACAACACACAGAAACTAAAGTCTGGGGAATTGCCTGTTTAAAAGTCCATTCCTCCTCTATCATGAATAAGTGTTAAGGGAAATTCCTTTTCTGATCCATCTGAGCTTCCAGGAAAGCTCTCACATCTCCTGCTACCAAGAAGGCCTGTTCCTACCTGAGGAAGAACAGTCCATTGAGCTGTTCCTGGTAACTGGCCACAGTGCTCTGCAAGAAGGCAGAGATGGCAGCTGTGCTCCCAAAGGGTCTTTTTATCCAGGCACTTGGGGACATGGCTTAGTAGTGGACTTGGTAGTATTAGGTTAATGGTTGGACTCAATGATCTTAGAGGTCTTTTCCAACATAAATGATTGTATGATTCCAAATGCTGCCAATCCAGAATGATAGCACGAAGGTTTACACCCTTTTTCTAGGAGGTGATTCCTAATTTGGAACCAAGTTTTTGAAGATTTAGCCAGAAGGAACATAGTAAAGCACCCAGCCCACCACTTCCTTCTTTTGAAGGGTACCATAAGAGCACAGGTTGCACTTCTGTGCATGTCAGACAGAACTCAAGTGCAGATACTGCAGGTCATGGCAACCAGTACAATGCATACACAGTAGAGCTTTTGCCTGCTGGAAACTGTTACTTGTAGCAGCTCATGTCACTTTTGTGTGTTACTCTCTGTTCACTGCTAATCCAGCCTGTGTCCTTTGAGACAGATTGGCCTATCTTTTCTTCACAGGCATTTCTGATGCTCATTACCCCATCCTCAAACTGTCTTGTTAAAGATTGGCTTCAACATATAAAGATGAAGCTGGTTACTAAGAATTCTTAAAGAGATTTATGTCAAAGAGACCAGTGCTTTCAGACAGTGCTGTAAGAGTAAGAGTGGAACATGGAGGGAAGGAAGGAAGACACAACTTGAAATAGCCCAGGGAGGAACCTCTTCTTTTTTTCTGAATAGGAATCACTCAAAATCAAATTCTAAAAGCAACAACAACCGATCACTAAAAAGGTGAATGAATTTTTTTAGCTATTCTAAGCCACTGGTGACCCGCAGTATTTCCTTGTAAGTTGCTGATGTTACTCAGCTTTACATGGGATTTGACTGAACAGAATCCGGCCCTTCAGCCCACCACTTCCTTGGCACTTTGCTAGTTCTCAGCTCCTTCTGGCTGCCTCGGCAGCATCAGACAGGCCTGTAACAGCTGAAAAATGGCTGCTGCATTGTGTGTGCTTTGGCCAAGACAGAACTGCTAATTAGTTAAATAGAAACACAGTTTACTTCCGTCCAGTTACCAGAGCCTCGCTCCAAAAGAAGCTTAGCATTTCAGGGGACATAAAATCAGTTGGAGGAGTTGCAGGGGGCTGATCAGGTTTTCAGGGTTTTTTGAGATTTTGGGTTAAAGCGTCAATTTAAGTCTCAAAACCAGTGGATGTTAGGAGCACTGCAAAGCCATGACGATGGCAGGCAATGTCCCAACATGCCTGGCACAATCCCCAGGAGGGCACAGGATGGAGCCTCTGATTCCTTTGTCACAGACTGGGCCTGTAGTGCTTTGGGTAAACTCAGTGTACCCTGTCATAACAGCAGATTCTCATTTTGGACACAAGCTTAAACAGTGATAGTTGAGACAAATCCAGCTGTCTACCTTTCCCCATGCTTTCCTTTCTCCATGCTGCCAGTGCCATGTTTAGAAAGCTTTCAGTTTAGCATCTCTATTTTTGCACTTACCCTCTTTGCTCCTTTGGGGGAGTGAAGGGGTACCCAAAATAGTAGCAGTGAAGTGCAGCTGAGTGCAAGTTCACCAGAAGGGACGGAGTGGGTGCCCTGAGACACTGCTCAGCTTTGCTCCAAGCAGAGCAGCAAACAAACCAGGCATCACTCAGCTCCATATGCACAACCAACTGCAATGGCATGGTCATGGCCATCAGGCAAGCTGCCCACTGTCCGTGGCTCCCCAAGGTCCCATCCACATAACACTTGCTCCACGGAGCAAAGCTTCGCATTTCATGATTGCTTCCAACCCCAAACTAGCAACAGAGACAATTGCTTCGTCAATGACTCCATCAACAGAGAGGGCATAGTCTCAAATTCTGGAAAGCCTGCTCAAAACCAGAAACTCAGTACTACTAAGCTCTTCCTGAATTAATTTAGTGCAACAGAAACACTCTCTTCTATACCTGTGATACTTTCAGGATGTGCAGCTGAAAGGATGCAAGGCCAGCAAAAGCAGCATTTGTGTTTGTGAAGTCAAGGGCAGCTTGGCTGCAGTGTGACAGAAGGTAGGGAAGGAATAGAAGGAGATAGCAGGAGGTCCAGGAAACAATAAAAGTTATGTTAATATTATGCTTGGAAAATACACGTGTCGTCAGATACATGACTGCTCCATTGGTACTGCCCTGAGCAATTACCTGCTGGTGCACTTTGTGGCAAAGCTCTGTCAACATAAGCAGAGCTGCAGCACCGCACCAGTCAGAGACCTGGCCAGCAGCATCTGCTGCTGGGGCTGGGAGAGAGAGGTCTCAGCTGCACAGCTGTGAACTGCCCTTACTGCAGCTTTAACAAACAGGTTTCATTACAAGGGTAATTTTGGCACTCAAGGCTCCCCATGCGCACGGTTCCAGCAAAGCTGGAATTGCTGTTGTTTGAGGCAGTGTGTGGAGCTGCACCATCCATCCATCCCTCTCTTCCCTCCACTCCCTCCCCAGCTGCCACCCACAATCTCTGCACTTCAGAGAGCTACACTTCCCCACCCTGGGCCTGATGCTGAATGGAAATGTTTTAGCTCTGTGTGGCTCATTTGGCTTCTGCAGATCAACCCCTGGGGCCATCCTCAGCCCAGATCCAAGAAATGAGCTGAGGGAAGGGAATAATTTCTTCCGCCCCTGAAGCCTCATCTCTCCTATTTCAGCTGGCAGCTCAGAAGTCTCCGTCCTGCCTAGACTGAATCTTAATTGTGATCAATGGAAAAGACAAGCTGCTTCCAGGGCTGCCCTGATCCTGGGCTCATAGAGAACACTGGCATAGCTTGTCCAGCTCCAGAAGAGAAGGCCTTCACTAGGGTCTACAAAAAATAAAATAAAATTCCCTCCAGAGCTATGGTATCAGTGAAAGCAGCAGGCTGAATCCAAGGAGAGGAGATGGCTTAGACGGGGAGTTTGCAGAAGAGGAGCAGGCAGAACCACACCACATGGAAAATTCTCCCATCCCTGCAGCTTGCTGGGAAGGGAAGCCACCAGCAAGGCTGAGGTGTAGCTGGCAATCTCCAGGCCCTGCAGTGAATTCAAATACTACTGAACAAACACACAAAACTATCACAGTCTTGCCCAAAAATGCTCTTGCCAAGGGCTATAGTATAAATGTTAAGTTTGGGGTTGGAAGTTAAGTTTGTCATCTTAGGAGAGAAAGATTAGAGCAAAACCTCTTCAAGCATCCCATCTCCATGTGGCATCAGGATGCTACATGATGCTTTTTCCAAGCCTCAGATGCTGACTTCATGCCCACTTGCTTCCAAGACTGTGGCAAAGCTCACTCATACTTCCATGATTAGGCACAGTCTAGCCACCCCTTTGGCTTTGAGGAGGCAACCAGAAGCAATACTGCCAACTCCTAATGCACCCGAGGTTGGGTGCTCCTGACCCAGTTTTCTTATGAGCACAGTCCTGTCATCTCACCACTGCCTTGTCCCAGTAGTAGCAGCAGTGATGTGCCACAGATACAGATGAAAGTAGGCAACCATTCAGCCTGGGTGATTTTGTTCCATCGTGCAGACTAAGGTGCAGCTCCAAGTCCTTACGTCAGAGGAAGGCCATGGTAGTAAGGTCTTGCTCAGACGGGGAGTTTTAGAAGAGCTCCCCTTGCTGACTCAGGGGAACAGAGTTACCAGCAGCTTATGCAACAGATGCCATGTCAGAGCTGCTGGACCTGAACAGTGAAAATAGGCTCTTGCTCTGGTAAAACAGCTTTAATGGGATTTTCCAGCCAGCAAACATGCTTTGAGGGACACACCCAGGACGTTCAGCCATCAGCAATACAACTACATGCAGAAGGCTCTTGGCCAACCAGACTGGGAGGGGTAATTAAACACAAGTTTCTTGCCTAAATCTTTATAGCCTGCTATTTCCCTCCCAGCTCGCTGAGGATGCCTGAAAGCACAACCCTCTGGGATGTCCCAAATGCAACAGAGGCACAGCCGGTAACAGCCCATCACCAATAAACCATAGATTTGCAAACCTATGCCAGAGAACTCTAGCTGAACCCCAGCAGCTGGAGGGGTTTTCATTTCCACTTCTCCAAGGCTAGTATTTCAAGGTGGTTTTATTTCTTTTTAATCAATGCACATGGCCAGCTCTAGATGGGACTGAACAAGGACAGAGAGGCAGTGCAGCCACTGTATCTCTACAAAGTATTTCCACATGCAAGTGAAACAGGGCTCGAATCACTCGGTGCGTGTTTTGCAGTATGGTTATGGGCTGTCGTTCCACCTCCACAAAGCTGTTATTTATTTACTTAAAGACTTGCATTCCATGGAAAAAGATGCCCCAAGATAGCACCGTGTTTCTAAAATTAAACCCAGCTGGATGGAATGGGGAGCAAGCAAGTGAGCACTCCTGTGCTCCCACCAGCAGAAGGAATGGCTCCCCATGTCCTGGACTCCCCCACCCTCACTGAGCTGCAGTAGAGCCTGGCAAAATGCCTCCTGTGTTCACAGTCATGAGGAGAGGCAGCTCTCTGGGAAGCCAGGCTCAGACCAAGTGCCTTACCCAAAAGCAGGAATGCTACAGTTCCCCATGGCAATGGATCAGGGTTTAATAGCAGTTATGGGACTTCCTGCCTCAGCAGCTCTGCAAAAGCCCTCACACTGCTGTAGGACAGGGGACATCCCACCACGTGTCTGACACAGGATTGAGTGTGGTCAGAAGTCCTTTAACAGAATTTGTAAGGACAAATGATGAGCATTCCTGAGGCTCATCTCCTACCTAATCCATCCAAGATTTTCTTCCAGTTTATATGTCACTGGTAGCATCCTTGTCACAGTAAAGCTCATTTAGCCCTCACTGTTGTAACCTAAGAAACCTGTTCTCACAAAAACCATTTATAGAGGAGATGGGGAAAACCCAAGTGTTCCTCCAGCCTCCCATGACACAAGCAAGAAATCCCCCTCAGACGCCATCTCAGCACCTGTTCCCATCTGACACATATGCCCAGACACTGCTTCTACATCAGCAAATGGCTCAGCTCAGAAACAAATGCATCAGCTTGTTGGAGCAGCTGGTGCTAGAGCTGCTGCTCAGGGGTTTTACCATGGCCTAGATTTAGCCTCATCCCTCAGACAAAATATCTCCTCACACATGCAGCTGAAGCTCTCCGAAGGACAGATTGGACACAGATTGAGACACCTGCACCCATCAGGGTTGGGACTGCCTTAGAGGCTCTTGGGAAGCAAAGCTCCAGGGATGGCACAGGTGGCTCTGCTGGGGCCATAGGGAGGAAAGTGGGGTTCAGCCTCAACTCTCACTGCTCTGCACAAATATGGTACAGGGAAAGATAGCAAAGAAGTCTGAGCCAGACCCAGAACTAGCAGTGGAAGAAACAGGAATGATGGCTGATGGGGATGGCTGAGCAACAGGAAAACTGGTGAAAACTTTGGTGAGGTCAGGGGTGCCTGTGCAGTTGGTGCCCCCAGGTTCACGTGCCAGATCCTTCATGGCTTGAGGACCATGCTCTCTCCTCAGCACATGCAGGAGCTGCTGCTGCCTCAGCTATGAGCAGAGACAGTCTCTGGCATCACATGAAGCTTGTTTCAACCAAGGCAGGAAGAAGACAACAGTCCCACCACTACAGGCCTGGACCGTGATCCGGAAGGACCTTACCACAGGGATGTAGGCCAGACAAACATGTCATGCTTGGCAAGTCATTCAAATTGCTGTTTGCAGATGGGGACACTAACATGACGCTCCCATTGCTGTGTGCACTCAGCAGCGAGTATCTGGAGACAGATTTCCAAGCCCAAGTGCTCCTCATGCCTGACATGCATCTCGAGAAAGTAATGTTTGCTATCAGACTGATAAGGCAGCTTTTAGCTTTTGTCCCTTGGTTTCTCTGAAATGTTCACAGAATCACAATATGCTGAGTTGGAAAGGACTCACAAGGATCATCGAGTCCAACTCCTGACCCTGGACAGGACCATTCCCAAGAGCCACACCATGTGCCTGAAAGCATTGTCCAAAAACTTCTTGATCTATGTCAGGCTTGGTCCAGTGACCACTACCCTGAGTAACCTGTTCCAGTGAACAGCCACCCTCTGGGTGAAGAACTTTTTTCTAATACCCAGACTAAACCTCCCCTGAAATAACTTCAGGGCTTCGGTCCTGTCCCTAGTCATCACAGAGAAGAGATCAGTGCTTCTGCCTCTTATTCCTCTCATGAGGAAGTTGTAGTTTGCAATGATTTCACCTCCATGCCTCCCACAGGAATACTTCATATATTTCTGATAGGCAAGATCCCGTTCTAAAGACTGTGAGAGGTGCAAACATTTAGGGTGTAAAAGCTCATTGAAGAGGTGAGGGAAAGAGTGAGTAGAAATAAGATGGGAAGTGAGCTGGGCAGTGCCAAGGAAGGACAAAGCTTTGTGCCAAGAGAAAAGGTGGCAGCCTCGGAACCTCAGGTGTCGATGATGCTGTGCCACTAACAATAAAAAAACACCCAAAGCCTATTCCTAAGACAAAAGAGAAGCCTAACCATAACTCTAAACCTAACCCTAATCCTAACACTAATGCTAAGTGTAATCCTAAGAGTAACCCTAACCGGGGAGTCGAGAGTGGAGAGAGGAGGGGGTATGGCAGAATAGAGAGAACTAGGCCAGTCCTTTCTGGGCTGCCACCGTTACTTTTCCATTCCTTTTGGAAGAGGAATCTTGGTCAGTCTTCAATGTTTGGCTGAAGTATGGCAATGTGCCAGCCCCACTGCTGCCAAGGAAGGAGTGAGCTTTGCGCCAAGAGAAAATGTGGCAGCCTTGTGCTCTCAGGTGCCGATGATGCTTCGCCATGAACATTAAAAAAACATCCAAAGCCTGTTCATAACACAAAAGAGAAGCCTAATCCTAACCCTGAACCTAACCCTAACCCTAACGATAAACCAAACTGAAAATCTAAAGCTAACCCTGATCCAGGAGTCAGGACTAGGGACAAGAGGGATTCTGGCAGACTAGACAGAACTAGGCCAGCCCTCTGTGTGCAGGCACCTTTCCTCTTCCATTCCTTTTGGAAGAGGAATCTTGGTCCGTCTTCAATTCTTGGCTGAAGTATGGCAATTTGCCAGCCCCACTGGTGCCAAGGAAGGAGTGAGCTTTGCGCCAAGAGAAAAGGTGGCAGCCTTGTGCTCTCAGGTGCCGATGATGCTGCGCCATGAACATTAAAAAAACACCCAAAGCCTAATTGTAAGACAAAAGAGAAGCCTAACCCTAACCCTAACCCGAACCCTTACCCTAATCCTAAGGGTAACTCTAAGAGTAACCCAGACCCAGGAGTCGGGAGTGGAGAGAGGAGGGGGTGTGGCAGAATAGAGAGAACTAGGCCAGTCGTTTGTGGGCAGGCACCTTTCCTCTTCCATTCCTTTTGAAAGAGGACTCTTGGTCCACCTTCACTTCTGGGCTGAATTATAGCAATTTGCCAGCCCCACTGGTGCCAAGGAAGGAGTGAGCTTTGCGCCAAGAGAAAAGGTGGCAGCCTTGTGCTCTCAGGTGCCGATGATGCTGCGCCATGAACATTAAAAAAACAGCCAAAGCCTAATTGTAAGACAAAAGAGAAGCCTAACCCTAACCCTAATCCTAAGGGTAACTCCAAGAGTAACCCTGACTGAAGAGTCGGGAGTGGAGAGAGGAGGGGATATGGCAGAATAGAGAGAACTAGGCCAGTCCTTCGTGGACAGGCACCTTTCCTCTTCCATTCCTTTTGGAAGAGGAAGCTTGGTCCGTCTTCAATTTGTGGCTGAAATATGGCAATTTGCC
>VWZD01002253.1:1708-70905 GCA_013396695.1 Sakesphorus luctuosus | reverse complement strand
ATTTTTATATAGTAATATATTTATATATACACACACATATGTATTTTATATATATACACACACAGTTGTTTATTTATTTATTTATATGCACACACATATACATATATACACACACACTCTCACGCATATATTTATATATTTATTTTTATATATACACACACACACATATATATTTATATATTTATTTTTATACACACACACATATATACATATACATATACACACACACACACACATATACACATATAAGGCATCCAGGCCTTAAATGCTATTGCCAAAGCAGAAATAACATGATAAACCTTCAAAGCTGCAATAAAAAGGGCCCTGTGTTCTAACCCAGGGTCGGGTATTTATTCAGCCGGCACCGTTTAGTCCGACGTGTTTCAGTGAGTGCCAGTCTGTGGTTGCAGTTGGGGATAAAAATATTGTAGCCTGTTCCTGCTTTAGGAACCAAACTCCAGTTCCCAGTAGCTCCCTCTGTAATTCTCTTTCCAAATAAAAGGAGGAACTATTCCTGGCTCCTATCGGGGTATTTCTGTGGCTTCTTGGACTATAATGAAGGCAGTCTGGAATGTTAAAAATTACAGACCCAGTGCCAGTTCTAAACCCGTGGTAATTTGGGCTTTAAATGTTTTGAAGTTTACATTTTGAGTCTGTTATTGTACAACTTTTTAATTAAGATGTTGCTGTAGTCCAGCTCGGTAATGCTCCTTGCTGGAGGATCCATTAACATCCAACCACTACTCAGGGAGTTTGATCGTTCTGGTGTTGAGGTCTGAGACCATCTGCTTGGAAAATTATTTGGGTCTTATTTGGCTCCTTCTAATTGTGGAAATTCAAAGACATCTTTGATATCCAGTGGATTCCAACAATTGAAACGTCAGTTCTCTCTCTATAAATGTTCCAGTGCTGTCTCTGCTCAGACTGAATCTTGGTGCAGTTCAAGAAATAACGAGCCAGACTTGTCACTGAGGAATCAGGTTTGGGTTTCCCTGCAGAGGGGATTATGTACCATCATCATCTCTATGTTTTCCATCAAAATGCTACTAAATAAATCAGAAAAATGTCACAAGCTCACTTGGGGGCTTCCGGATGTCCTTGTAACCCAAGAACTGCTATTCTTAGGATTAACAGTTCCATGGGCTCTTCTTGTCACCATCTGTAGCAGAGAGTTTGGAGCCATTTATGCCCAAAATTTGCCTTTCACATTTACACCCTGCATGCAACGAAGTGGGACTTTAACCTGACTTTCACCCTCAGGTCAAATTAAAGTTCCTTTTATACCCTGTGTAAATAGTGGGAATTTAGCCCAGTATCAGTGAGAGACAAACTCCCTGAAAGTTCATAGAATCACAGAATGGATTGGGTTGGAAAAGACCTCTGAGATCGGAGAGTCCAACCCTTGATCCAACCCCACTGTGATCACCAGCCCAGGGCACGTCCGTGCCCTGGGCTGGTGATCACAGTAGGGTTGGATCAAGACGTGGTGGATTCTCTCTCAGTGCCACATCCATAGAATCACAGAATCAATTGGGTTGGAAAAGACCTCAGAGATCATCAAGTCCAACCCTTGGGCCAACTCCAGTCCCTTTACCCAGATCATGGCACTCAGTGCCACGGCCAAGCTCAGCTGAAAAACCTCCAGGGATGGGGAATCCACCCCCTCTCTGGGCAGCCCATTCCAATCCCTCAGCACTCTCTCTGCAAAGAAGTTTTTTCTGCTCTCCAACTTCAATTTCCCCTGGCAGAGCTTGAGCCCCCCGTGCCCCCTTGTCCTATTGCTGAGTGCCTGGGAGAAGAGACCAACCCCCACCTGGCCACAACTTCCCTTCAGGTTGTCCCTGTGCCTTGACATCCCACTCTGCTGCTCCTCTTGTACCTTGTGTAAATAGTGGGAATTTAGCCCTGTATCAGTGACAGACAAACTCCTGAAAGTTCACACCACCAGGCAAAGTTTTGGGGGGAGTTTTTTGGGGGGAGATAGGAAGATCCCTTCTAAATCCAGCATCAGACCTGGCCCAGTTTTTGAAGAAAATCCCCCCAAGGATTTCCCAGCAAGGCCCAAGCAGAAATGTATGAGCTGGTTTTATGAACAGCTCAGGAGGACAGCAATGACTTCGTGGTATTTCTTCAGCTGAGGGAGAAGTCGGAGCTTTCCAACTGGTTCTTTGTGCCAAATAAGTCAGAAATGTATTTACATCTATTCCAGGTTTAGATAATTTCAGTATCGAGGGCTAAGACCATCTGGTTAGAAAGTTATCTGGTTTTTATTTGTCTCCTTCTAATTGTACTTCCTGTACAAACACACAACTATTACTTTATTTGCATTTACTAATTATTGTACAATAATAACAACAATTTCCAGTGGGGCATCCATGTCCCCTCAGTGCTCAGAGGGAGCTCTTAAGCAGTGAGGAAACAAAGTCCTTTCCTATCTGAAACAGTCACTCAGCCAGAAAATACACTGAAAAATGGAGTGGACCCTCTTGGTCTCTGACTGGGTTGGCTGTGGAGGCTTCAAACTTGGAGTTTTGTCACCCCACCCCTCTATATTATGTACAAAGAGAAGCAAAACCCTCTGACATTACAACTGGAAGGAGCTTTTCCACCCAGTGCCTCTCCTGCCATGCCATGAAATTCTGTCCCATACCTGATTTCTACCTCTGCATTTAGTTTTTCAGGTCTAAGCAAAAGGAGCTGTTATTATTTCCACCTAATCAAGGCAAAAGCAGTTTCACTTTCTTTGAAGCTTTTTATCTCCCTACAACTGGATTTGAATCTCTGACTTCATCACCACAACCCCAGAGCCATAACCACAAGGCCACATGGTCCCAGAGCTGTTTTTGGAGGTGCTGGTGATGTGAGTTATTTTAGAAGCTTCAGGCTATAAATTTCAGCTCTATTTGAAGGAGGGTAAATGAGCTTTGAAAGTCTTTGGGGAGTCTGTCCTGGGGTGACTGGTGGGCAATTACTGAGGCCACTGGTGTGGAAGGGCCAAGGAGCAGCTCCCACCAGAAACTGCTGAGTGCAAACAAAGAGCAACTGTGACCAACAGACCAACTGATTGTCCTTGTTGGCTTTGCTGTCCCAGGCCAGGTCGTGACGCAGAAAGTCGATCTCAGAGTCAGGTTTTCATTACACTGAGCTCCAAATAGCACCCAAACAAGTCCATTTTAGAGCATGATAGAACAGCCCAACCAGCTTGAGTGTTTTTTCAAAAGGCTTCACTCTGACCCTTCAGTTCATGATTTGCACTCCTGGTTTCCTGCCTGAAAATAAACATGGATCTGCTTTTCCACACCACTCGTTCCATAAAACCACCACGAGCCATGGTTGGAACTACAAAACTCAGATTTTCAAATCCAGCTCACTTGCCAAAATGATAGGCTGGGGTTAAAAGCCTCACTCACCAAGATCTGCTCAAAGCAGAGTGACCTGGCACAGCCCAAGCCCTTTGTTGGATGTGATACGAGCTCAAAAACCCCAAACAAGCAAAAAAACTGAACAGCAGAAAATGTTGCTAAAAAGCCACAACCCCTGAGATTCAGCTCTTTCACATCAAGGAACTGTTTACATTCCTCTGTTCTCATAAGAGTCATTTCCAACTGCGTGAGATAACCACATCTATGTGAGTTGCAGATAAACTGGGGAATAAATTGATTTCAATCATAATAAGGTTCATCTGAGAGATGGTGGCTGAGAGATGGTGGGAGTTACTGAGTCAAGATCGGGCTTGATACACTCAGCTCCCAGTTCAGCATTTTGTTGTCACTGGGGCAGCTTGTGCAGGGTTATTGAGACCAGTAAAACACATTAAGTTTACTCTCTTCCTCCTGATATAGAGGATCTTTCCCACTGGAGATGCTCTCACACAACAGCCAAGCTCCAAAGGAAAGGCAGAGGCGAAAGATTTCTGCAAACCCCTCAGAGATGGGCAGCCTCAAAAAGAGAATAAGGATTTTTTTTTTCCTTTTATAAGGCATAACCTGGTGGTTCAGGGCACAACTGAAGGACTGAAGGGAACCCTTTAAGGAGAAAAAATAAAATAGGAGAAAATTCCTCAGATTTATAGAGCTGGAATAGTATTAAGTGGGTAAAAACAGCATTATCATCCCAAGGAGGGATTAATTCTCCATCACTTTCTCCCTTAAGGACAGAGCCTTACAATCCTTGATCTTACATGCTCAGGCTGGAGATTATTAAAATTAAGGAAGAATAAAAACACCTTTACTGCCCAAAAAAGGCAAGTCAAGGAAATCCTCCTGCTCCCATGAGTGAGTGTCTGAGACAATCCTGGGACTAGGGAGGACAGGGAGGTGTTACTGGTGGCCCCTGTTCATGCCCAGGGCTTGAGGTGACCCAGAGAAAGGTGAGAAATTCTGGAAATACTCCGAGAAAATCAGAGAATCCCATCAGTCTGATAACATGGATTTATCATCTGTGATTCCAAGTCATTTTTACTGTCACGTAGAAGTCGTCACTTCGTGGCGAGATTTCTTAGGATATTGTGCAATGGCTAAAAGAGCATTCCCATCTATTCTGATCCTTGGAAGCATTTTGGGAAGCAAAAGGAGTCCCTGTGGAATTGTAGTGAAAAGCCCGCAAGGAAAAATACAATACAAAGGGCTGAGGTTACGTGTAAAACTCAGGGGTGAGGGCAGAGATAAAGGGCAGCTGAGCCCTCCTGTTGGCTCTCAGGAAATCAGAACTCACTTGGGCCTGTTATAACTATTATTTAATAGCTGAGGAATGGCAGCATTCAGTGCTGGACATGGACCTTTCAGAGAAGAACTCACAGCAAACGTTTTGTCCTGGTTTCCAGGAAGAAAATGTTACTTTTGGAGTTTAAGAAAACCGTCATAAAAATCTTGAAGGAAAAAGAAAAAAAAATAATAATAAAAAAAACCCAAACAAACAAGGAAAACATTTCACTAGAACCCATCTTTGGAAAAAAATATAAAAATCTTTTTCCATCCAGAGAAATAACTATAAATAACATTTGAACTATTAAAAGGGTGAAGGCAGAAAAAGGCTATTTACATAGGAGTGTTTTGTGCTGTTTCAGTCTAATTTGTCACTGCTGGAGGAGCCTCATACGTTGGCTGGAGGAAATCCAGAGCTTTCAAAGGTTTTCTGTCAGGGCTTGAAAAGCTGCCAGTTTTTTTAATGGAGCCGAGCAGTCTCAGGGCTGTTGTTCTCAGAGATTCTGCGAGCCAGGGCCGCATGTTAGCAGGAAACAGAGCCAAGTGGGCTTCCTGAGCGTCTGAGAGAGGAAACTCTGTAATAAGCATGGAGGCTGGGGTTAAAAATAACTCTGGTATAAAAGGCTGCAGAGGATCCCCTGCGCTCAGAGTCGCGCCGGCTCCGGGAGAGGGAGAAGCTTCTCCATCCCCAGCACGGCCGAGCAGGTGCAGAAAAGAGACACTCAGCAATAGGACAAGGGGGGCTCAAGCTCTGCCAGGGGGTATTTAACTTGGAGATCAGAAAAAAATTCTTTGCAGAGAGAATAATCAGGCATTGGAATGGGCTGCCCAGAGAGGGGGTGGATTCCCCATCCCTGGAGGTTTTTCAGCTGAGCTTGGCCGTGGCACTGAGTGCCATGATGTGGTAAAGGGAGTGGAGTTGGCCCAAGGGTTGGACTTGATGATCTCAATCCAATGGATGTNAATCCCTGAGCACTCTCTCTGTACAGATTTTTTTCCTGATCTCCAACTTCAATTTCCCCTGGCAGAGCTTGAGCCCCCCTTGTCCTATTGCTGAGTGCCTGGGAGAAGAGACCAACCCCCACCTGGCCACAACTTCCCTTCAGGTTGTCCCCGTGCCTTGGTGTCCTGCTCTGCTGCTCCTCACAGATCCCTTTGGCGTGGGATCAGGCCCATCTCCTCTCTCTCAAGGGCAGTGATTTTCCTTGCAAATTCTGGGGAAAGCCCACGCTGGTTCTTTGGCAAACTTTTGGCACCTTTTCCCCTCTGAAACCCGACCCGAGCAGCCCCTGCACTCTCTGAACGCTCCTTTGTAGCTTTTTATGCTCGGATTGGCAAAACACGTTCTTGCCAGGTTTGTGTTTTTATTGCCAGCATTTATTTGGCATTTTAAGTGGCAAATGAAAAGCAAATTTCACAACTCATTCTACAGAGTTGCATTGTATCGAGTCGTCCCTTGAAAAAGCATTTTATTGCTCAAGAGTGGCTGTAACTGGTGGAGGGATTTCAACAGGGTTGTTCTTCTTCAGCTACAATTGCTGCCTTTGCTACAGCTCTGAGTGCTAATTGTTCAATCAGTATCAGCCCTGGCACTCGATTATACCCCCAGCAATAAATGGGACACTCTTTGCAGGCATCAGCAGAACAATTTGATGTAAAATGTCCTGTATGTGGGAAAAATCAGCTGAAGTTTTGTTTCTGTAGTGAAAGCATTTTCTACAAGATTGCTATAATGCTCACACTCAGCCAGTTTAAATACATAAATATATAAATATATAAATATACAAATATATAAATATATAAATATACAAATATATAAATATATAAATATCCTAAAATGCAGTCATTGATATCTTAAGAATAAAAAAAAAAATCACAACAATGGGCACAAGTGTCAGGATGAAAAGTCTGTCCCAAAAATATCCCCCTGATGTTTCAAAGCTTGATCATAATGACATAACTAACTATGATCATGGGAAAAAAATGATATAGAATTCTGAATAGTTGAGTGATCTGAGTCTGGGAGGACTTCAGAGGGCAGGAAGACAAGTGAGATCAGCTGCTCTCCCGGCATGTCATGCTTGTCTTCCTCTCACTGCCCAGTTCTGATTCACTTCCATGTATTCAATCAGGGAAAGTCATTCCAGGCAGGCAGCAACACCAATTAACAGCGTCACGGTTAATGAGGTGCCTGCTCCAGTATTTCCCATGACTTAACTGCAGGACATGAGACTGACACATCCCACAGGTGCAGTCCCAAGAAGGTATTTTATAAAGGAGAACTAAAACCCACGAGTTCATCGTGTTGAACAAGGTTTTGTATGTTTGGTGAATAAACCTCCACTTATCAGACCAAACCAGAACCTACAACCTTGTTGTGCGTCTGCCAAAGAGGGAAAAACCCCAAATCCTTCCTCACTTCTGAGTAATTCTCTCCTTGTGGCTGGTTTGAAGCTTTGTCCAGTGTTCTGTCCCACTCCCCCAGTTAAAATCTGGGAACTTCAGAGTGACAAAAAGCTCTGCTGAGAAGGCCCTTCTGCACCTGCCGAGCTGACTCAGACTGCAACACATCCCACAGATTAAAAAGAGACAAAGGTGCAGCTGAGCAGGGCTTTGAAGTTCCCTCAAACAGACTTTCCCCCCAGCCTGCATTAATCAAACCCCAAACGCAGCTCTCACTTCTAAACTCAGTTAACTAAGAGAGTTCAACTCTTATTTAAGGCTTTGAAGGCCTTCGGTTTGTAGATAATCCTAAGTTTCTAAGGGGTTGTAAAGATCATAGGGGAGAGAGGTAGTAGTATAGTAGAGAGGGTAATGAAAGTTGGGATAGTTATGTTTGTTGATTAATTAGTTTGTCATTGGTTTATATGATTAATAGAATGGGGGGGGAGAGTGAGTGTGGCACAGTAGGCAAGGCGTAGGGAAAAGAAAAGTCCGAGTAAGGATAGTAGGGCAATGATTGTTGCTGTTGGGGTTATTTCTTGTTTGGTTAGTTCTTGAATAATTAGTCACTTTGGTGAGAAGCCTGTTAATGGGGGTAGTCCTGCTAAGGATAGAAGTATAAGTATGAGGGTTGCAGTTAATGGAGGAATTTTTGTTCCTGCGGTTGATATTGTGGTTCATTTTAAGGTTTTGATTGTGCTGAGGGTAAGGAAAATAGGAACAGTTATTAGGCAATCTAGGTAGAAGGTAATTAAGGTGAATTTGGGGTTGTATACAAGAATAATGGTCATTCAGCCTAAATGGGAGATAGAGGAAAAGGCCAGAAACTTGCGGGTTTGGGTTTGGTTTAGTCTGGCTCAGCCACCTGGGGCTGTTGATGCAATTGCTGTAACAGTTAGTAGGGGAGGGTTAAGTGAAGAGGATGTGAGTAGAAATAGTGTGGTTGGTGGGAATTTTAGGGCAGTTGCTTGTAGGAGACTGGTTGTCAGGGATGTGCCTTGAAGAACTTCTGACAACATCACTAAAATTGTCCCAGGTGGGTTTGAGAGATAAGGCATCATTTTCCTTTTTCTGTTGTCATTTCCAACCAATTATGTAAATTAAACTGCAGAGCAGGAGTGATGTGAGCAGAGTGAACACTCCCAGTGTGACACTCCTGTATCCCAGAATTAAATGAGTTTCATCTCACTGGGCTCCTGACTTTGTGGAGCTTATTATATATTTCTTTATGTCTTTATTATTTCTATATATTTCTTTATTTCTTTATTATTGCTATATATTTCTTTATTTCTTACTTTATAGTAAGAGTCATTTTTATGAATGAAACAACAAAGGTACTTCTGTGCTGTGTTCCTGTTATTCCACGCCCTTGTTGCCATTTCTTCACTAAATATTTAGTTCTGTAATCCAAAGTATTTGGCAACAACCGAAAACTGCTTGTCATGATGGGTGAGTGACATTTCAGGCAGTTTCACTGATATGATTCAACACTGGGGAAGCTGTGGCATCATCAGACAGTTCTGAAAAAAAAAATAAAAAAATAAAAATCTTTCAAATGTGTTTTTAGTTGGCAGCTGAAAGGGACATCTGCAAAGCAACATGTTGTGCATTCAGCACAGAAACTGCTCCACACCTCAAATAATCAAAGCTGAGCATTAAAAACTGGCAGAAGCTGTTCAAGCTTGAAGAGTCCCTAAATCCAAAATGACAAAAAATCCTCTCCAGTTGAAGGCTCATTCTTCACACAGCCAATTCAGGGAACAATCCATAATTACCTCGATTAAATTCATTAAATAGCTGTGGGTTTGGTTTTGTTGGGTTTTTTTTGCATTATTTACTGAACCATGAATGTATTTTCTCGAATATTTCTGAGAAATTTTGCTTGTGTAGTTTGACTTATTTATTGAAACAGGATTTAAGCTGATTTCCCCTCTGTGTTGATGGGAGTCTGCCTTGCTAAAGCAGGTTGGAAACACCAGGGCTTGACTTTTGCTGATCTTTGGGAGCTCAGTAATTAAGACATTCACTGATTGCCATCACGAGGAATGGAAAGAATAGAACTGTCAATAATCACGTTGGAAAAAAAAAAAAGCAGAAGTGCTAAAAAATATTTCTGTTCTCTCTTTGGAAAAAAGCCAAATGCTGTATTGAGCTCAGACAATAATGATGTTGAAATACTTTCCATTCCAGTAACTAAGGAGGATGTTAAAACAACTGCTGCTCATCTCAAACAATATGAAGTTGCCAGGTCTGAGTAAGTTCTAAGTGAGTGTTTTAAAAGCACCAACTAAGAGCATACCCAGATAATTAATGTTTATTGTCAATCCATTTCCAGCAGTGGGGAAGCTCCAGGTGACTTGAGGAAGGGGAATATTTTGTCAATACTACAACAGAATGACCCAAATATGCCTGTCAATGTTACATAAACCTGGGCAGAAGACTGGGAGGACTTGAGATATAAAAATAATTCTAAATAAAGGTGGTCTGGTTAATGATGATGGTGTTTTAAATAAGGATGTGCAGTGTGATTTTCATAATAAGAAACAAGCACACAACAAATTAACTGCTCCAACCACAGCATGATACATCTGGAAACTGAATTTAGATTTTAATCCAGCAGGTTTATTAGTTCTTCATCTTTTTTTATCATCCCTTGCCATTCAGTGTTGTTAACAATGACCTGGAAGAAAACAGAAATTGTTACTGATAAAGTCCTGGATGACAAAGATCAAGTAAGTGCAACATGATGTGAAGAACTTGTCATTGTTAAAGGATTATTTTAACTATCCAGGCAGACACAAACCCCACACATGGCCAGAGGAATAAGCTGAAGGCCACACTTGTAGGAATGGAAAAGGCAAGCAGCCCTTTGGCATAGACAAAACCCAGTTCTTTCCTAGGCCAACAGACAGAACAATTGGGGCACCAGGATTGCTCTGCTGTCAGATGTCTGTTGGCACAGCCCCTTTGGGCAGCCCCTCCCTCCCATCCACCCAGCCCTAACCAAGCTGGATTCCTCCCAGTTGTTCCAAGCATGTTTTGATGCTTCCCAGTCCTGCCACCAGCATTCCCACCAAGCCTCCCAGGGCCCTGCTCCACCTTCCACACTTGGCCCATGTCCCACGTGCTCTGCTTTCAGCACTGTCAGGAATTAAATCTTGAAAAGCCTTGAGACAGCACTGACTGCAGAGGGGGCACAGGGTGGTGCTGCCCTGGGCTGGGGAGCTGAGACAGAACCATGGAATCACAGAGTGGGATTGGGAGGTTGGGAGGAACCTTAAGGATCATCTTGTTCCACCCCTGCCATGAGCAGGGACACCTTCTATGGGCAGGGACACCTTCTATGAGCAGGGACACCTTCTATGGGCAGGGACACCTTCTATGAGCAGGGACACCTTCTATGGGCAGGGACACCTTCTATGAGCAGGGACACCTTCTATGGGCAGGGACACCTTCTATGAGCAGGGACACCTTCTATGGGCAGGGACACCTTCTATGAGTAGGGACACCTTCCACCAGCCCAGGGTGCTCCAAGCCCTGCCCAACTTGGCCTTGGACACTCCCAGGGATGGGGCAGCCACAGCTTCTCTGCCCAACCTGTGCCAGGGCCTGCCCACCCTCCCAGGGAGGAATTCCTTCCCAATATCCCATCTCTCCCGGCTCCCTGGCAGTTTGAAGCCATTCCTCCTCATCCTGGCACTCCATGCCCTGGCACAGCTGGGCGAGAGGAGGACTTTGCCAAGCAGTCACTCAGTGCAAGGCCATGACACAGGGCACGAGTCAAGTCTCTGTCTAGAGGGAGGTGTCTTGTATTTGTCTGCTGCTCCAGCCCTCACCAAAGACTTTGGAAATGTGCAGGTACTTCAGAGGAGAATCACAAAAAAGTATTAAAGGAAAATGTGTCTTCCTAAAAACTTAATGAGCCCCTTGAACTTCAGCTCATCAAAGAGGTGGTTCATCTTTGTGAGTCCCTGCACGGGGACGAGCTCCTGTCATGAAAGGTCTGGTCAAAAAGGCTCCTTTCTCCAATTAGTTCCTGATGGTTCTTTAATCTGACAAAAGACCTACAGGATTAAGTCGCTTTCCCCAAATTAAGAGTTGTGTCTTCAACACATACCTGTATACATTTCATTTTATGTGGTCGTTTATGTCAGTTTATCAACTTCCTTGAGTGCCGATTCTAAAGAGTGCTAAGTCAGAACCTGCAGTTTAAATTGGCAACAAAAAAAAAAGAAAGAAATTATGTAGTCAAGAGAACTGTGGCAATTTGAGAGCAGGCAGCGAAATCCTCTGATAAGGCGTTTCATTCAGATATGAAGTGGTTGCTCACGGTGTTACCAGCCCTGTGATTTTCTCTGGGTGCTGAGATCTCATTCTCCGCTTGTTTACCTTGTTGTTACAAGTCTTACGTTTGCTCCAGGGGCAATCAGGACTTTCTGAGAACAATTCCTGAGCACGGAGGGTTGGTTGGTTTGTTTGAGCTGGGCAGTGACTCAGCTGGAGCTGCAGGTGACGTGGGCATCGCCCCAGCGCTGAGTCTGCCATCAACCTGCAAAACCTTCATTGCAATCCCTTCAGAAGTTTCTCTTCATCTAAAAGCAACAAGAGAGATCAGCGGCAACATCCAGGAAAATCAACTTTGCCGTATAAAAAGGGCTGAGTCGTGTTTACCTTGGCTGGAAGACAAATCGCACAAGATTTAGTTCTCCTCTACCCACAGCAGATCAACAAATACCTTCTAATCTCACATTCTTCGCATTTATACACCAGTAGCATCACTCCTGATCTGAGCTAAGTGAGATCACTGCCAGGGTCTTGAGTTTAGATATTTAAAACAAGCGTTGTGAGCAGCAAAAAGCCCGAAAATGTCAGCACGACTGTCACGGACTGAGGGGAAGGTCACGGCAAAGCAGTTCTCAATTTGTGCCGAGCCAGTGACTCACAAGGTAAATAAATTCTCCCGTTTGTCTCCTCAGGTTTAGCACAGCTGTCGATTTTTAGCCTCACCACTTTACTTGAAACCAAAAAGAAAGTAAAGACAGTGAATTTGTTATTTTGTGTACTTGGCTTTCATCCTCAGTGGCCGCCAAACGTTTCCTTTACGCAAAGAAAAAGCAGAGTTTGGTGACAGAGCCAGTGCAAGGCTATAAACAAAGTCCTTCCAGTGCCTACTGGGAAGCAGCATCCGAGTGGAGCTGCTCAGTGAAACCTCCACGTCCACTTGGATCTCCTAGAAACAAAATATTTTGTTGTAGCTGTTGCTGAAATCACAGGCACATAAACTGACACAGACACCGGGGGGGGTGTTATCAGGGGAACGTTCACATTCATTCTGAATTCATCAGAGTGTGTTTTCTTGGCTGACTCACAGCCCATATATACGTATCGTTCACTTACGAGCGTTTTATTAGAGGAAAAGAGTTTACATTGAGAGATTACACAAGTGTGACATTACAGAGCCATGAGTCACATCTTTGTGTACGGCGTTGCCATGAGTTCAGTGCGTGGATTCTGCTCCTCTCACAGCAGTTTGGCTCATGCCCTTGGCCAGCCTGTGAAGTTTTTCAATAAAAACCATAGAAAGTTAAAATGCAAGATATTCGTGATTTTTAAAAGTGTGTAGCTATCGAGAAAAAAATCATTTATTCAGCATAGAAACTGAGTTTTCTTGAGAGGGCTGCACAAGGGATGGGCTCTGGGGAACAGGCTCCAAATGTCCTGGGGAACCAGAGCCTGTCCTGGGGCACAGCAGACATGAAACTGAGAGCTGTTCTCTTGCCTTCTTCTTATGTCCAGCTCACTTAGAAACCCATTTAGAAGTGATTGAGAGGAAAATATGGAGGAGTTAAGGGGAAAGCAAAGCTCTTTCTCTGAACAGGCTCTCAAAGAATCGATCTCTCCCAGGACAGATCATCATTTTTCCCGCTTTCAGAATTGTCACTTTTGCTCTTTTGCTCTTGGATGATGGCCAAGCAGCTGTGATCCTCAAGAGCAGGAATCTGGGGCAGAATTTATTGGAGAATTGCTCTTTCAGCCTGGGAATCTGAGCCAGAGGACAAGATAAGGAAGAACAGTCTTCCCTTCTGAAGAATCCAGCCCTGGACCACAATTTGGCTACGAGCAGAGGAGATCACAGAAGCTGCTCTTGCATTATTTCTCTTGCAATGTCACAGGGCAACATTGATTTTGGCAAACTTCATGCAGCAAAAGGAAACTCTGCTAGAGAGCTGGACTCCATTAAATGCAGAACTCCAGCAGATACTGTACAAGAGTGGCATTGAACACTTTTCTGTCCGCACTGAAATGGGTGTGAGACCCTTCAGGATGAGCAGTGCAGGAGGTTCCCATCACCAGCTCACCAGTTTGCCCACAGGAACAGGACATCTCTGTCCCCCTCTGTGCTCCTGACTCCTTCCTCTCCCACCCTCATTTTCTGGGTCAGGACCCATCTGGTGTCCCAGGGAAGAGCCCTCAGTGTCCCCCATCCCACAGCAGGTCCCTCCCGGTGTCCGTCAGGGCTTGGCCCCGTCCCTGTCCCCCCATGCCATGGACAGTCCCCTGTGTTTCAGGGTGAGTCCCCCGTGTCACCGCAGACCCCAAAGGTCCCTCACAGCGTCCCTCAGTGCAGGGTCCCCTTTTGTCAGGGATTCCTCAGTGTCCTCCCACCCCACAGCAACTCCCTCAGTCTCTGTCAGGGCTTGGACCCCTCAGTGTCCCCTCATGCCACGGACAGTCGTTTTTGTGTTTCCAGGGCAGGGACTGCTGCGTCCCCCATCCCGGAGAGGTCCCTCCCGTTGTCTCTCAGCACACGGTCCCCTCGGGAGGGTTTTCCTCAGCGTCCCCGGGGCTGGGACCCCTCCGTGGCCCCTTATCCCTCAGTGCCCCCAGGGGACACAGAGACCCTTCGGACCCCTCCGCGTCCCTTCTCCGGCCGCTGCCCGGGCCGGGGGTCGCGGCTGGCCGGCCCTGCGAGGATCCCCGCTCCGAGGGGAGGGCGGCGAAGGGGGCCCGTCCCCGCTGGGCTCCGCTCCGCCCCGCTCGGGCTGGGACCGCCGCTGCCTCGTCCTTTTATACCGGGGCTAAATTTAGGCTGCGCCCGAGCCGCTGCCTCCCCGCCCGCCCCGTCCGGGACGCGTTTCCTCCGCTCCTGCGATTGAATTGGCCTGAGCCCGCCCGCGCCCGCGTTATAAGGTGCGGAGCGCGGCCGGCCGCGCTCGTCCCGCACCATGGCGCTCAGCGACACGGCCCTGCCCTCCTTCGCCACCTTCGCCAGCCCCTGCCGCGAGAAAGCGCTGCACGAAGTGAGTGTCCCCCGCGCCGAGCACCGACGGCTCGTGGCAGGGATGGCCCCGCCGCGCCCCGCGTCTGTCCCCCCGCCTTCCCCGAGGCAAACGCACCCCTAACCTTGTCCCTTTTCTCTCTCCCCAGAGATGGAAATGCGAGCAGGAGGCCAAGCCCCCCGCTGGCACCTGGGGCTGCCTCTCCCCGCGCAAAGAGGATGAAGATCTCAACAACGTGCTGGATTTTATTCTTTCCATGGGCAGCGATGGCTACGGCCAGGGCGCTACCGGCGGGGATTATCCCCCTGCCCAAGGCGACAGCGGCAGCTTTTACCAGACAAACCCGTCCCCGGGATGCTACAGTGCCCTGGAGCAGGGCAGCCCCCCGC
Source organism: Sakesphorus luctuosus (assembly GCA_013396695.1). Lineage (NCBI taxonomy): Eukaryota > Metazoa > Chordata > Aves > Passeriformes > Thamnophilidae > Sakesphorus > Sakesphorus luctuosus. The sequence continues at coordinate 56,091 of VWZD01002253.1, read as the reverse complement.
CCTACAACGCGGGCATCGTGCCCGAGATGATGCGCTCCGAGATGGACTCCAACTATTGCCCTCCTGGCAGCGTCCACGGACGGTTCTTCGTCACCCCCACCTTCGGGGGGCCGCAGTTCGTTGAGAACATTAAACCCGAACCCGACATGGACAATTATGGCCCGGTGCTGGGTCTCGTGCCCCAGGCTTGCCCAAAGATCAAGCAGGAGGGCAATGCAACATGCATGATGGCCTACGAGCAGCCCCGGGTGGCCAGTTCGCCCCAGATCCCCGGGGCAGAGACGCCCCCGCTGAGCCCCGACGATCTCTTGGTGAATGAGTGCCACACGCAGATGATGCGCCCCTCGTCCGTGTCCTTCCAGCAGAACTACCACCCTGTCTCCGGCTTCCACCACCACCCCCAGACCCACCTCCAGTACCAGAACACCTCCCAGTTTGGCCTTTTCGAGGACAGCCTGCCCTTACAGCCCTTGGCTCCCCGGGGCATGCTCACCCCTCCTTCGTCCCCTCTGGAGCTGCTGGACTCCAAACCAAAGCGGGGCCGGCGGTCCTGGCCGAGGAAGAGGACGGCCACTCACACGTGCACCTACGCGGGTTGTGGCAAGACCTACACCAAGAGTTCGCACCTGAAGGCCCATCTCAGGACACACACAGGTAAATCCGGGCTGGTGGCACCACGGGCCGGGTGGGATAGCCCTGGCTTAAGAGTGTGCTTTAAACCAGAGCTTTAACCTGTTAAGTCCAGAAGTGCTCGCAGTGGAGCTGCGACAGGTGGACAGGGCTGTGATGTCCAGAGGTTTTCTCATGCATATGTAGGTCAAAGCTTTTATAAAGCCTTTTCTCCAAAGCTTTTCACTGCATGTGTGGGTGACCCTGAGATGAGCTCAGCTGGTTAAAACTTGGTTGTAATAATGCCAAGGTCATGGGTTCAATCCCCCTGTGTGGGTCATTGACTTAAGAGTTGGACTCGATGGTCCTTGTGGGTCCCTCCCAGCTCAGAATAGTCCGTGATTCTGTGATTCTGTGAGCCAGGGAACTGCTAGAGCAGGTTCAGAGCACTCGGATCTTGTGGAAGGGCTCGGTAGGGATACCCTGGGGTTGGCAGTGCCTCGCTGAGCGCCGCTCTCTGCTCTCCCCCCAGGTGAGAAGCCCTATCACTGCAACTGGGACGGCTGCGGCTGGAAGTTCGCCCGCTCCGACGAGCTCACCCGCCACTACCGCAAACACACCGGGCACCGGCCCTTCCAGTGCCACCTCTGTGACAGAGCCTTCTCCAGGTCCGACCACCTGGCCTTGCACATGAAGCGCCACATGTAGCCCCGGGGACTCTGCCCTGCCCAGGCTGGGGACGATGTTTAAGTGCTCAGGTGCAGAAAAGCGTTAAAAACCTGTAGCTGGTACTACGTGGGGAGGCACCGACGCTCCAGGACGGACGCTGAGGGTTTGACACAAGGAGGGCTTAGCCAGGAATCTCTTGCAGAGAATCTGCCATGACTGTCTCAGAGACCTTCCCGTCCCGGTCAGGAGAAGAGGGGTGATTATTTATGCAGCTTCTGTGAAGGGGAAACTCTGTAAGACTCCATACAGGTTGTATAGAAGAAGCTGTAAATATGGTTTTTTTCCCGATTCTAACCGCCCAGTCCTAAGCTTTACAAGACAATGTTTGTATGGAAACTGCCTGAAGTTGACCCTAGAAGAGATAAGATGAATGTTACTGTAGCTAATGATGTTATCTTAGATCTCAGTTGAAGGCATGGCTAAGAGAACACTCCTCTCGTTAGACTGTTTGGTTCACAGGTGCAATAATATTCTTGTTTGCCATGATCTACACTAGAAGTACAGGGCTTGATGTCTTGTAAGAAAATAACCTATTTTACTGTATTTTTTTATATATTGTAAATAATTTTATACAGTGAGAAATATTGTATATGTAAATAGAAGACAAATGGGTATTTTGCCTATTTCTGTTTTTATAATTTTTCAATGTTTGAAAACATTTCATCTTTTTAATAAAATAAGTTTTTAATTGCTGTGATTTTTAGTCTCCTTTGAGATCTCCCTGTTACTTTTTTCCCTGAGAGCTGGACCAGCAACCTCCTGGTTTTGTTTTAAATCACCAACAACTGCAAGAAAACACTTAAAAAAATCTGAGCTGTGGATTTTTCTAAAATAGATGACAGAGTAAGTGATTCATTCTCGGTGGTAAATAAGACACACACAGCACTTTATCAAAAACTCAAATAGTAAAGCAGATTGTATTCAAAATATTCTTCCTAAAAATGGTTAAGTAAGCAAGACTGCAATTTCAGCCTCAGTTCTAGTTTATGCCAGACTATTTTAACAGCATCCTTAATGTTTTCCAGATGCAGTTACAGTTTTGCCAGCAGTGTGTGGGTTTTTACTATAAATTTAAACACTGCATTTTTGTAATTACCGAGGCTTATTTTAAGGCATTCCTTGTACATAAATTATCCTTGTTCTCAAGAGCTCAGTGCAGAATTCCAATAGAACAGGGGTGGAATTCAAGCCTGAAGTCGCAGCACAGGTTAAAATATCTTCATTGTGCATTCCCCAAACCTTGAGTTCACTTCACAGTTTGTAACCCCTCCCAGATTTCAGGAGGTAAGAAAGGGAATAACTACCTTGGGGAGGAAATCAGCCAGAAATGCAGATACTGATAACTATTCACAAATAAACTCCATCCTGCAACAGCCACAGCAGCAAAAGTCAAACCACCCCAAAAGGTTCTTCCTCAGCTGTAAATGAGCCCAGAAGTCTGAGGAGTAAATCTGAGCAATGACCCTGAGACTCTGACAGGAATCCTCTGCTTTTACAGCTCCAGTTTAGTGGTGAGTCTCAACACTTGCAGGACAAAAATCACTGTTAATAAATAAGCAGATTCAGCTTAATATTGCAGCAATTTTTTCTTAACATCTGGATACTTTGATTTTTTGTGATATTTTCTGACTTAACATGTCAGAATACACAAGAATGAAATCAACAGAGTGACTGCAAATATAGCTGTTCTCTGAAAGCAAAGGCTGCAGTTGCTCATGTGGAACAGATGTATTTTTGGACTTCTAATCACTGGCATGGAAGAATGAGTTCCACATTTCACTTTTACAGCTCCTTCAAAGTGAAATATAAGGGAGCTTTAACGTTTCTTCATTAAAAACAAAACTCATTTGCTAGAAAAATAAAATTGCACAATCCAATTCCAGAAAGTGAGGATGACTTAAAGATGTTCTAAACTTGGCACATTCATTGTTGCAACAGTTCTAGGTATTTCCTTCTCTTTCCCCATAGCTGAAGATCTTCATATTTCAGCACGTCTTTTGGTGTTTAAGAATAAACAACTTTTAAAATTCTTACTTTTATCTATTGATACTCACCCGGCTTTCCCTTGTTCTTCCTAAAAAGTCAGAAATAGTTTCAGTCATTCCCAGGTTTCAGGGACAGGGAGTTTCATTCCCAGGTTTCAGGGACAGAGAGTTTCATTCCCAGGTTTCAGGGATGGAGAGTTCAAGCTTAAACTATTCACTGTTTTGTAACACAATTAAAAGAGACACAGAGTGGGACAACCCTGTTCCAAGAGAAGAGAAACTTCCAAGGAGACCTGAGAGCCCCTGCCAGTGCCTAAAGGGGCTCCAGGAGAGCTGGAGAGGGACTGGGGACAAGGGATGGAGGGACAGGACCCAGGGAATGGCTTCCCACTGCCAGAGGGCAGGGACAGGTGGGATATTGGGATGGAATTCCTGGCTGGGAGGGTGGGCAGGCCCTGGCACAGGTTGGGCAGAGAAGCTGTGGCTGCTCCAACCCTGGGAGTGTCCAAGGCCAGGCTGGAGAAGAGAAGCTCCAGAGAGATCTGAGAGCCTCTTCCAGAGCCCAAAGGGGCTCCAGGAGAGCTGGAGAGGGACTGGGGACAAGGGATGGAGGGACAGGACACAGGGAATGGCTTCCCACTGCCAGAGGGCAGGGATAGATGGGACATTGGGAAGGAATTCCTGGCTGGGAGGGTGGGCAGGTCCTGGCACAGGTGCCCAGAGAAGCTGTGGCTGCCCCAGCCCTGGGAGTGTCCAAGGCCAAGTTGGAGCACCCTGGGACAGTGGGAGGTGTCCCTGCCCATGGCAGGTGGTTGGGATTGAATGAGTTTTGAGGTCCCTTCCAACCCAAACCACTCTGGATTCTGTGATTCCAAGGGTGGAAAGGCACCTGCAGCCAGAGACCCAGCATGGAGCAGAGAGTTCTGCCCTGGCTGTGCAGACAGAAATGTCACTACAGTCACCAACCCTCCAAAACACCTGGTGTGGCTCCTCTGCAACACCCACCACAGTGGCAGCTCCTCCTCCAATCCCTCGGTGTGGGAGAATCCAAAGCTGCCCTGGCTGCAGCAAAGAGTCTGGCTGTGGGGTCATCCCCTCTGCTCCTGCTCTCTGCAAAGCCTTCAGATAAACTCTGATTATCTGCCTCAGGCTGAGTTACCAACTGATGCCCAAAGCCTGAGGAACTGTGGAGACAGACAAAGAGGAGCAGGTTGTGCCCTCTGAGCTTCCAGATTTGTGACTCAACTGAAAAGAGGGCAAAGACATCCTTCTGTAGGAATATAATATATAAACACAAATATAAAATATATAAACACAGAGGTCTGGAAGTGGGAGGGATGGGGGCACAAAACACTAATAAAATGTCATGAGAAACTGTCACTGTTAAAGGAAGGGCAAGTGTGATAATTTCTGTGTGGTCTTCAGAGGAAACTGCAGGTTTTTGAATCTTGAGATCATCTTGTAGCAGAAAAAGAGATGCTGATCTCATTCTTCTCACATTCCATTATGAGTAATGTAACTTTTTTTAAAATTATTTTATTCTTTCTTTAATTATTTTCAATGATACATCCAACGATGTAATTCCAGTAATCCCCCAAGTCTCCCCTGGTCGGTTCCACATTTCTAATAACAGAACATCAGGTTGTTATCTCTTAAGTAACTTTGCTCTGATTAACGACCTTCCTCTCGGGGAGCATCGAGACCCCACGATCTGTGGCACTCCTGGATTTGATTCTGACATACAGGGAAAGGAGAAAAACAACAAAGTTGTAGTTAAACCTGAAGGGAGGAAATGAAGAGTCCGTTGTAAACAAGATTTTCACACAGATTCTTCTGAGATACCACAGCGATGGGCTCACTGTTGTCGCAAGACAGATGGGGAGATTAGACAGAGCACCTTGAGTGCAGCAACGAGCAAATCCTGCACTGAGGTCCCGGGGAAAGATTTCGAAACTATTGCTGGACTCGGGCACCATCCCGAGGAGTCACTGCCCGGGCGGATCATCCCAGGGGGGTTCAGAGCGTTGTGGTCGCTCTGCTGGGAGCGGTTTGTGTCTCACCTGTTGGGAGAGTCGAGACAGTGAAACCTGCCTGGCACAGGAACTGCTGTGCAGAAACACAACCCTGAGACAGCCCGAGCAGCGCCGGGTTCTGTGACCCTGAGACAACCTGGGCAGTACCGGGTTCTGTGACCCTGAAACAACCTGAGCATTACCGGGTTCTGTGACCCCGAAACAACCTGGGCATTACCGGGTTCTGTGACCCTGAGACAACCTGGGCATTACCGGGTTCTGTGACCCTGAAACAACCTGGGCATTACCGGGTTCTGTGACCCTGAAACAACCTGGGCATTACCGGGTTCTGTGACCCTGAGACAGCCCGAGCAGCGCCGGGTTCTGTGACCCCAAAACAGCCCGAGCAGAGCCGGGTTCTGTGACCCCAAAACAGCCCGAGCAGCGCCGGGTTCTGTGACCCCAAAACAGCCCGAGCAGCGCCGGGTTCTGTCGCTGTGGTGACTTCATAGTCATTCAGTTCTTTCAGCTCTCGAGGGTGACACAGAGCCCTGAGCACAACCAGTACAGCCCAGCACCACCCCAGCACCCTGGCACAGCCCAGCACCACAGGGGTACCCTGGCACAGCCCAGCACCCCGGAATAGCCCAGCACCACCTGAGCATCCTGGCACAGCCCAGCACCACCCCAGCACCCTGGCACAGCCCAGCACCCTGGCACAGCCCAGCACCCTGGCACAGCCCAGCACCACCCCAGCACCCTGGCACAGCCCAGCACCCTACAAGGCAGTAGGCAGGTCACTTGCAAATCCCATTTTTTCAATAACCCCAAAGTGAAAGGCTGGCCTAGAAACCCTCTGGCTTTTCTGGAAGTTCATTTTAGATTTATTTTTGCAGCTGATCAGGACTGGGCAGTTAAGCTTTAGTGCTGCCTGTAGTTCTTGTATGGACAGGGCATTTCAGCCCTTGGTTACTCACAGTCGTTTACAAACTGCCTGAAAACATTGACTGGCTCTAAACTTCAGTCCTCCATCCACAAGAAGTGCCAAAAAAAGTTTGTCCACTCTTCAAATTATAGGATGGTGTGGTTCTGTGGTTTTCTGTGGCAGAAGCTCTGTGGTTTCTAAAGCTATTTTGTGCACCTCTAACACAGAGTAGCTGTTAGGCTTTGCTTAAATTGAATTTTTGAAACCAGAATCCCAAGCTCCAGCAATTTCTTTTGCTATATTTAAATAGAACAACTACAACAAAGTCATGTAGCCATTGCTATGGCAACCAGCAGTGTTGGAGCCAAACACAGGGAGGAAAATTCAACCCAAACCCCATGTAATTGAACAGGGAGAAAGATGCCCCTGTTGCTGCCATGTGAAATCTACTCAGTGGCATCGACAAACCTAAAAATCCCTGCGTGCCCTTGAGGCAGCTGAGTGTGCCACAGGTGCCACCTGCCCAGAGCACATCCTGGTGCCATGAGGGGAACAGTCAGAGCCCCTGAATTCTGGCAGTGCAGCAGCTTCTGTGCCCACAGCCCAGGATGCAGCACAGACACGACCCCCATTGATTTGGAGAACAGGGAATGGATTCACAAACCAAACCCCTGGAACCCAAAGCACGAGGCCACGCTCAGTTTACAGGGCCTGGAGGGAACTGGCTCAGCTTCCTGATCCCCAGAGACTCCTTAAAGCTCCATGTGATTTGATGCCACGAACCCCATTCATGTCAGCCAAGACTGGGAACAGCCCCTGCCATAAACCAGCAGCCTCCCCTTGCAGGGACTCATCCTAAACTTGTTAGGCAGAAAATCTGTTTGATTTAATCTTTTGAGGTCTGACTTCTCAGTCACAATTATTTGATCTTACACTATTTAATGCAGACACAAAAAAGGAGTCAAAAGCAGCTGCTTTATAGAATGAAGAGGGATTAATTCTACCAAAACCTCCTTTCCCAGCACAAAGAGAGCAGGAACAATGAAGTTTTCATTACTCTGTAACCATCCTCAGCATTAGTTACCTGCTTATTTACCTGCTCCCATTTTAATTCACTTGACCAAACCAGAAGCTTCTTGGTGAGCATAAATTCAGCAACACAGAAAGTGCAGGTGAACTTACCTGGTGCAGGTTTGTAATTAGATTTGGGTATCTCTTTAAAGCACTTTTACTTTGGTTTTTTTGCATTTCTTACATCTCCTGGAATTCTGACTTATCATTATGTCATCAGGAAATATCTGGAATATCACACTGGACACGATGCCTCGTGGTATTTAATATATTAAGTGAGAAGCTGCCGAGCCTGAGGTTTAAGCACAAAACACACAAATAAAAATATCCTCAAATCCCAACACCCACTTTTTTTACAGCCCAGGCATGATGAGAGTGTAAGTGGATTTGATATCTTAATGATTTTATCCTACACTGCAAAATAAGGGCTATGGGAAGCTGGGGTGTCCTTCCTGTGGGTGAGAGGGGTGGGCAGGTAGCACAAGGCTTTGTCATTCTGCAAACTGTGATCAAGGACATTTATGGGAAGTTAAACAGCAGCAATACATTATGTTTGCTGCTGGCAGAGTGTTACAATATCTCCTCAATAAGGAAGGCTCCAGGAATAGCAAGAGACGCTGCATCAGCACCAATAAAATGTTTTAATTGTGGTCATTAAAAAAAAAAAAAGCCAACCAGACAGGAGGGAAAAGGTACTTGGAGTGGCTGCTCTGATAGTCACCCACAGCAGACAAAATTCAGCAATTCCCAAGATAAACCTGGTGGCAATTCCAGCCCAGGGACTGCAGTGATGGCTCTGGGAGCTCAGCATTCCATGGGAAGAGCTGGGTCTGGGGCATGTTTGGGTACAGGCAACAAATGGTGGAATTGAGTTGAGTTGAGTTGAGTTGAGTTGAGTTGAGTTGAGTTGAGTTGAGTTGAGTCGAACAGCTGGGCTTGGAGCTTGGAGAGACTTCACGTTCAAACTTCATTTATAAATGTTTTTCCTGCCCAGGACGCAGATGTTTCTCTTCCTTTCTCAATGAAGGGGCTCTCCGAGCATGCTGGGTACAGGGAGTCCTTTTGGACTAAGCATGGACAAGGTGGATTAGGGGAGTGTTTGGGAAAGCAAGAGTGGGAATGCTGTGTGTGTCAGAGCCAGAAATCTGAGTGGGAGCAGAAGATGGGCCATGAGTTTATCAGAGATGAGGAGCAGAAGATGGGCCATGAGTTTATCAGAGATGAGGAGCAGAAGATGGGCCATGATTTTATCAGAGATGAGGAGCATGACAGGACAGAGGGAGCTGAGTCAGGAACTGCCTGTGTGTGACACACCAGCCAAATCCTGGCTCTGGAATGTCAACACCCCAAAAATACTCCTGGAGACAAACCTGCCCTGGGAACCTGCTGCAAACAGCAAAGCTGCTGCTCCCCCTGCCCAGGGCAGGAGCAGATCAGGCAACACTTGGAGCAGAGGGAGCAAAGGGAGCACCGTGGAGGGGTCTGACAGTGGGGGGTGTTGGGTTGTGCTTGGCCATGGGGTCCCTCCAACCTCTCCCATTGCCACACACAAACTGCTTCATTTTGTGCATTTTGTGTCTGGTTGCTCAGCCAAAAGGTGGCCAGGACAGGGGAGAGAGGGAAGGACAGGAGGGAAACCAGCCCAGAGGGCAGAAAAAAGATCTGAGTGCAGAGAATCCAGAGGTTGTTCAAAGAAAGATTCACAAATTTGACACAAAAACTTATGAACTGTGGATAAAAAAAGGGTAAAGAATGATTGCTGAAGTCTCAGAGCTCCAAAAAGTAACTTTTCATTTATTATATTAAACAATAACATTTCTCCTATTATATTAAACAATAAACACATGAGATGGGTTAAAATTAAAATACCTTTCAATTTGTTATGATATTTGAAAGATAAATATAGCTACAACAATGTACATATTTGGAGATATTAGTCAAATTTAGGTCAACATTGCAGCTTCCACTTTGTGTTTCCACCTTGGAGAATATTAAAAGGGACATCAGAAGAGGACTCTGGAATGCCACAGCAGGAGTAACCACAGTCACTGGGAGTTTTCCTTTGGAAGTTAAACTTAAAAGGGGAAGGCAGTTGGAAAAATGAAAATTCCATTTTATAACAAATTAGCCTTTATTTATAAAACTTCCAAGTAAAAAGAGCAATATATTAGCTGGTCAAACAGGGGTGTCAATGAATAACAGTTAACATATTTACTCTAAAAATAAATCTGTGATTCCACCACACTTCAAGCAAAATTCCTTTCCAGGAAAAGGTGCCTGTCCTGAAGTCTAAAGAGATGCAATGCCTGACACACCCCAAAAACTTGGCTGTTCCACCAGTGTAGGAAGGTAATTGAATTAGATCATTAATAGCACAGATCAATTCACTTTAATAGAGTTCCAGCTCTAAACAAGGATTAAACAGAAATGAAATTCCTGACAGGGAGGAATAAAATGCAGGAGAGAAAGGAGAAATCAAACTCTTACAGGAGGGAAAGCAACAATTCTACTTGGACCAAAACACCTTGGGTGGTTCTACAGAATATTCTTCTCAATGGAGAAACACTAAAGAAGAAATAGTAACCCCAAAAGGATTATAAGGAGAATCCAAGAAAAGTGCATTATCATTGAGCATAAAATGATAAAATAACTTTTACAGAATTTCTGCCAACAGATTTCACACACTGGAATTAAACCAAACAACAACAAAAAAAAAGGGTTACACAGACACAGTTTGGAATTTCCTACACTTTGAGAGCACAGAACATGGAACAAAATCCAGGAAGGGCTGATGGCTGTCACAGGGCAGAGGTTCCAGGAGGAAAAATCTGCCTGTATAAAAATATTTCATCCAGCATCACTGTGGAAGGACAAGTTTTATGAGCTTGTTTTTATTGCAGGATGACTGGGAGGTTTTACAATGAGACAACTGGGAGGTGACTGAGGGAAACCAGTGGAGGGAAATGTGAGCACACAGGGCTGAGGGATCCTGGGGGTTCAGTCCCTGTGTCCTACATGAGGAATTCTCTGTCTGTCCTGCTGAACTGCTGGGCCTCAGAACCCTCTGCACTGCAGGGCTGGCCAGGGGTCAGCCCAGGGATGAGATTCCACCTAAACCAACACGTGGCACCATAAAATCTGCCAAACTCTTGGGGATTGCTCAAGGAACCACAGAGTCTAATCATTTATCTGAGTTAGAAAGCAGAATCACCTCCACTCTTTGCTCAAATCAAAGGGTAATTCTTCCTGGAGTAAAAGCTTAGGTGGAAATTGAGGAAAAAAACAGAGCTGGAATCCAGATGAGAATTATGTGCAATGACACAAGAAAAACGTGTTTTTCCCCCCTGCCTGTGACTGTTTGGGTGGTGTGTGTATAGGAACAGCTCCTAAAAACACTTCTTTAAAAAGGGGAAAAAAAGAGGAAAAAGAGAAGTGAAACCACAAGCAAATGGAGGAGAAAACTCACTGTCTCAGCCCAGAGAAAACAGAAAGGATGACAAGACCATCACATGCAAGACCAGCAGCTGAGCCCACACTCCAGAAGACACTTTAAAAACTCCAAAGAATGTGAAATCACATCCAGTGTAGATGATTCCTACTTTCTTCCAGGTTTCTCTCACACTTGGCACAGCTAATAAACACAGGTTTTCATGCCAATGAAAGAAATCTTGAAACAAATTCATTAAAACTCATTTCTCCTGTTTTGGTTTTTTTTTTCCTTTCACCAGAACTTTGAAAATCTCAGAGCCAGGAGCTAATCTGTGTTTCTGTACAAATCCCATCTCTGTCCCCATCTCTGGTTACAGAATCTCCACACACAGAGTTTTAATATATAGAATATATCTGCATATTCTACATATTCATTGTATATACACATTTTATGTACAACACAAGGAACTAAATATGGGGCAGAGCATGTGGACATGTGGGGTATATACACACACTATTATTACATTGTACAATACACTATATATATATATATATATACACACATAGACACAGATAATATGGGTCTCACTGTACACTGTATAAGCACTGGGAATACTCACATTTTCCAGCTTTTGCACTGTACATATTTTTTTTTTCTGCCTAAACAGCAACAGGCCTGGTTGTGCTTTAAGTTTCACTGTTCTGGAGGAAGAAGAAGATCCTTGTCTTGCACTGAAGTTTTGTCTTAAAGAACAAGTGCAGGTGTTGTACAAACATCCCTTTTATGTGGAAAATACAAAGGGGAGAAATCACAGCCACGTTTTCTTCTACTGCAGTGCCAACATTTTTAATCAAGAGTGTTTTGGTAAACTTAAGATTCCTAAAACTACCACACTGTGCATAGAGAGCATGTTCTGTCCTTATTCCTTGATCTGCAGTTACTGTCCAAGAAAATGTAAGGAAAAGTCAGTAAGAAAACAGGAAAATGAGCCCTAACACTGCATGGAATCCTGGATTAATTCACATTTCTGCCTTCCTGATGAACATCATGAAAACATCAACCCATTGCCTTAGAAGAGTTATAAATTAGAGTATTTTAGAGGGCTGGCAAAGCTGCAGAAAGTCTTGTTCTGGTGCCTGACTCTGCAAATGAACCCAGTTTTTCAGTCACCCTTCTCAAACTGTTCAGTTTCCCTTCCCAAATGGCACCAACATGAGGGGGTTTTGTTGTAGCAGAACAGACCCCACAAGGACTCAGGCCCAAGGGAAAAGGAGAATTTCACACAAGGACAGTTCAACTGCCCTGGGAATCCAACAGCCAAAACTGCTCTTTTTGGCTCCTGTTCCTCACAGACAGAGCTGAGTTTGCTCTCAGAGACTCCCAGTCCTGCACACCAACAGCAAAGAGAACTACTTGACTTTTTAGTATGTTTGATCATTTAATCTTATATATTTTAGAGAAAAATTACCACGATGGGAAGGGATTTAAAATCAGGTTCTGTAAAATTAGAAATAGTTACTACAGCATCCCAAAGGGGTCATTAAAGGACAGTATTAAAGGTGATTATATGGTTGGGTTTGGTATCAGAAATGCATCTCCTCCCCTTCTGAGGAGAATTTCAGATTCACATTATTTGGAGTACCATTAGCACAGGAGCCACAAAGCAAACAGGGATTGTGACTCCCCAAAAGAACATCCCAAACACAGCTGGCTGTGTTTGCACACCCACTCACACCCCAAAACCTGAGACCACAAACGCCAAATCTTGGCTACATTTCAGAGCTGGAAACTACCAAGATGCTTCAAATGCTCCAACCTGATCCTTGTCTCTGTGTCAGGAAAGAATCCAGAATAAGGCAAACACAACAAAACAGGGAGAGGTTTTCACCCACTGAACAGGCACTATGATTGGAGCATGAAAATAAAAGTAACTGAAGCAAGAACATGAGAACCAAAAATGCATTAAAGATGCTGAGGGAATACCACACTAAAAAAAATAGAGATAATGCTGTAAGATAAGGGCAGCATCAGTGAAACCCCACAAAGTTGAGCTCTGAACTCCCACAGGGCAGGAAAGAAGACTGAGGACATGTAAAAATGCTGTGGTAGATCCCTAACCTGTGAGACAGAAAAGTCTAAGGCAAAGACAACTGAATGTGTAGAATTCCTGTGATCAGAAAAGGCATTTTTAGTAAGTAAATAATTCACAGCCTTGGTTTTTGTATGACATGGCTGTGTTGCCCTTCCAGGGGGAAGCAACCAGTGATGGAAAACCTGTCCCTGCCTGGTCTGAGTGCTGCAAAGTGGATTTTAGAGCCAACTCCACCCAGTGCTGCCAGAACTGCTGTGGGAATGTGGATTTGGCAAATAAAAACTGATTCAGCTTGGCCTTATTTCAGCTCAGTCAGGTTTGTAACCCTCTAAGAGTGATGGAATTAAAGAGGCAGAGGGAGGGACAGCCCAGGCTGCTTTGCTGGGTTGGAGGAAATGAGGATGAAAACTCTTCAAACTTGGTAACTTTTCCATTGCTTGATTTCCTGATTTCACCACCCTGCAATCCTCCTTGCTTATGATAAAGTAAAATTTTACTTCCTAATTTAACTGCCAAACGATTTATCCAATTTACTAGAGCTGAATTAGCTCCCTTTTTACCACATACAATTATAAAACTCAATGCAAATGGATGTTTAAATTAGAACTACTCCTTCAAAGAAGCTTCAAATCTGTACTATTTTATACAGTTCACTGTTTGTATCCATCATATACAAACCACCAGATTCTTTTTTAAAAGCCACATCTTTTGGATTAAAAGGGACCATCTAAAAAAGGGTTTATGCTTTGACACAGATGATGCAGGTGACAAACTGATTATTAAATAAACACAACAGGTGAAAGCTAATTCTATAAATCTTCTCTTTTTTATGACATTTTCTTTCAAGTCCATCCTGCAGCCCCAAAACACCAATGGAATTCAGATCATAAAGAGCCACATTCACACCCTGCAGTTTCCTCTATGCAACATTTGCCTTCCAGAGAAAGAAACTTTCAGTATCTCAGGATTACAGGTTAAATTTCTTACAAGCAATAAGTTTTATCTAGAACATATAATACAGCTTATACAGTGTTTCCTGCTCATGATGCCCTTGAGAAGCCCCACATTGCCCAGCTGGAGGCACCAGCCACGTCCTGCTTAGTCCAAAGGTGAGTAGAATTATTTTCCCAACGGAACCCAAGGGTTTGTTTAGTATTTTTACCCAAGCCACTTTCCAAGGTTTCTCTTGGCCAGGGGGGAGCCCCAGCCCCTCTTTAGGAGTTTGGCATGTCAGCCTTGCTGAGGGCAATGGCCAACTCAAGGTCTTCTTGTTCCTGTCTCCGTAGCCGTGCCAGTCTCTCCTGCTCTGCCTTCTCACTCTCCCTCTTGGCCCAGGCCAGTTGTTGCTCCTCATTGCCAAACTACAAAAGGAAAATGGAAAAGAAATTAATAAATTTACCCACCAGCTTGAGGAAAATTACATGAAAAAAATACAGTGAATCAGCCTCATTAAATACACGGGGCAGGTACATCGAGTTGTCTTCTGGATTAAGATAAAAACTCACTCACTGATTTCCTCCCTTTAATTTATTTTCCTTAATTTCTTCCCCCGAGGAAGCAAACCCTGCTGGGCTGCACATCCCTCTATCCATGGCTCAGGTGGGTCTGAAAACAGCCCCTGGAGCCAAACAAAAACTCCACAAACATGGAAAAAGCAAAGTTAGTGGTTTGGGAGCACAGCACCTCCAGCATTTTTAAGAACAGTAAATAGGTGGTAAAACCAGGAGTTCTTTACTCTTGTGTGACTCCTCTGGGGGGTTTTCTTGTGGCTGTTCCTGCTGAGGGTGAGGGGTCTGAACAGGGATTTTGACATGTGGGAAGTTTCATCAGTAAATCAAGTTACAGAAAGTGCTTCTGTTGCTGCTCATAAATTACACAGAGAGTTTTTCCAGGAAGAAACAATGTGGGAGAATCCAATTTCTTTCAGCAGAGAACACTAAGGACACATCCCACTTTGGACCACTCAGCCTCTAAGCCTGTTTGGGCTCCTCAAAACACATTTAAACACAGCGCAGCCAAACTAGTCCCAAATTATATCCCAGCATTTACCACCGAAAGATGCAAAAGTTTCCTTGTTTGAGCTTCTCTTGCACAAAACCTTCAGCTGTTTTACTGAGATCACCCCAATTTTCAGCTCAAACATGATCTGCTTCTGTTTAATTTTAGCAGATGCTGAGAAGGATGATGGGAACAGCTGCATGCAAATGTTTGCATCGAGCCCTCTTCTAAAATCTGCTCTGTGCTGGCTTTTTCTTTTTTTTGTGCAGGAAAACATATTATTTGGGTGGGTTTTTTGGTTGGTTTTTTTTTTTTGAGGAGAAATATTTCAGCTGGATGTACAGGGCAAAAATTCCCTGTGGGCCAGGAGAGCCCAGGGTGCCACCAGGAGCTGGCACAGCCACACCTGGAATATTGAACTGAGGGTTAAAAATGCAACTTCCAGCTGCAAATACACAAAGTCCTGGCCCCACCCCTGCTGCTTCCATGCTGTATCTGTAATTTTCCTTTTTTAATGTATTTTTATATAAATCTGCCTACTTGAATTTCTTCCAGCCCAAGCCCAATTATCCTGTATTCCTAATTTAATTAAATTATGCTCATCTTGCCTGATTTTATTTCTCTCAATATGATTTTTCAGATGATTTCATGCCAAAAAAATCACTTTTCTTCATATAACACCTTTGCTTTCATCACCATCAAAATTTAGATGAGGAGCTTTGCATTCAATACAATAAAAGTGTCACACATTTTGATATTTTCAATTAAAACAAAAAAACTATTATAATTTATAATTTAAACTATGTCAGCTGACAGGTAAGATTGAAAAGCTTACTAACATTTTAAATAGATGATTTTTTTTTCAGGGTAAAGATGGGGAATGGAAGCAGGAATTCTGTATTTATTCCAAGAATTCAGGCAGATCCTTAAGCTCAGATGGAGAATGAAGAGTTTTTGTTTTCAGAAATACAAGAAGTTTTGGTCAAACTATCTGGGGTCCTTTTTTCATGTTGAAAAACCAGTTTTATTCCTATATCTTCCATCCTAGGATAAAGTTTCCAAAGAGAGTCCCAATTATAACTTGATTACGGGACACAAGTTATATTTTTGTGGTTAAAAGTCCTGGGTGAAATAAAAATAAAAGGAAAAATAGTCAAGTGATTGATTGGAAATTAATCTGGATGGGCCTACGAGTGGTTGGCATAGAGGAAAATTTTCAGGAGGTGACTATGACCTTTGGGCAGAGCAGTTAATTAATGCCACTGATTGGCTAAAAAACATCATTTCCAGGTCATTTAATAACATTTTTGTGTGTATGTCCAGGTTTCAAGAAGTCTCTAAAGGTGTATCACGTGTAATTTCATCAAAAACCTCTTTTTTTTTGCTTTTTTCAGCAGCACAGGCAGCCCCAAGGCACAAATGGGGAAACCAGCAGATTAATCAAATCACACAAACTGCCCTGGTTTGTGTTTACTCAATTTCCAGCTCGTATGGGGAGAAAAAGTTCAGCCCTAAGTGTTCTTTTTCTTGGAAATTTAAACACAAAAAGTGGCTTTGCTGGTTGTTCTATAAACTGCAGCTGGAACCTTGAAACATCTGAAGTTTGAGCTACCAAAAGACTCTGTTTTGTTTCAATTAATCATATTTAATGCCAGCAACAACGTTAAGAATAAACTGTGGTGGAGGAATTTGCAAATGTCTCAAAAAAAAAAGCAAATTTTCATAGAGTGCTACTAAATCCAGTGAAGGTTTTCATGTTTTTTTGTTGCAAGAGCCAATGATTTTAATTAAGAATTGGGTTATTTGACTCTTCAGTCCTACATAATTAATGAGTCAAAAAACCTCCTGTAAGTAAAAGTGATTTTCATTTCCATTGGGAATAAAATCTCCCAACCACAAGGCAAAGAGAAGCCCAAAATTCTCAATGATTCCAACATTTAAAATATCACACAGAAGGAGCAGCTTAATTGTGTTACAGGCAAGGAAAAAAAACCCATAAACTGAAGAGAACAAGGATCAAGTCTCTGAGTTTTCAGCCAAATTCAGTCAATGCTTTTTGTTTGTTTTGTTATTCACAAAATTGATTTAAAAATGTATCTCATTTGATGAAATGCCACTTAACAGGAATTACTAAGTGGCCACTGCTCAGGATCTCGTTTTTCCTGCCTTCCCCTTCTTTTCTAAGGTTATCTCAGCTGAAAACCTGGCCCAGCAAATCTGATCCTCAGGCACCCACGGGATGGGGAGCAGAGAGTTTGGTACAACCACCCAGAGCAAAACCACAATTTTAAAACTCCAGAAATTCAGTGTGCAAAGTAAGGTGGCAATAATTGGGTAACAGTCATTCCATTCCATCATTTGTCTTTGGTTGCAGGAAGAAATTAAGGTGTTGTGGAAGAAATTTCAGATAAAGCAAGTTTTGTGTCTTGTTTTTATTAAGAATGTCACCAGGTTTGTTTACAATCAGAATTGAACTGTGCAAATCCCACGGGCTGTACCAGCTGTGGTCAAACATACAGAAAACCTTCAACTTGGACATCACCAAAGAGAGAAATTAAAGCCCTGAGGCCCAACTAAAGTCTGCACAAATGACCTCAACTAACAATAGCAAAGTGATACACATTTAATATTAAATAACTAGGGGAAAAAAAACCCCAAGCACTGAAAGAAACAACATGAAAGATTCAGCTTAAAGATGCCCAAGTGTTGAACCCTGAGCTGTGTCCAGGGTAGAATAAATGGGGGTTTTACTGCATGGCCAGGTGAGAGAACAAACCATGGGGAGGAGGGAGAACTGGAGGCTGTGGAGGGTCCTGGCAGCAACAAGAACCACACCACTCTGGCAATGGTTCCCAATTCCAGCACTAAAACCAAAGCCAGGCTTTACAAAGTCTGGTATTTTCAATGAATGGGCCCCTGGCTTTGCTTTCAAACCTTCTGGGACTTTCTTTGGGAGTGCAGGGTGGACCTTTCTATCTTGGTTCTACACAATAATTTTGTTTTTAGCTTTGTCTAACAAGGAGTTTTCTACAATATCAGCAACTGGAACGAGGGTTTTTCTACAATATGAGTAACTGGAACAAAATTCAACAGCTGAAGTTTTCAATCTCTGTCTGGTCTGTGTCTCTTTTTGACCACATTCCACCACATCCAGCAAACGTTGTGACAGGATTGTCAGAACCTTCCCCACAGACAGTCAGAAATGCTTTATGGAAACTTTCTCTTTAAGGATTTGCTTCTCAGAATATGGTAAAAACTGCTATAGAAACGTTCTCAACAATTGCTTTTGAATCTTTACATCACTGGCTCCCAAAAAATCAGTTTACAAAATATCCTCCATGCAACAAAATCAACACACAAAGTTCTGCTACAGAGAATTTGAGAGTGAAGGCACACTGTGCTAAAATAACTTAAATGCAAGTAAACCCTTGGAAATTTAGTATGAAACTTCTCTTTTATTGAAATAACGCCTTTTTATTACAGAAATATTAATACAAAACCAACGAGGACAGCATGAAGGTACTGAGAGACAGAAGCCAGGGAACAGGAGCTTTGCAGGTAGAACAAAAACCCAACAGATTTTGCTGCAAGCAGAGCAGAAAGTGGTTTGCTGAGACAAGGAATTTAACTTACAGAGCTGAAGTCTGCAAACCCCAAGGAAGAGTCTTTAGAAGTTTTACTTGTAGAGGAGGGAGCAAATGGATCTTTTCCACTAAATGGGTCCCCAAACCCCTTTTTACTTTGAAACAGGTCACTGCTGTCAGCCCCAAATGGCTGGAATGGATCATGGGGCTTGGGAAAATCTGCAGGCCCAAGGTGGCTGACAGGAGTGCTTTTACCTGGAAAGGTTAGGAAAAAAAAAACAAACAAAACAAAAGGAGAAAAAGAGAAGTTACTTACCATGGACAATGCAAAGCCCTGAAATAGGAAACTGTGCTGAAACACTTTAGCATCATCCATCCTCCCTGGGGTGGAAATTTAACCAAATATAAAGGTATTCATTCCTCAGTGCAAATAACCTCAAGCAGTTGTTTTATTTAAATGGGATTTATTGTCTTCTACATATGAAAATATTAATACCATCAAGATTTTAAATTATAAAACACAATATAAAGGCATTTGGTCCAAAGGATTTGACAAGGAGGACTTTGATTTTTCCAGATTAGAGGTATTTCAAGTTCAAGTTTGGGATTAAATAAAAGGCAAAATACATAAGAACATGTATCAGTGGAGATAAATCATGACAAATAGTGTAAATAGTTACTTAGCTGTGACTTTACAGAATGCCTGTATTCTGCTTTTTTTTTCCCCCTGGGACTGTTTTATCCTCACCACCACTTTTGTACAAGGAAAAAGAAACTGATTAAGAAATCACCTCGTTCTGGGGTGCTTGTTCTGCAACCCACCTTTTGCAGGTGACTGATCGTTCTTTTACTCCACCCCAAACACAAATGAAATCCCAGGAATTACTGTGTAATATAATAATTTTTGTGTATTTTCTTTGTTGCAATTAAAGCATCGATGGTTAATTTTTAATTCCCCTTGCCAAAAGGACTATTTTGTGAGGTCAAATAACTAAACAGATAAATGTATTTTTTCTTTCCTCTTAAAAAAAACCCAAGATTCTCCTCACAAATACACCCCCAACTTCCAGGGAAAATACTCCTGGGTTGAACACTCTTGATTATAAAGTGTATTGATAAAGGAAAATCTGGAAACATTCTCAAACATTTACAACTTCCTTGCATAACAACCTGAATTACAAACATTATTTGCATTAATAAACTTATCTGGTTTGAAATGTCCCATTCTTTGAACTACAATTTAATAGGAATATTATAATTCATTCCCATCAGGACACACAAACTGGGAAAGCAAAGGGAAATGGAGCCAACCCTCACATTTCAGGGTGTTCTTGGCACATCTGAGCCACAGCCTGGGAGCTTTTAAGGCACTTTGGTAGTTGCTCATGAACTTCATAATATTTGCTCAACTCTGGGGAAATCCTCATTTATCAAAGAGAAATAGAGAAGAGAAATATCCCTGTCTACAACAACCTGAAGGGAAGTTCTGGCCAGGTGGGGGTTGGTCTCTTCTCCCAGGCACTCAGCAATAGGACAAGGGGGGCTCGAGCTCTGCCAGGGGAAATTGAAGAGCAGAAAGAAGTTCTTTGCAGAGAGAGTGCTCAGGGATTGGAATGGGCTGCCCAGAGAGGGGGTGGATTCCCCATCCCTGGAGGTTTTTCAGCTGAGCTTGGCCGTGGCACTGAGTGCCATGATCTGGTAAAGGGACTGGAGTTGGCCCAAGGGTTGGACTTGATGATCTCAGAGGGCTTTTCCAACCCAATGGATGTGGCACTGAGTGAGAATCCACCACGTCTTGATCCAACCCTACTGTGATCACCAGCCCAGGGCATGGACGTGCCCTGGGCTGGTGATCACAGTGGGGTTGGATCAAGGGTTGGACTTGCTGATCTCAGAGGTCTTTTCCAATCCATTCTATGATTCTATGAAAGGGAGAAGCAAGGCAGGCCCCAGCTGAACAAGCACACAGAGACATGGAAAACAAGGCACGTGCAGCAGGAAACAGAACTGGGTTTGTTTAGTCTTGACACCCCTGATCACCTTGGAGGCAAGTCTGCCATGAGGAAAAAGGTAAATGGGTTTAGACTGGACCAAGAGAGATTCACATTAGACAATCTACAACATTTTGACAACTTAAGGATACTCCAGACTGCCCAGGGAATGGAACTTGCTGCATTTCATCATCATCATGTCCATGAGGTTTGAGAAATCATTGATAGAAGTCACACTGTTTCAGCTGCCTGGAAGCTCAAGGATAAAGGAGAGCTCTCAAACCTTCCCCCAGTATAATTTCAGTACATGCTCCATCCTGGGTAACACATCTGACAGGAATATACAGATCCCCATGGTACCAACCACATGTGGGACTTCTAGGCAGGTCAAGCCAGTGATTTGTCCTTTACGGAGGCCAAGTGACTCAATACAGAGGAAATTCCAGCAACATTTGCTCTTCTCACAAGCACAGACCCCCCTTCACCTCAGCCTGCCTTTCCTACCAACACAGGCCATGGGTTGGGGTTGGAGGAGCTCAGCCAGTTCCACCCCCTGCCATGGGCAGGGACACCTTCCACTGTCCCAGGTTGCTCCAAGCCCCATCCAAGCTGGACTAGGAGAATTACAAGAGAATTAAAGTATCTGCATTTCTAATTTAAGGTCAAGACAAGAGAAGAGCCCTCTACACTTTTCCTCCTTCCTCTATTGCCCGTTACCAGCAAGAAAATTCTCTCATATCCTCCATCCTGTATTGCCCCCAGCCAGTTGTGAGTGAGAGGCAAAGCCAACCCATTTCCAGCCAGCCTTTTCTTAGGTTAAACCTCCTGCTACCGAAACCACTTTGTGGAATTGGTGACTGTTAACACAAACTCTGGGTTTGCAATCTATTTGTTCAGCAAACCTGGTTTTTCTGGGTGGCCTGTTTAAGGTTCTTGCACAAAGGCTCTGGTGGTTTCGAACCTGCACAAGAGCATTGGGGTTTCTTGTGCTTCATCTTCACAAACCATCACAAAGAATGACTTGGCTGTAGAGGAAATGTCACCATGTTACAAGAAATAGTGCTAATAATGTTGATAATTTTCATTTGACACCCTGAGTGTCGGGTTTTTTTCAGATGTTAAAGAATGGAATAGGGCAATAATTTTGTTATTTTGGAGAAAAAGGGAAATCCTTATACAATGGAGTGTATTTTAAGGGCAGCCCCAAAGCTCAACACACCAACCCCCAAATCCAAATCCTTCTTTCACTGCCTTTTGTACGTTATTTCAGTTTGTTTTACACACAAATGGTTTTGAGGCCTGGCAGAAGTTTCTTTGATTCCGTTAAAAGTTCAAGTTTATTCATTTATTAACCACAAATTAGTAATAACGACACCAGAATTATCTTTCTGGCATCTCTGCTGGCTGACATCAAGTGTTACTCTCCCAGTGTTGTAAGTGCACACTTAAATACACAAAGATTTTTGTATTCTCAGGTTTAGTGTGTAAAGAATTTGGGTACAGAATTTCTATCATGTAAATCAAAAATACCTAAACCACATTAAAAAGTCACCAGTTGAACTGAAGGATATTGGTAAAATTCTAATACAGCAAAATATACTCTTAGAAGTCCCTGAGATTGCATTAATCTTCCATTCTCTGAAAAATGTTGTATTTTTACATGACCCTGCTCATCATTTTGAGGTATGACAGCACAAAAGTGCAGGCAAACAGTTGTAACCCTTATTTGATTTTTTCTGCTAATAGTTTCAGGGGAAAAAAGTTCAGAAAAAAGCAAAACAGGTCCTATTCTGAAACCACAGCAGTTTCAGCAGTTACCCAAGTGGTGCACCCAAACCACACCGAGGACTCACTTCAGCAAAAAGAGATGATGAACAAAATGGGTTTTACCACAGCAAGTGCTGCTGCTTGGAGGGAACTCCACCCATACCAAGAGTTTATCTCCTTTCATACCCCACAGCAAACTTGAGATCTGTATTTCAAGGCAAATAAAACCTCACTGGTGGGATGCAAATACAAGATTTGTCTTATTGAATTACAAGGTATTGATAACAAAGAGAAACATTTATAGTTTTCTCTTTATTCTGTGTTTCAATGCTGGGCTTAACTTTAATTTAAACAGATTTAGAGAAGGATCTTGCTGAGTGATGAGAAGCAGCATTTTCGCTGTTTTTGAAGCCTGGATTGTTCCTGCTCACAGACAAACAGGGAAGAGCTGAGATGACACAAGTTTAAACTTTCCAGGAACTTTCCAAAGTGAAAAATATTCTTTGGGAAGTCCGAGTTGTGCTGCAGAGAATCAGGAATGGTGGTGTGAGTTCAGTGATCACCTGGGATTATGCCTGAAAATACAACCCCAGGTTTCTGTATCTGCCTCTCACATGGCAGGGGGAGCCTTGCTCTGGATTTGGGGGCTGTGGTGTGGAAGGTGCCCCCCAGCACATCTTTCTCTACATCTCAAATCTACATCTCATTCCTAATTCCCTCAGCAGGTTTTCACCATCCTATTCAATGATCCAGCTCCTCCAGTGATGCAGAGTAAAACCTTCACAAACTTGACTTCAGGAACTTTTACCAGTTTCCAAACTGTGCCTGAAGGTTAATTACATTAAACCAAATTTTCTACAGAATACTCAGAAGTATTTGGTCTTAACAGGGGCTGTTTCTGACCTGTAATTCAAACTCAACTGTTTGGTGCTAACGTCCTTAGTGCAAAATTACATCTGCTTTTAGTAACAGAAGGAAGAATTTTTCCTGTGCAAAACCTCCTTGAAACTGTTTTTGCTCAATGTTTGCAAAGTTTGCACTTTCAGCTCACCCATAACCCCAAAAACCTTCGCTCAAGAGAAATATTCTGAAATTCTACAAACTTCTTGAAAGGTGAGAAATCGTTAACAAGTTCAGCCCAACAACCTGTTCTGAAACAGCTTCTGAACAGCCTCTCTCAGCCATCAGTACTGAAATATCTTTATTGTGAGAGATCAGCATAAACAAGAGAATCAAAGCGTGAATGGAATTTTTAGTTTGTGGCTGGGCAGGTGCTCCACCCATGAGTCATTTATCCAGCACAACAAGGGATGCCTGTGCTCTAATGCAACTGTCAGGGCTCTGAGAAGGCATGAAAAATAAAGATCTTTTCCTGTCAGGCACAAATTTAAGGCTGATTCTTTCACTCTCGGCTGCAGATGAGGGGTAAAAAAACCCAAAGGTAAACAGGCTCTGTGGTACTTGTGAGTAGCTCTGGGTGCTCAGAAAGTTCTAAGGAAGCAGGTGTGAGGTACCACACAGAAATAAACACCCCACCAGCCCTGTGAGCTCACAGGGAACAAAGAACAGAGCTCTGTATACTCTGCTCCCCAGCAAATGATTGATGCCCACAATTGAGATAAATCTCCATTATCTAGAATTAAATTCAAACCAAGGGAATTATTTTACATTATTTTTTTTTCTGATTAATACAATCCTTTCTTTTCTTCCTGCCTCCTGATTACATCCATTATATCTAACATGGCTTCTTCCCTTTAAAATTGACCTCACTAAATACACAGAGCAAATTTCTGTGCAAATCCTGGAGATTCAAGTTCAATTCAAATCCTGGAGATTTCTATTCAAATCCTGGAGATTCAAGTGCAATTCAAATCCTGGAGATTCAAGTGCAATTCAAATCCTGGAGATTTCTATTCAAATCCTGGAGATTTCTATTCAAATCCTGGAGATTTCTATTCAAATCCTGGAAATTCACTGTACATGGCACAGGTCAAAAAAAAAAACCACAAAAACATGATGTGTTTAAACACTAAGTATTGCTGAGGCATCATTTTCTTTCAAGAACTGAACTCAGTAAATGCACACAACAAAGCAGTCAGGGTTTGGCTTTCAGGGGGTTTTTAAGCAAGATACTGAACAAATTGTGGAGCCTGAATTTTGACCTGAGACACTGAAGAACCAGCTTAGGAAAACAAACTACTGAAACCCATTTCTATGTCCAACTCAAAGAGCAGCAAAGCTCTAAACTTTCCCCTTCTCACTGGAAAGTGCCAACAGAAGGTCACTGTGCACTGAGAGTGCAGATGAAAAATAAGTCTAAAATTGTCAAAACAGTCAAACCATAAAATGCCTTCAATTTAGAGAAGTGACATGTACAAAAAAGGACTATATTTATCATTGACATGAAGGAGGAGGAAGCACCAAATACAAAGGAAGAGCAGCAGAAGAGGCTGCACAAACACTGCCTGCCTGCAATGCCCTGGGCTGTGCCAGCACCTGGGGGGGCACAGGAGCACAAGAGGCTCCTGAAATGGTTTAAGGGGTGCAAAAGACACCCCAAAAGAGTGAATCTAGCCCAGAAACTTCTAGCTGGACATCCTGGTCCAGGTAAGGCTGGAATAGGTGTGCAGATGTGGCATCATCTGGGTGTTCACTCACTAAAGCTCTGAGGTCAAATTGCCCTCAGAATATTCTCCTTCAGGATCCCTCTGTGAGCACTTGAGTTGGCAAAGCTGTCCAGAATTCCCCTGCAATCTCCCTGGATCCTGTTAACAGAATGAAAAGGTCTTTCTGGGACCTGGATGGTAATTTTTCTTGCATTTCCAGCTTCTCTGGGGCTGACAAGAAACTTCTGCCACCACCCTAGTGAAGAAAAGGCAAAGGATCCCCCCCCCAGAGCAGGGAATTGGTGTTTCTGCAGATGATGGAGCTCAGCACCCAGCACAGCTCACAGTCTTCAGATTACTTCAATAAACACAAGATTAAGATCCTGATGACCTGTTAAAATCTCAAAGCCCTGACCCCTTTTTAGTTTTTTAAGCCACCAACAGGTTCAGGTATCGTTTCTCTTTATCTGCCAACTGGCAAGATGAAAAAACAGGATTTGATCGGTCAGATTTTGCTTAAATAAGCTTCTTCTGTCTTTGAAGGTGGGACAGCAAAATATATCTTGCAATCTTGCAATGAGTGGTTTGGTAAAATACTGAACCCTAACCCCTTGGCTGGTTAAATTTATTATCAGTAACATCATTACTATTCCTCTGTAATAATTTCTAGTCACTGATATGAAATATTCTGTGCAAACCTTTGTGCCTGCCCTGAGTTCTGGGGCTCCACACAAGTCAGAGGGATTGGAGTCAAACTTCCTAACCCAGGGCAGGCTGCTGCTCCCTGGGCTGTCTTCTTTTTTCCAATATTTTGACATTTCAAAACCACAACCAGTAATAAAAACACTGTGAGAACAGAAGTGAAGCCCTTAAAGCAACTGGGTTAACACAGAGGTGTTAACCACTAACCTCTGAAATGCCAGCCTATAAACTGCCATCATACACCAGACCTACAAAAAATTAATGGATCACAAAACAAAGTTCTTTGACAAACTCCCTGTGTGCATCTGAAATATTTTCCCAATCTAATTTATTTTAATACTTGTATTTCAAAATAACAGATAAATAACTGCACTAATTTCTTTCCTATATGGGATGAATCCAATATATTATTCCTTTCAGTTTGCCCAGAGAGGTTGTGAACTCTCCAGCCCTGAAGTGTTCAATGCCAGGTTGGGCAGGGCTTGGAGCACCCTGGGCTGGTGGGAGGTGTCCCTGCCCATGGCAGGGGGTGAATGAGATGATCTTTAGGGTGCCTTCCAGCCCAGCCCATTCCATGATTCTGTACATCCCAGGTTTACATTGTATTTTTCTGCTATTTATGTAGTGGCATTCCAAAGAAAAACCAAATTTTTGAAGTGCACTAGGACTGAAGAAGTTCACTATTAATACAATATCCACCACCTCTATCAGTCACTAACATAAAATAAGATAATGTAAATATAATTTATAATGTTTACACAGGCTAAAAAATACTAGAATAATAAAATTAGGCAGTTAGCNATCATCAAGTCCAACCCCTGGGCCAACTCCAGTCCCTTTACCAGATCATGGCACTCAGTGCCACGGCCAAGCTCAGCTTAAAAACCTCCAGGGATGGGGAATCCACCCCCTCTCTGGGCAGCCCAGAGACAAAGCCAAATGTTTGTATTCTTTCATCCTGGCTATTTTCATGCACCTGCAGAGTCCTGTGTATTCCTACTATGTGGATTCTTGGGGAGTAACCTCCTCCCTACCAGCCAGCAGCAGCTGAGCTCTTTGCTGCTTCTGCCTGATAGCTGAGTCTCACAGGGCTTTCTATAGATCTGAATTGCTCACTTTTGATTTTACTTGCAGCATGAACTCCACAGGGAATTCTTGTGTCTGAAAGGATGCAGGAAAGGCAGGTAAGGTGGCAGCCAGCACTGCTCTTCTCACATCCTCACTGTACAGTATCAGCAAGGCAGGGGCATGACCTTCTGTATTAGGAGGGGTCAAGTGTTGCTCTTCCTCCCTGGACACAGAGTGACTTCCTTGAGGAACTGGAGGAGCTGGCAAGTTGTCCATAGCATAGAGAGTGATGTGTCAGATGCTTGTCAGTAGTGGTTTGTCTCACTGGTTAACAGCGCAGCGATAACCGCAATGTGGAATGGATGGGGCTGCTCTGAAAGGAAGTGGTAAGGGTGGGGCAACAGCACTGGGTCCCACGATCAAAGCACTAGAGCATTGAATTTTACTTATAACCCAATCACTGACACCCACACAGTGACTTCCTGTACTTTAAAAAAAAAAAAGAAGAAAAAAGAAAAGAAAAAAAAATCTGTTTCTCTCTTTCTGTAATCAACAACTTTTACCTAGAAACTAGTTAGCGGTGAACTCTGACTGATTTCAATCTGCAGCTCACAGCAGAAAATATCATTTTTAATCTGTGTGAACCTACAAAAGCAATTTTAACTGACAGGTTTCAGTCTACCAGTTCTTTCAGAATTTTTTGTTCTTGATTACATAGAATAGTTATGAACCCTGAGAATTAGCATAAGAAATGTAAAGCGACCAGAAGTTCAGCAGTGCTGAACACCACAGGCAATCTTTGTGCCAGAAACCAAAAGGTACTTATAAATCCACAAAAGTCAGTTATGTTTTAGGGGAATTTGAGAAAATAGTGTACAGCAGAACTTAAGATTCCTGTTACAGAACACCTTTGTCTAAGAATGTTGAGATCCATTGCTATTATTTGTTTTCCATTTATCACAGCCCTTTACACAAATCACACATTATTTCTGTCTGGAATTTCTTTGGTGTTTTTTTGAGCATCAATAAATACAGAAAACCTTCACTCCTCTCCAAAGAAACCTGTAAGTTCTCCAGTACCACCTGGTGAACATCAGATTACTCTAGTTAGGTCCCAGGGGAGCCCTACAAAACCCATCAGGAACTTGGTGGATATGAACTGAGAAAGAACATGCACACATTGTCTTGGGGATTTTCTTTAGAACTGTCCAGTCTGAAGAGCTAAAGAGATTCTTCACAGCTGATCTTGCTCAACCTAAATAGAGAATCTTAAACCAGGTAAGGGGCAGCAAGTTGGAGCTGTGATGTACACAAGTATCCAGGTCTCTGGAACACCTTCACCTTGCCATTCACTGTTTGGATTCACTGAGTTATTAACCTTCCTCCAGAAGTCTTTAAAAAAGTCTTTTAAAAGTCTTTACCTCTGAACAGTTATACTGAAAAAACCACAATAGGGCATTTAAGCAGAAATGCAAACGTGACATTTCTCCAGGACCAAGCAAGGTAACATCTAAAAGATCTTGAAAGACTTCAGTTCAAAGTGGAGTGAGAAAGAAGAAAAATTATTTATGATGACCAGAACAAGCCTAAGCCTGAGATTCTACCCAAGATACAACACTAAGGAAATTGTCATCTCCTCTCTTAATTTTAGTATTCAAGAATGGGAAGATATGGATCTGACCAGTGTCTAATCCACGCCACACAGTAAGGGTTTGCCTATCCCCGTCCGATAGTACCAACCACAGACAGTGTGAACTGAACTATCTGCCCAGACACCCAGGTCACAGCTTCTCCTCACTGTTCTAGCTGTGAAAAAACCCAAACACCAACTAAAAACAAAGCAACCAAAACAACCAACCCATTTTCACTTTACAAGCAGCCAGCAAGCAGGTCAAGGTGTGCATGATGACCCACTGCAATACTGCCAGAACAGAAGTTCCCTGGAGAGATGCACGAAGATCCCCTCCAGAGCCTGGATACAGGAGCAGGTCCCCTGAACTACAAACTCCTTTGAGAGTTTTTTCCAGGTACATATGAAGGCCTTTTGCTCTGACCATCTCTAAATGGAAACAGAGCCCTTGTCCAAAGGACTCCATTTCAGGGCCAGTGCTCTACAACTTCTTCACGAAGGACTTGGACGCGGGACTGGAAGGCAGATTAAGTGAGTTCAGTGACGACACCAAGCTGGGAGGAGCTGTCGAGTCCCTCGAAGGCAGAGATGTGCCCCAGAGAGATCTTGACAAATGAGAGGGTTGGGCAATCCACAACCAATGGCAAGTTTAACATGTACAAGTGTTGGATTCTGCCCCTGGGACGAGGCAGCCCTGAATGCACGGACAGACCGGGGAATGAGAGGCTGGAGAGCAGCACCACAGGAAGGGACCTGGGGGTCCTAGGGGATGGCAAGTTGGCTATCAGTCACCAGAGTGTCCTGGCAGCCCAAAGGGCCACCCTGTCCTGGGGGGCATCGGGCCCACAATCACTGGCCAGACAAGAGAGGGGATTGTCCCACTCTGCTCTGCACTGGGACAGCCTCACCTCGAGTGCTGGGGCAGTTTAGGGGCCTCAATGTCAGAAGGATCTAAAGCTGTTTCAGAGTGTCCAAAGGAGGGACAGAGGGATGGGGAAGGGTCTGAGGAGCAGCTGAGGGCACTGGGCTTGTTCAGCTGGGGCAGAGGACACTGAGGGGAGACTCCTCGGGGGCTGCAGCTCCTCCCGAGGGCAGGTGGAGGGGCAGGCACTGAGCTCTGCTCTGGGACCAGGGACAGGACCCAGGGAATGGCTGGAGCTGTGCCAGGGGGTTGGGATGGATCTCAGGGAAAGGTTCTTCCCCCAGAGGGTGGTGGGCACTGACCAGGCTCCCCATGGCAGTGGGCACAGCCCCAAGGCTGCCAGAGCTTCAGGAGGGTTTGGACAGTGGGACAGGGACATGGTGGGATTGTTGAGGTGTCTGTGCAGGGCCAGGAGCTGGACTGGATGGTTCTTGTGGGTCTCTTCCAATCCAGAATATTCCAAGATTCTAAGTGTTTTCCTGGTCCTGTGTTCATCTCCAGGAGTTTGCTCTGTCTTTGCCTTTGTGAAGGAACAAGATCTGATGCCCAAGTCCTCCTTCACCTGAACAAAACACAGATCCATGGCAAGACAAGAACTGTGGCACACTTTGCTCCAGGACACCTCCAATACCTCACCTGACTATCAGACAATGTTTGCATGTCACAGAACCCCTCAAAAGCTTTGCATTCAGGAAAACACAATATTGGGAACAATCCCTGGTGGATCTGGTTGGTCTCCCCTGTCCACAGCTACCTGGGAAATCAGAGCTTTCAATGCTCTGCAAAAGTATGTGTATTTTCTACTTGACTGCAGAGGTTTGAGGACAAGGAAAGGTTTCTGTTAGAGCTCTTTGCACCTGCCTACCACACTGTAAGCAAACCACAAAAGTGCTTTTCAATATTAAAAATCCCCTCCAACAGAAAGCAGAGTTTTACTAAAAAGAGTATGAACTGGGAACAGAAAGGCAAATTACAGGTTTGCCTGGTAATAACAAACATTTATTCCTCCTTCAGCAAGATCTTTATCATCTACTTGTTTTTTAATTAAACAGACCAATGAGAAAGGTAAGAAACAACGGAAGTTTCTTGTCTGTTGTTTGTTGGCTGAGCAGTGTTCCCATTTCTAACACACACTTCAGGCCTGTATCTCTTGCTACAATCACACTATATTACTATATAATTTCTCATGCTTTAAGTAACCACTGAAGATTGTCTTAGTTGTGGAAGGAAGGGAGGAGTAGAACTGCAAAAGCACATGAGGCTCATTTGCTTTAAAAAAAAACCCCATGCTTTGTTTCCTCCTGAGTCTATTTTATCATAACAACATTTGCTTTTGGCAGAGCAGCGGAACCTCACAAATATTGTCTCCCTACAAGAGGGGAAGGGACACATTTCAACAGTTTTTAACATACTGATTAAAGGCTGAGTGCAAAATTAAAAACAAATCAATACATCTAAGCATTCACCAAACTCCTCTGTATGTACTAAAGAGAGAATGAGGAGACACAAATACAAAAAAACCTCACGGAGGTGAGTCAGTCCTCACCTTTGCTGCCACTATAACACTGAATTTGCTAAGAATAGTCATGTTTCAAACAAGGAATTTAGAGAAACCACATATAAGAGATAATATAGGTATATTTAGTTATTTGTTTGACTCCTCCAACTTCATATAGGCTCTTTAAACACTAAAATATTATATGTAACTTTTTTTTTAAAGATGGCCACTTATATTCTTTTCTTGAAAACCAAATAAATAAAGAAAAATAACATCATTCACAGTAAGATTCCCTTCAGCTCTTCTATTTCTGCTTTTATTCATGTCTGTCCTGGTGATTGATATTTGTCAGTAGAGCATATTATGTGTGCTTTTTTAGTTACAGAAGCCTCTCTAGTACCTCAATAGTAGTAAATACTTACACTTTTCCACAATCCTAGAGCATTTCCTGACACATTTGCATCAACACCCACCTACACAGAACCTCATCACTTGATTTCAAGGCTTTGTTGTGCACCATCATCTCTTTAGCAATGAAATTAGAGGAACAGGAACAAACAATGGTCTGCTTGTAATTCTACTGCGTGAAATAAGTATCTTTCCAATCTTAACTCCCATCTATGGGATAGGTAATGACATTTTCAGGATACCTTGGTAATAGAAAGCACTTTTCACCTGATCCAAGGAGTTTTTTCTAGAAGAACTGCTTTGCAAAACCAGCCAGATTAAAAATACCTGCTATAAACAGGATGCAGGCTGTATGCTCTGCTCCAGAATGCACCAGCAGAGAGGCAACAATCCACACACTTACACATGAGACACTCCTGGATCTGGTCTCTCTGTACTTCCCAACACTGCCAGTGGCTACACAGGATACCAGATATGGACTCAGGTGTTTAGTGAAAAATTCTGTGTCTATTCATAAACAGAATCCTCCTTTTGTTGGTTTTTTTTGAGCCAACTGAATGTTCCCTCCCAGTATCAACTGAACTCCACCACTGCTGAAAAAAGGAGACTCGAAACTAACAGTTCTAAGTGGCTTCAGTTCTTCAAACAGTTTCACTGGTAGCTGAATGTTTTGAAAACAGCTCCAGGGAGGGCAAACAAGTAGAAATAGAAGCTCCATTCAGAGAAATCTTATCTTCAATTCAGGAGATTTATACATCTCCCAGAATTTCCATACATGATGGCTTTGACACAGGGACAAGCCATACATTCAGGAAGTGGTTTATGTTTATTTTTAATGTGTGAAGGCAAGAATGATGACACATGGACAGACAGACCAGGACAGGCCTGTCTAGCCTTGCACTCTGTTCTTGTCACTAACTGGGAGCAGATGCCTCAGGAAGAACATCCAAACAAGGTCAAGATGCAGCCTAAGTCAGACTGCCCTGCAGACACTCAGCTACCCAGGAGCCAGAGAGAGGATTTTGCCTTCTGGGACACCCTGTTGTCTCTGTTGTTTTTAAGAATTATCTAGGGGGGGTTTTTTTAAGTACATTTAAACTTTTTTGCATTCACCATATTCTCTAGCAATCACGGAAATAAATCCTAAATTTAGATTATTATATAAAACCAAACCCTTTTGTTTATTTTGAAGGTGCTATTTACTAATCTTACGTGTTGCCTCTTTGGAATACACATAATGTTTTCCACCCCCCTATTCTTCCTTGCCACAGGTGACTTTACAGATCTGTCACACTCCTCCCTCATCAGGAGGGAGCAGTTTCCCAGTCTGTTTTCCAGTCTGAAGAGTTCCAGTCTGGTTTACTGCCAATTTTGCTGATTTGCTGATAATCTCGTACCTTCCTCTGTTGTTGAAATGTAAGATAATGAGACAGAGGACTCACATCTTGTTCTTATATCCATTAATATATTGAAAATTGGGGGAACTGGCTGTTAGAAGAAGAAAACTAGCTGTTAGAAGAAGAAAACCTCCTTACCACTGGGTGGCTTGGGTCGTGGAGGGACGTTTTTCTTCGGTGGCAATGCTGGTGTGTCTGATTTGCTTTTGAAAGGGTCATCTGAGAATCCCACTCCTCCAAAAGAGGAGGCAAAGGGGTCTGAGGCTACTGACTACAGGAAGGAAAAAAGGAAAGAAAAAGGATGTAAGAACACTGTAGAAAACCTGTGGTTTCATGAAGTTAACTTCAAAAACCTGAGAGGGATTACAGGATTATCAGGGGTGCTAAGATGTCATCAGCATTCAACATAAATACTTGTAGGACTTTTAGCCCCAGCAAGAAGCTGATGAAAAAAATAAAAGGAAGTAAAACTCTACTTTGTACTGTTTAGCAGTGAACAGTCACAGCACAGTCTGACCTTCACTATGCTAAACAGAACCAAGGCAGAACCTGGAAAAACACAGCACAGAATGGGGAGCTTTATCACAAGCTGCTCTGGAGTTACACAAAGCTATGCAAAAGCTCAAGGAAAATCCCCAAAGCACATATTTAATGTGTCCTGTATTCAGCTGGCTTTTCTGAAGCACTCTCCTAGTGATTAAGAAGGGCACAAAACTTATGCCATGCAGGGAAATTTTTCACTGTGAAATGCAGAAAGATGAACTTTGGAAGCAAAGCTGAAAAGTGCAGTCAAATCTTTGCCAGATACATCAATATTGGCAAGGGCTGTTGCCACCTAGTGGAGAGTTAAAACACTCCCAAGTAAGAAAAGTTAGAAAATGCCCCAAGAAATGTAATTAGTCCAGGTGATATGATAATATATTTTAACAATTACTCTGCAATGTTCAAGAGTTATTGTGGAACTCGTGTAAGGGGCTGGGCACTGATATAAACTGTAAATTCCAAACTCCACCTCAGGAAGGTCACAGCAGATAAAGACCTTTCCAATTATCCATTTATTTCAGGTGTGTCCTGAACCTTTTTCTTCATCTGCTATTTAATATGAACAGAAACTGCACATTTAAAAGATGAGAAGGACTGACTGACTGTTAAGAGTGGAGTGGGTTTACAGCAAGGTTAGTTTACATATATTGTGTTTTGTTAATGGTTGGACTTGATGATCTTGGAGGTCTTTTCCAACCTTGCTGATTCTATGGTAAGTTTAGGATACTATAATTCTATGTAGTAACCAAGAAGCAGATCCCAAGATTTATAGAAGTATAGGAAACAGATTAATACCTGGAACCTCTTCTTACAAGTTAAAACTACAAAGTGATTTCTTTTGCTCATCTGGTATTTGAAAATGTTTGTGAAAAGTTGATTTATCCCTACTGAATCTACCAGTCTTGCCAAGACTTTGCCATATATGACATGGACGGAAAATGGTTTGCTAAGTAACTGTTGAGGCTGATTGGAAAAAAATTAACAGAACTGGGTTGTCAGCTGAAAAGTTACAATCATGTCACACACTTCAAAAAGTATCTGTACATCCATTTTAAAAGGACAGTTGCTTTCCTTGTAACCTTTACCTTTGACATCTGACTGAAGTCTGCAAATCCCTCCCCACCACTGAAAGCACCACTTCCAAATGGATCCAGAGTTCCAAATGGATCTGAAACAGAGACAGGGGGAAAGAAGTTATTTGGAATAACACTTAAGAATTCCAAAGAATTCTTGGTGGTGTCAATGAAACACAAAACTTGGCAGGTGACTAAAACACTTCGATGTTAAAAGAGAATTCCATACAACAATAGGTTTTCTACCAGTTGTTTAGAGGGGAAAAAAAAAGAAAAAAACTGAAAGAAATAATATCACAAAGATTTAGTCTTCATAATCCCTAACAGGAACATGATGCTTTTTACCAACAGTTCACAAGACTCTGTTTTCCACTCTTACATTTGAGTCTTCTTTTATAAAAAGACACCTCCTTATTCATCTTCATGAGAAAATGTTTTCTCTTACCTGGACCTTTTGAAGAGATCCCAGGAGACGTGAAAGGATCAGTGCTTTCAAAAGGGTCAGGCTAAATAAGAACAGATATAGATAATCATTGTTCTGCTGTACTGGGCACTTGTCTTTTTATGCATAAGAGAATCACTTGCTTTAAGGCAAATTATTTCCAGTTTTTGATCACTCTGTTCAGTGGACAGAGTAGGATAAAATCAACTGATTAAATGGAATTTGGCTACCAATGGTCTTGAACAAAATAGCAAGAACCTACAAGTGAGAAGTGCATCCCACTGAGATACAGAAACATCAGTTATCAGGGCAAAATATGAAAATACACCCACCAGTGTTGAGTCTAAGCAATAGGGACTGAATATTCAAGTCTTTGTATCATTATTAATGCAGAGTCTGTGTATTGCTTCTCTTGGAAGAGATGGTGTTTACAGTTGCTTACAACTGTTTACAGCTCCCCTTCAGTTTGACAAGTCTGCTTTTATCCCAGTACAATGTTCTATTGCAAGACAAACCACCCTCCCACTCACTGAAACTGGAAACTGTCCTAACTCTTGGCTGGCAGCACTCAGTGAGTGAGGGAAAGACTAATAAAACAAAGAAAAAAATCCATCACCCCCAAACAGGCACACACATGGGGGTCAGGACAGGTCCAGAACTGTGACTATAACTGTGATTTACCAAGTGTGTTCTGTGCAGTCCTTCCACTATCCTGGCTCTTCTGAGGGTTCAGGAATCCTTTGACCACAGCCATTCCATTCACTATGGGACTGCACAAATCCATGGAATGGAGGAAATGCTGGGAAGGAGTGGGTGCTGGTGGCTTGAAATTCCCAACAGAGGGAAAAAATACCCACCTCACTGCCCCTCATAACCATGGAACCAGAGAGAACACCACTGATTGCCTCAACAATCCATACTTAAATCTTGGGAGTAAAATTAATGATATTTCACCACTTAGGGGCAAAGTATTTTGTGTTATTCCACTCCTTTTTGCTTTCAGACAATAAGCCTGCCAATAGTAAACCAATCTATTAAGTCTAGATTAAAAAATGACTGACCTTTGAGGGTACAGCAGGGCGTTTGGTGAATGGATCTGAGGTAAATGGATCACTCTTCACCTGTTTCTTGAAGAAATCCTCAGGGGCAGAACTACGAAATGGGTCACTCTCCTTAAAGGGATCACTCCCAAAGGGATCTGTAGGGGCATGAAAAGGCAAACAGAATGTACAGAATGTAGCACCTAATGCAACTGCAAACATTCTATATTGACCTCATAGTCCCTGATGTAACTCTTTTAGAAACAAACAGTGATTTGGTAAATCTGATAAACTTCCAGAGACTTCTCTACAGAGGGTATTTACTAAGTTGGAATTACACATTTCTCATTAACAAGTTGATCCCGAAGGCACAGCCTGTCAGGTTTCTGTGTGCCCAAAATCTGAAGGCACAGCCTGTCAGGTTTCTGTGTGCCCAAAATCTGAAGGCAGGGAAACCTTGGAAATCTTTGTGTTTGGTTACAGGTTGTTTATCCCACACGTGTCCTGTCATTCAAAGGGCTGTTACCTGCTGGAGCAGGTGGCTGTTCTGCAAAAGGATCATGCTGGAATGGGTCACCTGTGAAGAAGAGAAAAATAATTTGTTTTATCCCTATGTAGCAAGATGGTAAAAGTTTGTGAAAATATTAATTCAGCAATTGGTCAAGATCTCAGGCAAGCACTTGTCACTTACTGCCTTTGAAGGGGTCTGCTCCCTTAAATGGATCAGATTTGAAAGGATCTTCTGACTGGAATGGGTCTGTATGCAATTCCTGTGTATTATTGGTAAACATCAAGGCTTTATTCTTGAATGGATCATCCTAAAATTTAAGAGGGAAAACATCACAGCAACTTCCCAGGATTAAAATGCTCAGTTACACACTTAGAAGAATCATAGAATCACAGAATGGATTGGGTTGGAAAAGCGCTCTGAGATCATCAAGTCCAACCCTTGGTCCAGCTCCAGTCCCTTTACCAGATCATGGCACTCAGTGCCACGGCCAAGCTCAGGTTAAAAACCTCCAGGGATGGTGAAGAAGTTCTGTGCTATCCTGGCTCCTGACTGACAACTTAAAAATTACTTCCTAAAGAACTTTGTGAATACTTGGCTTCCAAATAGAAATAATTATACAGTAGAAGGAAATACTAGCCCAAGGCTACACAGAACATCAACAGATAAAGCACATACAACAATTAAAGGTTAAACTGTCACCCATATTAAAATACTCAATTCTCAAATACTTCAGTAATAAAAACAAACCAACACTGAACCATCACACTACCAAAAAAATTCCTTCCCCGCGTTATTTTGCAGCTCAGCTTCAGGTAAGACACTTATTTAAAAGATGATGATATGCAGATCATTTGCAGACTATAAATACAAGCAATTACTACTGAGTGGTCACACTCTGGGTTGCTTCTTGTTAACTCTTTCTTGAGCTTAAAGCTCCAAGTACTGATCTCTTTGTGCAGAGTCACTCCAACATTTTGGAGACAGAGATTTGTGAGCAGAGCCCTGATGGAAGTTCATCAAGTTGCCAAATTATCCTGCAGGAACAAGCAGCAAATTGAAGTTCTGAAACCTCTTCTTGACCTTCCCTGGGGTTGTTCTGGGCCTGCTTTGGGGGGTCTCTGATGAAACCAGCCCTTGTACAGCAGTTCCAGGGAAAACCTGAGCCATTCCATCCCAAAATAAGGAATACCCAGCAACAACTGCCCTCTCCCACTGCCCCCAACACCAGAGACAGCACTTCTCTCATGGCTTTGAAGATGCAAATGAAAACATCTTAACTACTTCTCAGAACAGCAGGGAGGGAGCTGGGGAGAGGAGGAAGAGGAAGGAAGAAGTGAGAAACAGGAAAGGGGCACAATGGTTTGAAAAAATTACTATGAACATACATGAGTGTCTTCTTCCAGTAAGTGACTCTTTGGTTTTGCAAGTAAGAGAAACATCTGGAAGCTTCCAGTGGAAATTAAATATAGTATTTATGCAAGCACAGAAACCAGGCAATGAGGTGTTTTTAAGGCCATGTTTCTACAGTTTTCTTCTTTTCAGCAGCTGGTTTTTCCAGAGCAAGTGCAAAGCAGGACATAAAGGCAGCAATGCCTACTGAATATTTACTAATTAGCTCTACATGATGAATCTTTAACTTCATCCTAAACACACAGCAAATACTGTTCTGGAAAACATGTTTCCCTAATGAGGAAGCACCAAGTATATGTGCAAGCAGAATCAAGTAACTGTGCAACTTTTATATTTAAGAGAAGAAACAGGTTTTAAGAAAAAATAAAAGTTTTGTAATTTAGGGGATTATTCAGTATGTAAATCAACAACAGATACCCAACAGAAATTGTCTGGAAAAATCTTTAAGAACTTGAAGGATCTTATGATTTGGGAAAAATACTGATTAAAAGAAAACAGTAACTGAGATAAATGGTGATGGAATTATTGAAGCAGAAGAGAACCATCCATGTATTTTAGGAAGGGAACAATATTTAGTAAACACAGCTCACTGAAAAAGAGAAATTTATAGAGCTTCTTTTGGAAATAAGAAGGAAATAGATGGTTAAAGGGAAGTTTACAGCAAGAGAAGGTAACTGGGCAATGTGCAGGAACAAACAAAACACCTGAACTGGAAATAAAGTCCCACCTTCTTCCTGAGACTGAACATGTGACAGGTAACAAATCCAGGGTTAACAGAACCTTTTCTTTTTGGTTCCATAATTACAGCTTGCTTCCATATCCACACTGTTACAGTTGCACAGGCACAAAATCCCAGCAGAAGATCTAACAAAAGGCTTAAAAATCAGTTTTTCCACCAGCACTGGAGTTTTGCCCTGCCTTGCTGGGATTGCAGTGTCTCCCAACAGACCCAAACCCAGCTATTTAAGATTAGGTGCAAGACACAAGGCTTAAATTTTGTCAAATACACTAAACAACAGTAATGTTTTTACCATAGTCCCATAATTGCTTCTTTCTGTCTGCCCAAGGCCTTCACTCATATCAGCCAAGTTTGTCAGGCTGCCCCCATGAATCCCATTCAGAGCTTCACTGTACTCCTCGATGCTCTTGTTCACTTCCTGCTGGCTCTCCTGCAGTTGGCAAAGTTTACTTCTTGCCTGAGAAGGAAAACTCTCATTAATCACTGTTGCCAGACTGTTGCATTTTCCCCCCAACAGAACTGAACATTTCCTGACTCAGACTGGGAATAAACCTATGAAGAATGAGTCCAAAAGGTTGATTTCATGAGCCAGGACTTGTTTTCTCTTCTGAAAAATAATCTTTCTGGGTGACATTCAGGTCTTAGCCTGTCCAATAGCAAAAAACTGTAAGAACTACAGTGAATACCTGGTTTATTTCTTCCTGTGTTGATTTTAAAGATTTGATTATTGTTTCAAGCTGCACTTTTCCAGCCTGGATACTCTGCTCTAGCTGAGTCTCTTCTTGCTGCAGGCGATTCAGCTCTGCTTTTGCTCTGTTGAGGTCATCTTCCTGTAGTTTTAAATCTGATTCCTGAGATTGGATCTGCATTTTTAGTGATGAAATCTGAAAGGAAGTGTTAGAAAAATCAAAGTGAAATTTGATATAAATATAACTTATTAAATTATTAATTTATAAGACAAATAAAAGTGTTAAAGCAACGTGATTGTTAAGGAAAATAGTTGGAAGTTAATATGAAGAAATTCATGCTGCACAAATCCATGATAAAAGCACGTTCAGTAAAACCAAGAAACACTATTTTAAACCACAGAAATACCACACTAATTACAAAGGTAAATAAAAGGTGTTTCTTAGATGGCTGCCTTGGCTGGGTCCTTTTCCATTCATTTATCAAGCAGTATAAAGTTGATTTTTAATGCTGACAAAAGTTCAAATCACAGAGTTGCTTATGGGCTTCCTCCTTCAACACTTCATATTACACACGATGTTTCTACCTTAAGGTAACTTGCTATTTTCACTGGCAATTGTATCCCACCTTTAACTCAATCCTGGTGACGTTCAGAGTGATCAAACCCTGCCCCACTGCCATGGACTGTCTCACAGCTCAGCACTGATGCTTTGCAACTGTCCTAGTAGGTTGAATAAATATTTCATATATTTTCAGAACAACAGTGCCTGTAGAAAGGGACCCCTGAAGATCATTTGGTTCAACCCTCCAATTACGACCACAATGAAAGGCATTTAGGGGAGCAAAATCCTTCCTTGGATCTCTGTATTTGTGTGGAAATTGGTATTTATGGTGAAAATGAATACAGAAATGAATACATTTATTCTTTAAATAAATGGAATTTCCTCTTGTGCATGGCCAGAATTAACAGGCACTCACCACCTGTGTTTCCTCCTGGCATTTCTGCCTGACATCACTCAGCATGTCCTTCAGTTTGGCTTTCTGCTGGTCCATCTCATCCAGGCGGTCCTGGGCATCTTGTTTCTGAGCCTCCAGCTCTTGCAAGGTACTTGTCTCCCTGTCTAAATCATTCTGCAGTTCCTGAGGAGAATTCCACAGTTTGTAGCTTACATTTAGATGTTGTCTTAAGGAATGATCAGCCACACACAAACAGGTTTGTAAAACCCACAAGACTTTCTGCATCATATAAGCCCACCCTGCATGTTTTACTTCTGTCTGAGAAATCAGGAAATAAATCAGTGCCCACAAGAAGGAAAGAGACTGTGACACATACATGGCACTGAGTTAGAGCCTAATTACCAAAACCAATACTCTTGAATAATGATTTCCTAAATTACAGTCTCAGTTAAGCACTGACAAAGAAGACATTTCAAAGTGTTCACGTATCATCTTCTGTTTCTATTAACCAGCCCCAAATGAAAACATTTCTGATGGAGTCAGATGAGAACATTTCTGATGGAGAACAGGAAAATAAAACTCTTTCCGTAACTTAGAGGAAAATCCTGTGAAAGAAATAAAGACTTGCCCAGCAGCAACATAAAGAACAACAAGAAAAATGCTTAATTCCCATATATAATTTGGAATGAAATGAAAACTATTAATGATAAACTAAAGAGTTTTTACCTGAACTTCATTGGTTTTCTGCCTGATTGATTCTTCCTTTTCCCTAATGTCCTGCTCCAGTGAATATTTTTCTCTGTCAAATAAAGCACATGTATTTATGATTAGTTAAATAATACAACACAAGCATGCAAAAAATCAATTAAATATTATTCTGGAATAATATTTAATGTAGCTAAAAATGCCAGCCCATATTCTCATATATTTTTTTAAAGGAGTAAAGGTTTATATCTATCAATTATTCTTCAAAAAGTATTATCTGTGGCCATAATCAATGTCCTGAAGTCACCTGCCAGAATCAGGCTGGCTTTGAGTAACTGGAACATCTGTCACCAATTCCAGTGACAAATAATTATAAAATGACTAAAAGTAAACAAAAGTAAGTGACACATAAGTACTACAGACTTAGATTTTGTTACCAATCCACAATTACCTCTGCAGCTGTGCAATTTCTTGACTAATGTCATCCAGTTCCTTCACCCCTGTAAATTCTCCTGATCCAACAGAACTTGCACTGTCCTGTTAGGAACGAAACAGTCTGTTAAAAGTGTCAAGTTGTAACAGCAGCTCTTCCTTTACAAAGGCTGAGGACAGAGGTGGGATACAAAATTGTCATTGTATGCAAAATGCTGTGAGACACATCAAATTATTCTGCAAGAAGCAGGAACATGCCACCCAATTCTCCCTGTGAGACAGGAGAATTGTCTCTATGACCACAGCACAGCAGGGAGAGAACATGCACAATGTCAAGGAATAAACTGCAGGCTTTGGGAAAGTTAAAATTCAAAACCTAAAACCCAGCTCTGCTACAGGCAGTAGTAAAGTTTCCAGGGAACTTAAAGTCATCAGATTGTAGTTTCAGTCTTCTTGAGCCCTGCCACAAATTTACAGCAATTTGTGCAATTATTCAGGTCATTTCTACACCCATGGAGGGGTAGATCAGGGAAGATGCAGAAGGCAGCCCTTGCTATCAGAAGTTATTACAAAAGGATCTCAGCATTAGGTACAAAATTGGTTATTATTATAAAAAGGACTGCTCTGAAAAAACCCACTGCACTGAACTCCCTGCTAATATGAAAAAACAGGAGACCTATAAATTTTAAATAGCATTTTAAAAAGAAGAAGGCACAGTTTGCTTGCTTTGAGGTTGCTGTGATAACCACAGAAGGCTTGATTTGATTAAATTAAAAAAAACAAACAAACAAGAACCTAAGGAATAAACCAAGAACAGTAGAGTAAAACATGACACTTTCATAGAAACAAGGGGTGATCATTCCTTTTGTAATCTGCCATTAAGTAATCATAAATAAAAACAACAATACAAACTCATTCCTCTGGCAGCAAATCAATAGTTTCTAACATGGTTTCTGTATTGTCAGGCCAGACAGAGATTTGCTGAGAGGCCTGGACTGAATGATGGGAAGGGTCACAAGAACTCAGAGCTCTTTCCCAACCTATTTGATCTTCTGGTTCTATGAAGGTGTCACCCAACATGACTAGGAAATAAGTTAAAATGAGCTGCTGCACTGGTTTAGGATGAGAACCACTGAACAAAGCTCACTAAGCTCAGTTTATTTCATGTTATGCAAAACTAAATACACACTGGATGGAAAAAAACTAGAATTAGTTGGAAATAAGGAGAAGCTTAAAGCTCTCACACCAAGATGTATTTACAGCTTCAGAGAACTAATCCATGAGTAACTTCAACGTGCCAGGGCTGAGCTGCCTGTACCAGGAACTCTCTGACAGGCCAACACATCCCAAATTGTTGAGGGAAGAAACATCCCCAGGTCAGCAGCCAGTGCTGGGCACTTCCCACCGCTGTGACATTCCAGCATGCCAAGAGCAAGTGGCACAGAACTCAGGAGCAGAGACAGGCAAAGGAGGAGAAATAAAAACTGGGTTTGAAGTCAGGAGCAAACGCAAAAAAAGGTGCATTCCTTTGGACATGGCAGTTACTCACACGCCGCATTTCTGTTAGTGCTGAGATCTCAGTTCCTACAGGGGTCAAGTAACCTGACAGAGTCTACAGAAAGAGGACACAGGAAAAACCTTTAAAGGACCACAGCAACAGCAACAATTAAATTATTTAGAGCTCCAAAGGTTTTTGGTTAGGGAAAGTTAAAAGAAGTAAGGAAAAATAGCATATAATTTATAGAAAAGATGAAGGTATTGACATGACAGGGGTCTTTGTTCATTCAGTTTCAGAAATACACTGATGATGTTGAGGAAAGGAACAAAGCAGGGCTCAGCAAAGCATCAGATGCTCCAGTAAAGTAGCATTAACAGTGATGGATACAGGACTGTGGACTGGCATGACACAAGGGATAAATCCCAGAAACTAGGAAGTTATCACTCTTCATTTAGACATTAAAAAGTTTTACATTTCCATTAGAGGAATTTGGTGCTGATCACAGCCAGGGACAGGCTACTCAAAAAGCTTTTAATATTTGCTGTTATGAGTTCCCTGTAGTGAAAACCCCCAGCCTTCCCTATGACAAAGGAGTACTTTTCATGCTACACTTTTTTCAGCATCAGGAGTCCTTTATTTAGGGAATATCTTACTGCATTTTTCTTTACTTGCTGTCTTGCTTGCTAAAAATTAATGCACATTTTCAAATGTTAAAAGAATTTTTAAGAGGAGGTAAGAAAAAATATTGGCAATTCTTTATGATACTACAAAAAAAATTCACAAAACTGCTACTCACAGCCAGTTGTTTCAAAGGACAGAAGTTCAGTGTTATCTACAAATAATGACTGACTTACCTGGATGGGAGTGTTCCTCTCTGTGGGAGGGATCATATCTGCAGACAACACCTGTGGAGGATCAATCCCTTTGCTGACCTTCTGTTGAATGAGATACATGGCAAGTGCAAATTGATCTTTGCTGAGCTTTCCCATCTGTCTTGTGTCTGCCAAAGCCCTGGGAAAAAACCAGAGCATACTTATAAACATGAAAATCTTATTTCTCCTTCTCTCATACATGTAATTTCCTTTTGATTTATCCTCATCAGAGTTTGCTTATTCTAGTGAGAGTTCCACACACTGAGCAGTATTTTATTAGATATATTTAACTGAACAGAGCAGTGTTACTCTGAGAAAATACTTAGAGCACAAAATATTTAGAGGACTTCAAAGGACAATCACAGTTCAGAGTGACCTATTCCCTCCCTCCCAGAAAAGCAAAGGGAAGGGAGTATTTATTTCTCCACTTTCCACATAGCCCACATATTGCAGTGTAAGAACAGGACAAGTAGAAGAGGTTGGGGATTTTTGTTTGTTTCTGGTTACAGCTACTACAGAATTCTTACCATATATGTGCTAGGAGATTCTGAGACAGACCTGAATGCATAAAAATGTCCTTTACTTCTTGGCCACTCACAAACCCATCCATGTCTGTGTCTGTTTTTAAGAAAATCTCATCGTATCGCACCTTTTCAGACATTGGTACCACCCAGTTCACAGCTGGCTGCAAAGCAAAGTGGGATATTTCAAAAGAAGAGAAAACAGCCTTTATCAGTACACTGAATATATCCAGCATCCACAGCTGGATGTGCTGCACAATCCAGTCTGACTGGTAAATAGCTGATTTCACTGCATGTTTTAATTTCAGATTTTTTATATTAATAAAAATACTGATAAGCAGCTTTTCATCAGTTGAAAAGCATTAATTCTTTGGAAATACAGTCCTTATTGTCATTCAATATTTGTAAATCACAGGACTGTTTTCAACATTTATAAACAGTATATGGCTTGTAGCCTCCTTGTTAGAACACAGTTTGCTACTTTAACTCATGTTACCTCAGTGCTGCACAGTAGGCACCTTCTAACACTTACCTGTACTTTTAAAGCCTAAAGATTGCAAACCTACTGCCACAGATTAATCAGATTAATCATTTCTCTGGTATTAAAGTAGACACAAGAATATTATTATTCCACATAAAGATTTCACTTTATGTGTAAAGTGAAAATGTGACCCTAAGATTTGTCACACTGATTACAATTCACCTGTTCTTCTCCCAAGTCTGACCATTCTCATTTCATCCTCTCCACCCAAATCACCCAAACACACGAGGCAAAAATTGAAGAGCAGGTTGTTTTTCCCTGATACAAAAAAGAAATTAAGTTGTGTACCTGTGCTTGTTTGATGCT
This sequence comes from Sakesphorus luctuosus, assembly GCA_013396695.1. Classification (NCBI taxonomy): domain Eukaryota; kingdom Metazoa; phylum Chordata; class Aves; order Passeriformes; family Thamnophilidae; genus Sakesphorus; species Sakesphorus luctuosus. The sequence continues at coordinate 11,390 of VWZD01002253.1, read as the reverse complement.
GTGCTTGGGAGACAAACTCCCTGTGCTGTTGAGGCTGTTGACACTGCCATGGGAGGGGGTGGAACGGAGACTGTCTTTGGGTGGGGGGCTTGCAGGGAGAACAGGAACGGCTCCAGGAAACACCGGCGTCTTCTTTCTTTTAGAAGGTGGTATGAGAGAAGGGGGCAATTGTGAAGGAACTGACTCTTTCTCAAGAGCTCTATAAACCAAATGCATTGCCTGCAAAGGCAGAAAGGTCAGACAACATTCACAATTAGCAGAAAAAAACCCAACAAGGTCTTCCAGTGTCAGTCATTTACATATTAGTAAAACAAAGACAGCAGGGTTAGAGATGGAAACCAGAGCAGATCCTTTTGAATGTAATTCCAGCAAGTTTAATCTTGATGACATAGGCAAGAGTCAGGAGATGGATTTGAGGAAGATCATTTAATAGCTTCATGTGAACAATGTAGATTAGAACAGTCAACTGAAGCAGAGAAAGCTGCAAAGCTCTTGAGGAATAAAAAAAAAAGAGCTATTTGCTCTGCCAGACAGACTAGGCTGTGAACTGAGAATTTAAGGCAACCTACCACAGCAAATTCATCCTTGTCCAGGTGGCCATCTTTATCAATATCACTGAGGTCCCAGACCTACAGCAATTAAGATAAAAAAATGATTTAGAGAGCAAGTTACATTTTGTACATTCATCACATTAACATGCCCTCTAAAGACTCTTAATAGTTTTTGGTCAAGATCACATTAGTTATATTAGACTATCTAAACATTCTCTGATAAAACAGGCTGGCCTAGAGTTTTCTGGCAGTGTGAACCAACATTGGCTCTAATAAATTCTGGCTGCAACACAGGCAGGCTTTTCATCTTCCTCTGGTGCAATTCAAGAGTCTCCAAGCTGACCAAAAGCATTCAGAGGTGGCTTTCTGAGCTGTCCAGAGGGTGTGGGCTACCAGATCATTCAAATGTCTTTTAAGGAAGTTAAAATACTTCAGAATACTCAAAACATTTCTAATTCCTATTCCATTCCTAGATGATTAGTTTTTTACTAAAAACATGCATCTCCCTCTGACCCCCTGAATTTTCTACTGGAAAGAATTTAAGCATTTATCAACTTCAGTTCATTATTAGGTCAGGTACTGTCAATGAAACTTGCAGCAGATTTAAAGGGATACAAAACTTGCTGTATTCCAACACTCAGCAGTGATTAATCATTGATATGACTTGGTCAAAGCAGAGTGCACAGAAAGCCAAGACTGAGGCTCAGCTGTCTGAACTCTGTTTTATCACCTGAACTTCTACTGTGACAGTAACAAGATAAAATCTAAAGCCTTTCAAGACTCAGTACTTCACAAAACTCAAGGGCAGAATTAAAACAAGGCATACTTTGATTCTGTAGATAATACAGAGAAAAAGGCAGTTCTTCCTGGAGAGATAAAAGGATGTAACGCAGAGACAGCTCTTACATAGAATGAACTCATTCTCAGGCATATCAATATGCAAAGCCTTAAAGAATGTGTCTTAAATGGAAGCAGGAAAATACTTTCACATTTGCTCTCCCTGCAAATATGCAATGGATGCACTAAACTCAGTTCTTGGCAGTATTTATAAATACACATGAAAAAACCCCAAACTTGACAAGTTGACAGCTACAATAAATGAAGATGTTCTAAGGTGTCCTCCTGTGTCAACAGGGGATGTTTTTAGTGGGATGTCTAATAATCTGTATTTGTAAATTGACAAAACAGTGGAATGTAATGTTATAAAAGCTGTTACAATTTAGGAAACCTTGTCTTGCCTTTAAAATACCAAAATCAGAATTTCCAGCCATTGAAATGAATGGAGAGATAATGAAGCCAATCTACCCTAAGGCTGAAATTACTATAATTCTTATTACTAAGTGGAAGACTTCAGAGACTTAATGTTCTTCCTTGATAGAATTTCAGCCAAAATCTAATCTATGTTGATAAATTACATTTAAATATTTAACACTGCAACTATGAGAAGCTCAATAGAGACCAGCAAAATCCAACCAGCACACTTACCCTTCCAAGGATATCAAGAGGTAGCTTTGAATTCATCAGTACTGGTTTTACTTTGTCTCCTGAAAGTAAACCATTTACTGGCAAAAGGCTTTCAAAAATACCATCAAACTTTGCTTTTTCTTCCACCTAGTTGGTAAGAAATAGTCTGAATAAGTAAAAAAGTGTGCCTGTGTGAGTGTTGAAAATGAGATCTTGGGAGAAATTAAGACTGGTCAGTAACATGTTCATCCTAAATTTCCATCCTTTCTTGCAAGGGCTGTATTTAAATGTAAACCCATGGAGAGAGATTTGGGAGCTTAATTTCAAAGCTGAGGTTATGACAGCTGAGAGATTTTACCATGCAGCAGACAAGATGTGTTTCTGTTTTAAAAAAACTTGGATAAACTACATAGAACTAAAATCTACTCTTTGAAGCACAAAATATAAGCACAAAGAAATAACCGGCATCACAAATTATTTTATTAAATTTCTACCTTTTGAAAATGTTTGCATTTGAAAATTAACTAAATACAAATATCCACACACACGCATCAAAAGTTACTTTTTTCCAATTATATGTATTACATGTATCACTGAATGCTAATTAGAACATAGGAACTCAAGCTTTAAATTAATAATTCAGGATGGATTTAGTGAAATGCTTTGCTGCTCTCAGTGGGGCTCCTTTATACAAACAATGACAGTGTCTAATTGTAGGATTCTGGAAGAAATCCAGGCAGAAGATTAAAATTCATTGTGTCTTAAAAACATCACACCAGGGGCTGTCAAAGCATTGTTTGATACTTATTGCACATGTTAAACTGCACCCCCACATTCTCTATTGTGCACAAAAAGGGAGGATTTCTGAAATGGGAAACAGATTGGATACAAAATTCTCTCACTGGGAAAATGATACACAAGGAAAAGTTGACTTTTAAAGGATGGGTGGAATGTATTGTCTGTTCCACTTACCCTGACAGCCCAGTGAGTCTCTGTTGAAGGTGGAGTGATCAGCAAAGGACTGCTGGAGTCATGCTGAAAAAGAGAGAAATTTTATTTATGTGGATGTTTATAAATACCCAGACTTCTGNGAGTTGGACCAAGGGTTGGACTTGATGATCTCAGAGGGCTTTTCCAACCCAATCCATTCTGTGATTCTATGGATGTGGCACTGAGTGAGAATCCACCATGTCTTGATCCAACCCTACTGTGATCACCAGCCCAGGGCACGGACGTGCCCTGGGCTGGTGATCACAGTGGGGTTGGATCAAGCGTTGGACTTGGTGATCTCAGAGGTCTTTTCCAACCCAATCCATTCTATGATTCTAACCCTTACTAATTGCTTTAAGAGATAGTTATAGACATAAAGCTTAATTACACTGAGGGAAATAGGTTGCACATGTATCTAAAAGTCACACTCACTTATACTACTACAGCTCTTGGATAAGGACATTAATTAGGTGCATTAGATCCCCAAACACACAACTTAAGAGGTTCTGCAGCAACTACTGCAGGCAAAGCTGCAGATGTGCCTTTTATTACCCACTCCTGATGACCCAGCTCAAAAAAAACCTTATTTTCTTTCCTTTTTTTCATAAATTCAGAGTTCAGCCATATCAGCTTCCTGCCCAAGCTGAGCAGAGTTCAACCTGCAGACCCCACACTGAAGGACAGGACTGTGGCAGTCCCGGCTCATGTTCCAAGAACACTTTGCCATCAAACTGCAGCCTCAGAACTGGATTTTGGAAACTCAAGATCATTCCAGCTGAAGCCTCAGGTCCCATGTAAGACATACAGACATTTATGTGGGTATTACTTACGAATTTAGGAGGTGGCACAGTCAAGTTCAGGCTGCTCAAGTTGACATCGTGGCCATTCTGTGCACAGGCCACGAGGCGCAAGGCGAGGTAAAAACCCTACAAATAATCAAGGTGTGCCTTTAAAACCAGCATAAATCAGGAAAAACAGCCCATTTATGATATTTAGTGACACTGTATGACACTTTTCCAACCCAATTGATTCTCTTTTCCAACCCAATGGATTCTCTGATTCTGTGATTCTATGGATGTGGCACTGAGTGCCATGATCTGGTAAAGGGACTGGAGTTGGACCAAGGGTTGGACTTGATGATCTCAGACGGCTTTTCCAACCCAATCCATTCTGTGATTCTATGGATGTGGCACTGAGTGAGAATCCACCATGTCTTGATCCAACCCTACTGTGATCACCAGCCCAGGGCACGGACGTGCCCTGGGCTGGTGATCACAGTGGGGTTGGATCAAGGGTTGGACTTGCTGATCTCAGAGGTCTTTTCCAACCCAATCCATTCATTGATTCCATGTATGTAACTCAGTAAATTATGGTAAAAACAGATGTACAACCCCACAGTGACAACTATCCAATGCTTTTAAAGATGAGTCATGAAAAATTTGACACTAATGGGGAACAAAGAACAGAAAACTGGAAGGTAATTTTTACAAAGGTCTCTGCCAATAATTAAACTTTAACAATTTTTCTTAAAAATTAATAACATTTAAAAAAAATTTATCAGTACCTACTAATTGTTATTCCCAGCCATTTTTAGTAATGCTGGTTAGATTTTTTTCATGCAAGAAAACCTTCTAAAATAAATCTTAACATCATATTTTGTATTTGTGACTCAGTGACTTCTGTATCTACATATCACACACTTGGATTATTTACTAAACAAAAGAGATACAGAAAATGAGATCCAAACTTCTCCAGCAGCCTCATTGAGTAATACACTTGGATATGAGCAGGGCTGGGTTAAAAATCTCATCTTGTAAATAAAAACTGGACCCAAAAAAGCTCAGGGTAACTATTATTGGTGTCAGGGTTTGCTTGAAACAAGGGTAATCTGTGAAAGGCAACATGGCACATCTACAATAAACTTTCATTTACCTGTTTATCTAAGTAGCCTTTCCCCTCTGGGTCAGCCAAATCCCATATCTGTGGAGATACAAAATAAAAGCCATTGTGAATTTAAAATAAAACCCAGTTCAACAGTTCCCACCATGTGGCCTCTTGGAGTGTTCGTTCAGCTCTGAAGTTATTCACATACAATGTTATTTCATTGTCAAGTTAACAATAAAAACACACAAAATTTTTCCTTTTAGATTTTTCATTTCACTTAAAAAAGTGTGCAAAAGTATTATGCAACTCCTTCAACTCACTTTGCCAAGGATGATATCAGAGAGACCAGATTTTTTAAGAAACAGAGCAGCTTCACTGGCCCCAACTCTCCCCGTGTATGTTGGATCTACCTGAAAGAGAAAAATTCACTTTTAATTGAAGCATGACAGTTGGGAAAGCAGAGATGAGAAATGTAGTGTCTCTAGGTCAGGAGTTACACAAACCACACAAGCAGTTTGCAATGGGGAAAGGAAAGAGATGACAATCTTGAGGAAGAAGGAACTGCACTTTATTTTTGGGGTTTTTTCTATTAAGAATGTACCTGTTTGTAGTAAGTTTCGTATATTGGATTCCCAGTAGGAAACTGAAACATAAGTAAGAAAACAGAATGAATAGCAAGCACCATCTACAAGAAAAAAACATAAAGCACTTCGTGAATTACTTTTATAGAGAATCTAAAATAGTGTTAATTCTCTGTGATCCAAACCAAATACTTGAAATTTAAGTGTGGGTAACAGTGACCCCAACAGGTTCCTGTCACCTCCCAGAACTTCTCACTCATCAGCACTCCAACTTTTTTAATCAACAACTACATGAAAATAAGGTTTTGTAGAACAGTTTTGAATTATTTGCCAAAGTATTTCAGGTCTCAGTGTGAGAACTGCTGCCAGCAAAGGCCCAGTTTTCACCCCAATGCTGACCTGACTCCCTGCTGGAATCCTCTCAGTCAGACACACACCCAGAGCCCTGTGCCTGTGATTGTGCATTGTCAGGATTAGGATCTTGAAGTGAAACAGAGTAAAACAAAAAATAAACAGCATGAATGGCTAATTGACAATGTCACAATTTCCTGACAACGCTGCTGGAGGATTTCAAACTGCATTTCACCAAAGCAGCAGAGCCAGGGGAGGCCCTTCCGTTTCAGGGGACTAAACAAGTAGATCTCGTTCCCTTCCCTCTTGCTGACATTCCAAGGAGGTTGGAATTGAAATGCCAAAAGAGGCAGAGTCCCCAAACCATCTTCTCATTTGCCTCCCACAATTGCCACATGAGTTCATGTGCAGGTTATCCCTCCACACTGTTCTCCAGCCCCAATGCCAAGAGGAAAACCAACCCAATCAAAAACAAGTTAAAGGCCTTAAAAAACAATCAACAAAATAATCCAACAAACAGTTTAATGAGGGAGATGCTGAGATGTCACAACACTCCTAAGCCTGTCTGGGACAAGGACTCTGCATCTCCAGGCCACCAGTCAGACACCTGACAAGGGAGTATTTCCCACCAACTCCCATCCCTGGGATGTCACCTCTCACATGACACCTTCTCCCTGGTCACCTCCATGGATTTCCAGATGTTCTGGCTACTCTGAGTAGAAGGCAGAAACACAACGAAAGAAAAGGCCAATGAAATTTTATTTTACACCAAGAGAACCTTTCTGTGAATTTAAATAAACATGCCAGACCTTAATTTAAGCAGCCATCTGAAATTCTGAACCCTCTAACTTAGCACAACCAAACACTGACTCTTTGAGGATTAATAACTCTATTTGGATACAAAAATCCTGCATTTTCAGAACAGTTTCTTAAGCATCTGGAATGTACTTCACTTTTGTCCTCCAACAAAGCAAGCTGTTCCTTTCTCCATCATCAGCACCCTCTGGAAGCTCCAGTTCTTCCTGAAGGATTTCAGAAGTCTGCCTTGACCACAACTCATAAATCTGACTATTCTTTCTGCTGACATGTGAATGATCAGCACAGCCAAGCAGGAAACACATCACTCAGAGAAAAGGGGGAAGTAGGAAACAGTCTGTGCCACTCTGAATCAAACCCAGCATGTTTTAGCCAACTATCACCAAACTTTGTGCCTCTTGTTTATCAGAAAGCTCAGAGAAGAGAGTCAAACACAACTAGAAGCTCCTCTAACTGATCTGATGAGCAACCCAGAGCGTGCAGAAACTGGATTCATACCAAGATCCAATGCAAACCACTCCAGCAGCAGCACTGAATGATCTCATCCCATCACAGTGTCACTCGTGTCACCCTCCCTTGGTATTGTCAGCCATGCCATGTGGCTGTCACTGGACAGAGATGGCAGCAATACAGGGTGATGGGCTTCCTTCTACAGCAAAATATTCACCCAAGTGCTGCTGGAAAGCACATCAGCACTCAATTAATTCCCTATTTGCAGAATTTTTCAAAGATTCAGCCCCTCTGGCTGATTTCCCCAAATGACTGCACCTCTGTGATGAAGCAGACAAGACAAAATCGGTTCATGTGATAAAAATAGCTCAGCTCTCCATCCACCCATCACCACACGTGATGTCACCACCATCATTCAAGGGGATTCTGCAATCTGGGGATGTCTGCAGGTGAAGGACCTGCCCAGGACTGTCAACACTGGCAAACAGAGACAAACACTGTGAAGAGTTTGCAGTTGATGATGTCAAAGCATAACCTGTCATAGAATCACAGAATGGATTGGGTTGGAAAAGACCTCCGAGATCAGAGAGTCCAACCCTTGATCCAACCCCACTGTGATCACCAGCCCAGGGCACGTCCGTGCCCTGGGCTGGTGATCACAGTGGGGTTGGATCAAGATGTGGTGGATTCTCACTCAGTGCCACATCCACAGAATCACAGAATGGATTGGGTTGGAAAAGCCCTCTGAGATCATCAAGTCCAACCCTTGGGCCAACTCCACTCCCTTTACCAGATCATGGCACTCAGTGCCACGGCCAAGCTCAGCTGAAAAACCTCCAGGGATGGGGAATCCACCCCCTCTCTGGGCAGCCCATTCCAATCCCTCAGCACTCTCTCTGCAAAGAATTTCTACCTGATCTCCAACTTCAATTTCCCCTGGCAGAGCTTGAGCCCCCTGTGCCCCCTTGTCCTATTGTTGAGTGCCTGGGAGAAGAGACCAACCCCCACCTGGCCACAACTTCCCTTCAGGCACTTCCAGACAGTGCTGAGGTCACCTCTCAGCCTCCTCTTCTCCAGCACAAACACCCCCAGCTCCCTCAGCCTCTCCCCACAGCACTTGTGCTCCACTCCCTTCTCCAGCCTCGTTGCTCTTCTCGCTTGGGTTGGAAGAGACCGCTGAGATCATCAAGTCCAACCCTTGATCCAACCCCCCTGGGATCACTCTGGCACTCTGTGCCCTGGGCTGGTGATCACAGTGGGGTTGGATCAAGACATGTTGGATTCTCTGTCCCTGGAGGTGTTTAAGAGGACACTCAGTGCCACATCCAGTCCCTTCTCCAGCCTCATTGCTCTTCTCTGGACGTTCAGTCTGACTTCCAGTTGAACCACCCCAGTTCCTGTGCCTGCTCTGTGGTACCCAACACCTCAGCTCTGATCAACACTTTGCATCATTTCCCAAAAAGACCCCTCAGAGACCTGGTGTCTTGTTTTTTTGATCTCCAAGTTGATTTCCTGTACAAATCTGAAGTTTGAGTCTCACAGTAGATCCACACACTTCATTTGTGGTACAGGAATGGACACTGACCCCAGTCTCTTTCTGCAGGTCTGGGGAAAAGGCACTCAGCAATAGGACAAGGGGGGCTCAAGCTCTGCCAGGGGAAATTGAAGTTGGAGAGCAGAAAAAACTTCTTTGCAGAGAGAGTGCTCAGGGATTGGAATGGGCTGCCCAGAGAGGGGGTGGATTCCCCATCCCTGGAGGTTTTTCAACTGAGCTTGGCCGTGGCACTGAGTGCCATGATCTGGTAAAGGGACTGGAGTTGGACCAAGGGTTGGACTTGATGATCTCAGAGGGCTTTTCCAACCCAATGGATGTGGCACTGAGTGAGAATCCACCATGTCTTGATCCAACCCTACTGTGATCACCAGCCCAGGGCACAGACGTGCCCTGGGCTGGTGATCACAGTAGGGTTGGATCAAGGGTTGGACTTGATGATCTAGCAGGTCTTTTCCAACCCAATCCATTCTGTGATTCTAAACAATGATCACACTGCTTAGCTTGGAATTATTTGGGTGAGAAGTTAATCAAAAAATCCCCAAACTTGTAACAATAAAAATCAGCCAGTGGACCCTGAGCTTTCAATCAGAGCTGGAAAGAGCCTCTCCCAGAGCCTCTCCCAGAACTTCATTACCCTTTTCCAAGGGTCAGGCAACGTGCCTGTTCCCTGCCCTGCTGAAGCTTCATCCTGCCGCTGATGGGCGAACAAACCCCTCCTGCTCTCCCCGCACAGCCGTGACACCAAGTCACGACAGAGTGTCGCGACAGCCCGGCGGCTCAGGGCGGTACAATCGGGAGAAGCGAGTGACGCGCCCCTGGTTGGAGCCTCAGCCCCGGCCATCGGACCCCCAGGCCGCGACAACCCCCGCGGCCCCCGGGCTGCGGCTCGGGCGGGGGAAGCGCCTGGAGACCCCCGGCCCTTCCTTTCCCTTCCCTTCCCAAACCTTCTCTTCCCTTTTCCCTTCCCTTCCCTTTTCCCTTTCCTTCCCCTTCCTTTTCCCTTCCCTTCCCTTTTCCCTTCCCTTCCCTTCCCTTCCCTT